>JAVXUP010000483.1:12500-451833 GCA_033070095.1 Escallonia herrerae | reverse complement strand
TTATATTATAAAAAAAGAGAAAGGTGAAGTGAAAGTATGTACTACTAGTCTACTTGGAAGATTTCCAATTATCACGATGGAATCTTTTATTTGTTTAATTGTATGAATGGGGAGAAAAAATGACACCATAGCAATGGCCTGCACGGGTTGTATCTGAAAACTGACATGATTGGCTGGCATACGATCGGGACAAAGCACCGATCCGTGCACAATGAGCATGGAATATGGGAAAGATTTGCCCGATGAGAGAGAATATCAATCGATACATGTTATCGCTAAGCAGTTTCATCGGATAATAAACCGTTGCATTTCAAACTTGGTAATTTTGGACTCAATTACAGTATGCCTGTCCGAAAGAAGTTTAGGGAAAGGGTACGAATGGTTGTGAGGCATTGGTGGAGGTTGGTGGTTCTGATTGCGGAGAGGAGCGACTTGGAGTCATTATTATCAGGAACCAACCCACCTACCCACCCACGCTGCCAGTGACCCGTTCTGGTGGTAATGCAGACCATCTTGAATTTATGTTCTCGTCGGTGGCTTGGCACCAAGTACATAAGATGATTGTTGTCCTTGTGACCATATCAAGTCCCCACAGCCTTTCAATCGTTTTGCCAACGAAGCATTTAAGAATATACATTATTATTATGTACCTAAAAAAGGAGTAAATTATGCTGATACACCCTTGCCCTTTTTTTTTTTTTTTAATTTTTATTTACGCTCAATACCATCCAAATCTGAGAAAATACACCGACACCCCCTTCGCATTATGATTGTGATTATGATCCCTTCCTTGAGCTATAGCTACCAGATAATAGATCACACTGAAATGCCCCCGGCCCGGGTCAACTCAGAATCAAAATAGCAGTATTTTCACCTGCCTGAGTAACAATTTAGCTTTAAAATATTGCTACCAGTTGTGGCGCATGGACTGCAAGTGCAAAGTTAGAGAGGAAAAAAAAAAAAAACCGAAAGATACCTAATTAGGTGGTGGTTATTTGTCCTTGTGTTTTTTGAACAAGTAATTTAAAAGGGAATGTTATCAAATTAAAAGCTGGTTATCAAATACTCTGTAGTTATCACTTTTCAATTTCAAACTTAAATCTTTAATATTCTTGAGTGTCGGGCGGGGGGGCGGGGGGGGGGGGGGGGGTGTTCTTTTCTTTATGTATTGCATACATAGATGAGATAGAGGGTAGATTCTAGGAATTACTTGCCATTATTTTGCTAATTTCAATCAAAATAATGGCTTTCTATACCATTTACCAACACTGATTTCGAGATTTACGTACTCATTGAAAGCAATCCCGAAGCAATGACTTATGATATTCAATTAATAACATTTACCAATGGTAGGTGTTAGGGATGATTACAAGCTCATGAAGAGCAATCCCAAAGCAATGACTTCTTATGGATTGTAGCATCAACCCTATTAATTTAAGGGATTAATGCTAATTAAAAGCAATCCCAAAGCATTCTCTCTCCATGCATTTGACTGATCCAAGAAGCCAAACCTCGAGCGAGAAAGCAAGTAATCAGCAGGAGACAATGGGGTACTGGTTTCAAGAAATTCTGCTATCTTTTCATTTTCATGTATGCGACAGGATTGGACTTTTTAAGATTCTGCTAAACCGTTGCTTTCGCAGCACATCACCAATCGGCCACAAGTTGCGTTCGGTTGGTCCAAGTCAAAGCTTCAAATCCCACACCCACTTTCAAACTGGCATGTTTCAACTGGGGCGTGGGATGTTCAAGTTTGGTGTTAATGAAAAGGCCAAGGGCTAGGCTCCGAAAATGTTCGATGTATGTCGTCCCGCGTATTTTGTTGAAGAGAGACTATTTTTACGCATAAATTTTATCCTGGACAAATAATAAAAAGTACTTCAATTTATAAGCTTTTTTAGCTTCTCTCTCATTACCAATTAAGTTTGACTTGAATTTATTCATAATAGCATCAGAACAGGTAGATTCAGGCCCAACAGACAATTTAAAATTAAATCATCACCGCCACTAAGTCTAGTTTATCCACATTCTAGGCTCGTTTAAAAAGAAGTATGGCTACACATTAGGTAGAGCGTTGAGATATAAATCACGCATCGGACAAATAATAAACTTTAATATAATGTACAAATTTTGTGGGTATCTCCTTTACACTGTGTCACATACGTTGACATCGAAAAAGGTGCCAACATGGGATGCATCAAGTGTCATACCGTGACAACTTAAGTGCCTGCCAATTAGGAGCGGAGATGAATGAGAGGTTATGCTTAACTTGCAAACTAGGGAAACTCTCGTCTTACTTTAACAATGCTTAAGGTATACTCCAATGACCACACGTCCAAGGAACAGGGAACATTAAACATTTTTAATGACTTTTCTTTAGTGATGTTAAAAAGTGCAGATAAGAACTATCGCCGAAAGTATTAGATGGAAAGTCACTAAAAATATTTAGCGACCATTATTTGTCGCTACACAAGAGGTTGCAACAATCTTTCTATAACCAAAACAGTAATATTCTTTTTTGGTTAATAAGAGAGTGACATAAATAGAAAGTTAAGGAAATCGTTTACAGCTAAAGATCAGTAATGCCTAGTCATGACATGTACTGTCAAATATACATAATGATGGTGCCGGAAATGGTTCGATGATACGTGGAGGTGCCACAAAGGATGCGGTCTGAGTTGGCTTCCAGGTAGGCAACGTGGGAGACAGCAAGGACGGCGCAAGGGCCGAGGACAAGGCTCCCCAGACAGGTCGTGAGGGGTGGCAGTGCTGCGCAGGCAAGGTGACGATGAACAGGACCGACAGTCTGCAGTCCGTAATGAGGGTATGGCGTCCAGGGTCCGTAGACGGGAGTTCAAGTATATTTCTCTCACTAGAATTCCAGAGAGAATGTTTCCTTTAGAGAGAGAAAGTGAAAAGTCCAAATGAGAATCCGATCCTTGAAAAAGCTCCAAAGTCCACTATTTATAGGCAAAAATGTGCATGTGTCATAAGTTGACATGTGTCGCCCCCTGGGAACGACACGTCACCAGGGGGCCAACGCACTGACCCTTCGTTGGACTGCCGGTTCCTAAGTTCGTGCTGCCCTGCCCTTGCAACATCTCTCTGCCTGTCTGAGGAGACTGATCATGCCGCGGTAGCATGGTCAGAGTAGCCCGTTGCCCCAGCCTCCAGTCCAAGCCCTTACTGAATCCCACAGGCCTGGCAGCGGCGGGGAAGACCCGACGCCCAGCTGCCAGGTGGACTAGGCAAGATGCCCTTCCGAAGACCTGCTCCCGTCTCCGAGTGACCCGGGGGTCATAGTCCTTAGGGGTGCCGACGCGAGCCCCTAGTGCCAGAGCACGTAGGCCAGTCACGCAGGCACCTGGCGGAGATAGTGTCCTGGCGGAGTAGCCTATCCCGTGAGCATATAACATGATTGCAGCGCATGGGGCGCGGTTGAGTGCGGGCGACGAGGGTCGCAGAGTGATCTCCGAGCGACGAGGGTCGTTGCGTGGATGGCGCGCGACCGTGAGCGACGGTTGTCATGGCGACAGAGCGGCCACAAGTGACGGTCATCGAGACTACGGGCGACGGTCATCGCGACGAAGGGGCACGGCCGAGAGCGGCGGTTGTCGCGACTATGGCGGAGTGCGGCCGCGAGCGACGGTCGTCGTGACAATGGGGTGGGGTCAAAGGTGACGGCGTCGGTGTTCAAGCCAGGTGGCCGACCCCCATGGGGTGGCCGACCCCCAAGGGAGGCCGACGCTTGGGGGAGGCCGAGCCTAGAGGGAGGCCGACCCCCCGAGGGTGGCCGACCCCTTGGGGGAGGCCGACCCCTGGGTGGCCGACCCCTTGGGGGAGGCCGACCCTAGAGGGAGGCCGACCCCCCGAGGGTGGCCGACCCCTTGGGGTGGCCGACCCCCAAGGGAGGCCGACCCTTGGGGAGGCCGACCCCCAAGGGAGGCCGACCCCTTGGGGAGGCCGACCATAGAGGGAGGCCGACCCCTTGGGGTGGCCGACCCCTTGGGGTGGAAGGCACGCCGAAGTCGCTTCACGAATGGTTCACGTGACTTGAGCATGCGTTGCTTTGACCGGCCCTCGAGCGTTGAAAAGTTGACCGCTGACTGGGTGATGTGTCGTGCAAAGTGGGTCCCTTGGCGGGTCTTGGGGTGCGACCAGAATAGGGTATGAACATAAGCCCCCTGCGTGCGGCGGGCGCGGAGGGGCAACCCGAGCGGGCGTCGCATGCATAAACGATGTGGTTACAGCCCCTGTTGCTGCGGGGGCCAAGGTTCCTGGTAATGGAGCCGGCGATGACGCTAAGCCCGTGTAGCAGTTTGATTGAGCCGGCGATGGCTTCAAGGTTGTGAGCCCATCCCGTAGTTTGATTGTGCCGGCGATGGCTTCGATGGCTTCAAGGTTGTGAGCCCATCCCGTAGTTGATTGTGCCGGCGATGGCTTCCAGGTTGTGAGCCCATCCCGTAGTTGATTGTGCCGGCGATGGCTTCAAGGTTGTGAGCCCATCCCGTAGTTGATTGTGCCGGCGATGGCTTCAAGGTTGTGAGCCCATCCCGTAGTTGATTGTGCCGGCGATGGCTTCAAGGTTGTGAGCCCATCCCGTAGTTGATTGTGCCGGCGATGGCTTCAAGGTTGTGAGCCCATCCCGTAGTTGATTGTGCCGGCGATGGCTTCAAGGTTGTGAGCCCATCCCGTAGTTTGATTGTGCCGGCGATGGCTTCCAGGTTGTGAGCCCATCCCGTAGTTGATTGTGCCGGCGATGGCACTAGCCCGTGCTGGCGCTCAGCCCATGCCGCAGGGAGGGGTCCTCGTGCAGGAGCACTACGAGCGGAGCCTCCAGAATGCCGCACACTCTAGAGAGTGGGTTGAAGGTCTTCCATGCCCATGGCGGGGGCGCATGGTGTGGTGAACGGGTGTTATGCCCGGAAGCTTGTAACATGGTCGTGGTGCATGGACATGGCGACGATTGTCGCGGGGACAATACATGGTGCCGGAGCACATGTCATGAAAGTGGTGGGGCGACGAACGTCGCGAAGCAATACTTTGTGCCGGGGCACATGTGATAAGAATGGCGCATGGGTGCGGCGACGAAGGTCACGGAGCATATACTTGGTGCCGGGGGCACGCATGATGAGAATAACGCACGGGCGCGGCGACGAACGTCGCGGAGCTATACTTGGTGCCGGGGGCACGTATCATGAAGATGGCGCACGGGCGCGGCGACGAACGTCGCGGAGCTACAGTTGGTGCCGAGGGCACGCATGATGAGAATAGCGCACGGGCGCGGCGACGAACGTCGCGGAGCTATACGTGGTGCCGGGGGCACGCATGATGAGAATGGCGCACGGGCGCGGCGACGAACGTCGCGGTAGTGCATCA
This sequence comes from Escallonia herrerae, assembly GCA_033070095.1. Taxonomy (NCBI): domain Eukaryota; kingdom Viridiplantae; phylum Streptophyta; class Magnoliopsida; order Escalloniales; family Escalloniaceae; genus Escallonia; species Escallonia herrerae. The sequence goes on along the minus strand of JAVXUP010000483.1, from coordinate 446,454 downwards.
AGTGACCATTGGCGTTGAGCGCGCGTTGTAAAGAGCGCGATGAGTTGGCACAAGCGACGCGGTTCAAGGAGATGGCACGCGGGCGACGGGGCCTGTCGCGGAGCTGTCATGTGAATGCGTGCGACGAAGGTCGTGGAGGTGGCGCGCGGGCGCGCACTGCGGTCATAGCGGTGACGGCGCGTGGTCGACAAACTGTGGCGAGGCGCCGGCGGACGGGAGCGTAAAGTAAAGGAAAAAAGAAAGAAAAAGAAAAGAAAGAAAGAAAGAATAGAAAAAGAAAGAAAGAAAGAGAAAAAAAAAAAGAAAAAAAGAAAAGAAAATTGCCCACCCCTATATAAGGAGCGGAGGGGGGCAGGGCGGAGGCACCGCCATTTGTGCCTACGCAAGTCAGAGAGAGAGAGAGAGAGAAAGAAAGAGAGAAAAAGGGATGGTGAGAGAAGAGGTGGAATTGGGCGAGGGGTCGTCGGGGCCAGGGGGTCGGCCAGTTGGTGGCTCTGCGAGGGGAGGGGGGTCGGCCAGCCACGGGGGCTCGGCCGCACGAGGGGGGTCGGCCCAGCGAGGGGCGTCGGCCGGACAGGGGGGTCGGCCCAGCGAGAGGGGTCGGCCGCGCATGGGGGTCGGCCCAGCGAGAGGGGTCGGCCGCGCATGAGGGGTCGGCCAGCCACGGGGGGTCGGCCGGAGAGGGGTCGGCAGCACGTGGGGGGTCGGCCGGTCGGGGTGGGTCGGCCCAGCGAGGAGGATCGGCCGGGCAAGGGGGGTCGGCCCAGCGAGAGGGGTCGGCCGCGCATGGGGTGTCGGCCAGCCACGGTGGGTCGGCCGCACGAGAGGGGTCGGCCGCACATGGGGGGTCGGCCAGTCACGGGGGGTCGGTCACGCAGGGTGTCCGACAGGCCCAAGTCCCATCCTCACAGCCCGGAGCGACGCCAGCAGCGAAAAAAGTTCGGCAGAAGATGTGGGCGAAGCCGCGAGGGGCCGCGACGGGTACATCGCGACCCCCGCGGGATATGATGACTGTACCTGTGCCGGCGCCGCCAGTCGATAAGGCCACACCGTCAGTGGGTGTCGAGGCGGCAGTGCCATTGACCTTTGATGATGGCGGTAGGAGGTCCTACGATCCGGAGCCAGATAAAACAAACACATTGCTGGGGGTGAGGGGAGTAGTACCGTGTGTACCGGACCGTGAGCTGTGGAGGGAGTTGGCCATTCGTGTGGCAGACGGAGCGTTCAGGACACCGTGGGGTGGTCCGTCGATGGGAGAGGAGCCTCGGCTGTCGTCACCCTACCTTCGCGCGCCGAGCCCGGCGGAGGCGCCCGTGATGTCGCCGAGGTATGTACCGGCATTGTTGATTGGGAGAGAGGACATACCTTGGTCGCCGGTGATGTTCAAGGGCCATAGTGCGATGCCGGTAGGGTGGGACTTTTGGTGTGAGCATATGTTGGAGACACCGGTGAGGGCGCAGGTGTTGCAGGCACTAGGGCTGTTACCGGCGATCAATGTTACGGCGAGGGGGGTGGAGTTATATAGGGATACGCCAGGGATGACCCGATTGCTGGCAAGATGGAGCACGCAGTCGCATACGTTCGTGACCGAGTTCGGGGAGATCGGGCCGACGTTACTCGATGTGTTGATGCTGACAGGGCTGCCGATACACGGGGAGGTGGATGCACGGGTGACCCGGCTGAGCGGGGAGGAGCGGTTGTTGCAGACGCAGCTACTGGACATTTTGGCGGAGACGAAGAGGCACCGGAAGGGGACGTACGGTGGGTGGCTGCGCCAGTTCTACGGCACGCCGCAGGCGAGGACAGGCCAGAAGTTGGGCAATGCTGCCCAGTTTGTGATGGGTCCGTATCATGGCAGCGATCGGTACGAGTTGGTGGCGTTTTTGGCGATGTTCTTATCGAGGTAAATTTTGTACTGTCGTGTGATTATTTGTGAATATATCGTATGTCCTGCTTGCCCTGTAAAACGTCAAACTGACATATGTTGCCGGTCGTTGTTTGCAGGTTTGTGTTTGAGGGGACACCTGAGGATGGCATTTCCCCGAGGGTGTTTCCCTTGGCCATTAGGATGGCGCAGGGAAGGCGGGTCGGCTTGGCTCCGGTGTACTTGGGCACGTTATACTCGCGGCTAGATCAGTTCGTGAATGACGTGAAGCGGTCGTATGGTCGGTATCAGGTGGCGACATACGTGGACTGGATGTTTTTGCAGAGGTACCTGTACGAGTGCTTTCCAGGGTACCGTCCTGACGGATACCCACTCGCACACCCGTCACCGACGATGGGGACAGTGACCCGTCCAGGCAGGTCGCGGCAGGTGGCGTTGTGGTGTAGCGGGTCTCGGGCTTTTGCTTGGGCAGGCATCAGGAGGCCGGGGTGCCCGTTGGCACAGATTCTAGACAAACGGGGGGAATGTGAGCGACGGCCCTATATGGAGATGCATGCGTCATATGGTACGCCGCCATGGCTGCACGTGCAGGAGGTGACGACAGATCTGAGCCGGAGAGGCGAGCTAGCGCCAGGACAGCTGGCGCTATTGGTCGCGTATTTTCCCGGCTGGCTCCCGGTATTGACAGATGATGGCGGGAAGCCCGCCGAGTGCTGCTATTATGTGGCGAGGTATTGCCCGGACCGTCTGTCGTTGGCGTTCGGGTACGATCTAGAGCCCCCATGCGGTTATGACAGCCCTTGGAGTGTGGCGACGGCTTTTGGGTATACACTATATGACAGAGCCCGCGAGTGGCCGGCACCGACGACAGAGTGGAGGCAGCCAGGGACAGAGGTGGCAGGGGCGGTGACCGCGGATTATGCGCATTGGTGGGAGCGACTGCGAGGGAGCTGGGCCGGATGGCTGGCACAGCCGTCAGGCACACGTCGACAGGTAGATGTGTTCGCATGTGACCGAGCCCTGAGTTTGATATCGGCCACAGTCGCGAGGCAGTGCGGGATGCTGTCACTGGTGACCGGGAGTTCTGTTCCGAGCTCGGAGAGGGAGGCGGAGGAGGATGCCGTAGAGTTGGGGGACGCGGCTCCCGGGGAGGACCGTGGGGAGGAGCCTATTGCCGAGGTGCCGAGGGTGCCGGGGGCCGGCAAGGGGCCCTTGTCGGCATTGCGAGTGGGGATGATGGAGACAGCTCGTCAGGCTAGTGCTGGTACCTCAGCCCCACACCTATCAGGGGCGAAGAGGCCGCGCGACGTATTAGAGGAGCTAGACTCTGAGGTTTGCTTCTGTCCTTTCTTTTTGTCGTATAAATATGGTTTGCATATTGCTCATAATCTGTGAACTGACAGCGGTTTTGCCAGGGGGACGAGGAAGAGGCGGTCGCGGGGGGGAGCGAGGCCGAGACTGAGATCGCAGGCGAGGAGGCTATGGCAGCCGAGGCCGGCAGATTAGTTGACAGTGACGAGACCGAGGCCGTTGAGCTATTGACGGCCAGTGTGCCGAGGAGGGTGAGCCCATTGCCTGCTACGGAGGAAACGGTGGGGGCACTATACGGCGGAGAGGGGAGCGATACGGTGATGTTCGACATTGACGAGGACTGGTGGACAGGCATGGAGACGCCGGTTGTGGGAGGTGATGGTGGCGAAATGGCGGAGCCTGAGTCTGTTGTTGCTGCCTCGATTCGTGAGCGAGAGACACCGGTTCAGGCCGTGGTGGTGCGACGGCATGACACATTGCCGGAGTCCGTGGTTGAGGTCGGAGCTACTCTTCTGGCGATGCACTCAGCCACGATTGGGGCGCAGAGGGCGGGTGGGATGTCGGAGATTTCTGCAGCGGGCGGCAGTGGCGCGACAGTCGGAGATATGAGTAGAGGATCCTCGAGCGGTCAGGTGGATGTGGCAGCTTGGGGGGGCCTCCAGCTACCGGCGGAGACTGTGCGCCGGTTAGAACTGGTGAAGGCAGCGTTCCCGCAGACATTCGAGAGCGTGGTGGTAGAGAACCCAGTACTACGGATGTGGGTGTCTGCAGGGTTTATGGAGTGGTTGCTGCCGTTCGCCAGTGTGCCGTCGTCGGGTTGGACTGCAGAGTTCGTTGCTCGGTCGCTTTCAGAGTTCGCTCCGTTCACATCGCTAGGTATGCAGCTGGACTGGCTAGCAGATTTCTTTAGATCGAGGAGCGTCAGCCACGATATGGATGAGAGGCGTGCAGTCGTGGTTATGCGGGAGATGTTGCTGGAGCGGCGCCGCACAGGATTAGAGGCAGAGCGGTCAGAGATCACGGCAGAGTTGGCCGGGATTGACATGCAGGTGGCAGAGATAGAGAGACAGCTCGTCGATTTGCAGAGGCAGTTGTCCGATCTACAGAGGCGGCGAGGTGAGGTGGACGGGCGAGAGTCAGAGCGGTTAGGGCGACAGGCCGAGCTTGATGCTGGATGGTCAGAGGTACAAGCGGAGCGGGAGGTACTTCAGGCATTCAGCTCCCACCCAGTTGCATCGCTGTTGTCTAGACTTTCCTAGCTTGTACGTTACTTTGCCGTAGTTGTAGTGCTTAACGACGGCTAGTAAACGTTTGATGTATATGTACATATTTTTGATGGTCTCGGCTTATTGTATGTTATGTTCGGTTGCTCTCTTCTTTCTTCTCTCTTTTTTTTTTGAATGTCTTGCTTGTTTCGGTTACTTGTGAATGCTCTCCCATTCCCGCTCGTAGAAAGTGACTTAGGAAGCATAGGTTGAGAATGAGTGCCAGCTGGGCAGAAGTTGAGGTAACAGCATGACTTTGTATTGATAGGACGCGGTACAAAACACCATTACACGACTAGTGTAGAACGCTACACAGATCAACAAAAAAATACAAGTCTGCAAGCAATGTCGCATGTACAAAAATGCTACGAGGGCGCGTTCTATGACGCGACTACACATAATACTTCTTCAGGTAGCGGCCGTTGATGGGGGCGGAGACCTGACCGTCGTCGTGGTTGAGCAGGAGGTACGAGCCATTAGTGCGGGCTTCGTGCACCGTTAAAGGGCCCTCCCAGTTTGGCGTGAATTTAGGAGCTGACATGTTGGCCCGCACATGCTTGGCAGCTTGAAGAACAAGGTCGCCCTCGATAAACGAACGTGGCTTGACGGTCTTCCCATAAGCTTTCGTAAGCTGCTCATGATACTTCTTCATGCGGCGCAGGGCCGTGGCTCGTCGTTCGTCGAGGCCGTCAAGTGCCGCGAGCCGGGCTTCTTCATCTCCGAGACTGCTGCTTAGGGAAAGTCGAGCCGATGGTTCTGCGATCTCGGCAGGTACCACACACTCGTCCCCGTAGACGAGAGAGAAAGGCGTGGCCTTTGTCGCTGTGTGCATGGATGTTCTGTAGGCCCAGAGTGCCAGATTCAGTTGTTCGGACCATGACCGGTCGGCGTCATGCACCATTCGCGATAATACTCGTAGCAAAGTCTTGTTGGACGCTTCAGCTTGACCATTACCTTGCGGGTAATAGGGAGTTGATGTGGCATGGCTGATGTTGTACCTTTCCATGAGAGTTCGAACCTCTCGGTTAATGAATGGGGTGCCATTGTCAGATATAATACATCGAGGGATGCCGAAACGACAGATGACGTCGCGTAAGAAGTTGGAAACGGCACCTCCCGTGGCTCTCCGCAGAGGTACGGCTTCAACCCACTTCGTAAAGCGTTCAGTAGCAACCATGATCCATGAATGGCTTCTGGACGGCGGGTGGATGGGGCCGATGAGGTCGAGGGCCCAAGAATGAAATGGCCAAGGTGCTGAGATCATGTGCAAGTCGGATGCTGGCGAGTGTATCCTGTCGGCGTGCCGCTGGCAGGGTTGGCAGCGTCGGACATGCGAGATGGAGTCGGATTCCATAGTCGGCCAATAATACCCCAATCTTAGTAATTCTGCATACAGCTTCTGGGAGCCTTGATGTTCACCACAATCACCATTGTGTACTTCGTTAATGACTTTGACCACTTGGGCACCTTGCAAGCATCGCAGGGTGCGTCCCGAAAATCCCTTGCGAAATAACTCGCCTTCCGTCACAAAATACCTGACTGCCTTGCGCTTGATGGATCGTGCTGAGCCGCGGTCAGGTGGTAGAATCCCGTGGGATAGATACTGGATGAAAGGCTGGCGCCAGTCACCCTCGATGTCAATGACAAGAGCTTCGGCACCGTCGGGTGCATACAGGCACTCGGGACAATCCTTTTGTATATCCGAGGCGTCCTTGGCCATGGATGGCCAATATAATCCCATACGCTGGAGGCGACGATACAGAGGGGGACCGTCGAAGCCACAACACTTCTGGTGGCCGAGCTGTAATTTGTGTTTTGCCTCTTCCGGTGCCAAACACCTTGCTAGAGTGCCTCCGGGACACCGCCTGTATAAGACATCTCCCATCATTGAAAAGTCTGTAAGGGTGGAGGCATGAGCAAGAGATGGCGCTTTAAGTTTGTCGATGATAGGTTGCCTCCAATCGTCCGCAGTAACGTCCCTCGGGACTAGGTTCAGTGCTGTGCATGGTTCCATTCTCTTGACGATGGTTAGCATCCGTTGTTCACCATCGACCTCTATCTTTGACGCGATCGTGGCCAAGCAGTCCGCATGTCTGTTGTGGCACCTATTGTGATGTTCATACTGGACATGACCGAGTCTTCCTTCCAAGTGTTGCACCAAGGCACGATAAGGTGCCAAGGCTGGTTCTTTGACCGCGAACTCCCCGTCCGCCTGCTTCATGACCAGATTTGAATCTCCTTTCACACACAGCGCCTTAGCCCCCATACTGACGGCGATCATGAGGCCAATGACAAGTGCCTCGTATTCAGCTTCGTTGTTAGACACCGGGAATGCAAGTTTGAAGGATAATGAAGTGGTAACACCGTCTGGTGCCCGCAAGACTATGCCGGCACCCCCTTGCCGGAGGGGCGTGCCATTGGGGCCTTTGCTAGTGGCAGAGCCGTCGAATTCAAGCGTCCACAGTCCATCGATGTCGGTGATGAGGGCTGTCTCCTCCCCCGGCAGTTGATCCGATATCGGTTCACATTGTTGGCGTGGGAAGAAGGCCAGGAGGTCTGCGAGTGCTTGGCTCCGCAGAGCTGTAGGATTCTTGATAGATAAACCGAATTCGGCCAACAGCAGCAACCACCGTGTGAGTCGGCCAGACAGGGCGGGACGTGTAAGCATGTAACGGAGCGGGTCAGCCTTGGTGACGAGTGTGATCTGATGCGCTAGAAAGTAATGTCTGAACTTTTGTGAGGCGTACACCAAGGCTAGACAGTGTTTCTCGAGCTCGGAGTAGTTGGCTTCGGGCCCTCTGATCACTCTACTGAGGTAATAAACAGGACGCTCGACACCTTCGACTTCTTGGGCAAGCAAAGCCCCGATGGATCTGGGTGTGGAAGTCAGGTAGAGTAGGAGTGGGATGCCTCGTTGTGGTACGACCATGGTTTGCGGTGACATGAGGACCGCCTTAATCTGTTCAAATGCTTGCCGTTGGGGCGCGCCCCAATTCCACGGTGCGCTTTTACGCGTCAAGTGTTGAAATGGCGTAATGAGCTCGGCCAGTGCGGGTATGAAGCGTCGGAGGTAAGAGACCTTGCCGAGGAAGCTCTTGAGTTGCTTTGTGTTCTTGGGGGGGGGCATTTCTTGGATGGAGGCTGCTTTCGAGGGGTCAACGTCGATGCCCTGTCGACTGACCAAGAACCCGAGGAACTTGCCGGAGGAGACTCCGAAGGCACATTTCAATGGATTCATCCGCATGTTATACTGGCGGCAACGATCAAAGACCGCTTGAAGGTCGGTGAGGTGATCACTTTCCTTCCTGGATTTGATAATAAGATCGTCGACATAGTCTTCCACAGTATGGTGTATCATGTCATGGAATATTGCTGTCATAGCCCTTTGATACGTAGCTCCCGCATTCTTGAGGCCGAAAGGCATAACTTTCCAACAAAAATTACCCATAGGAGTGCGGAAGGCTGTCTTGGCGCTGTCGTCGGGGTTCATGCGAATCTGATTATAACCTGCGAACCCATCCATGAAAGATAAAGTTTCATATCCGGCGGCGGCCTCCGTGAGCATGTCGATATTGGGTAGTGGAAACTCGTCCTTGGGGCACGCCCTATTCAAGTCCCGAAAGTCGATACAGACGCGGACTTGGCCATTCTTCTTTTGTACAGGGACGACATTAGCCAGCCAAATAGGGTGAGTGATAGGTTCGATGAAGCCTGCGCGCAGGAGGCGTTCAATCTCTTGCTTGATTTTCAATTCGAGCTCGGGGCGGAATGTCCGCGGGTGCTGTCGGCTAGGGATAGATCCGGTAGCAATGTTGAGATGGTGTGTGACTAAGGCAGGATCCAGTCCGGGCATCTCATTGTAGCTCCATGCTAAGACATCACGATACTCGTGTAGGAGGGAAACCAATTCCTCTCTTCGGCCGGGGGCGAGTTTTGTGCCAATGTAGGTGTGCCGCGGTTCTTCGCCCGGGTCGGCCAGGTTGATTTCTTCAATATCTTCAGCCTGAGGTCGAGGGCCATCCTCATAGCAAGGTGGTGCCGCGCCGGGGGTGAGGTCAGGATCTGGCTGGCAATGCTCGGCCGTGCGGCACCATTCAGTCTCTCCAAGGGGGTCGGGGTCGAGGGGGTCTGAGGAGGGACCGCCTGGAGCCCCTGCGTACCGTCATAATTGATAGATGATCTTGCCGTCCTTGACGATACGTCGAAAGGCCGGCTCAGCCTTTTGCTTCTTGGACTTGGGGGAAGAAGGGGGGAATTGGTCGTGGCAGCAGGCGGAAGCGGTGGGGTTGACCCATTATTCTTGTTACTTCTCCCGGTTTTGTCCTTGGGAAGCTTGTCCCCGCACAGCTCATCCCAGGTCGGCAGCCTGGTAGAATGTACATGAGTAGCATTCTCCCCATCCTCGGCGAAATTAGTGAAGAAGGAGGCCTCGGCGAAATAAGACTCGGCGCATTCAAAGGGGGCTTTGGTTGCAGGGATTGTCATTGCTACCTCATGTCCCGTAGAACCGGCGACCAGCTTCACACATTGATGGTATGTTGAGGGAACGGCCTTGTTGTCGTGGATCCATGGTCTCCCGAGCAGGAGGTGAAAGGCAGACTCGCTGTCTATTACGTGAAAAGTAGTGTCGCGACGGACAGTTCCGACCATGAGGTCGATGGTGATATGGCCGAGGGTCGACTGAGGACCCTGTCCAAAGCCGGTAATATTGACGGGGTCACGGATGATTTTCCTTGGGGGAATGCCGGCCTGTTGCAGGGTGATGAGGGGTATGATGTTGATCGAGGCGCCGCAATCAACCAAGGCACGACGGAAGCCCGTGCCATTAACAGTACACTCTAAAAACAGCGGCCGATTGTGATGCTCGATCGGCGGCGAGTCTTCATCCGAGAAGACTAAGGCTGTAGAGGGGATGTGACGTAATTCAGCCTGGGCGGCGAAGCATTCGGAACCGAGGCCGGTGGTGACCTCGAGCAGGCAATTGGAAAGGTAAGTCCGGGCGGCGGGTGAAAACCCCATTTCATCAAAAAAACTTTTGATCTTCGTCATCTGTCGTTGGGGAGGCATCGACTGCTTAGCTGGAGGAGGCACGAGGGTCAGTGTGGGCTCTGCCGGGGCTTCGTGGATTACAGGCTCGACATGGTCAGTGACAGCCATAAGGGCCTGGTGCCCCCTACTGTTGCGATGCGGTGGGTAGGGATCTTTGCGCACATCGTTATTTTTCCGTAGCTGCAGGTCGCCCGACGCTACCTTCCTTGCAAAGATGGTTCGCAGTGCATTGCAATCTTTGAGCGGATGGCCAAGGGCTCGATGGAAAGGACAGTAGGTGGGCCTGGCCTTTTCTTCGTCTGTGATATTGGTCCGCATTGGTGGCAGTTGGAAATTTTTGTCATGCGCCACCCATTCGGCCAAGAGTTCCTTCACTGTATTCAGGTCACAGGGATAGTTAGGTGCGGGTCTTTGTTGCCTTCGCTTGTCGGAGCCTTGGTTCACATCTGGAAGCTGACGCTTGAAGCCTGCATAGTTGTTGTTGTCGTTGCTACGTTGAGTGATAGGTGCATCTGCTGAGGCCAACAGCGTACTTTGCGGTCGAGGCTTCCATGACTTGACAGGACCAACTGTCTCGTAAGTTCGTCGGGCTGCCTCCTTGAGGTGTCCCCATGACCTTAACTGTAGGTTCTCGATATGCACTCGGTAGACGTCAATCATATTTTTGATGCATATGGGAACCAACGTTTCGTCTTTGCTGAAATCTGTGCACTCAAGGCACTTAAGATGAAAACGATGCACATACTTATTCAAGTCTTCCCCCTGGTTCTGGCGAATGCCAGCAATATCAACGATAGTCACGCGCTCGGTCTCGTAATGAAATTTGTCTAAGAACAGCTGGACCATGTCGCCCCAGGTGTGGACGGTCCCTGCGGGGATCTGGTGATACCAAGTGTAAGCCAAGCCCGTAAGGGACTTGTGGAATTCTCTCAACTTCAAGCTGCTTCCTGTACCATACTGCTCCAAGGAGCCTGCAAACCTTGTTAGATGCTCACGGGCGTTTCCCTCACGTCCGTTGAAGAGCACAAAGTTTGGTTGCTTGTACTTGATGGGGTAGGGTGCGATGGCGATATCATTAGCGTATGGGGCGTGTCCGGTTAGACGGGTTGAGGAGTCCGGCTCGGGATTCCTCGACAGGCGACGGACAAGGGCCTCCAAATCTGACTGAGTGACATAGTTGGAGGATGGTGCCTCATTGCCGGTCAAGGGGTGATGACCGCCTGGTGCGTCGCGAGCCCCCGAGCCCCCAGATGGCACGGCTTGATGAACGGGGACATGGGAGGGTTGGTATGGTGCAGGTGCTGGCAGGGGCAGCTGTGCAAGGGCAAGTGTGGGTTGGCGAGACATGCCCATCACTTGGCCGGGGGTTTGGTGTTGCTCAACTGGATAGGGATTAGGTTCCATCTCAATGGAGTCATGCGTTTCGGAGGAGCTTCTTGCCGGCGTCAGATGAGATGGTGTGACAGCGGGGGGAATCTGCTGCAAGACTGGCCCGAGATCCGTGTGTAGCTTGCGGGGCGGCACTGCAGAAGGAGATATGTCGGCTACCGGCAGCGACGGTGTTGCGAGCCCTACCGCCAAGGGTCTAGATGTCCAAGGCGGCGGTAGTCGCGACACTGGGGCCGGGGCGATGTCAAAAGCTGGCCCCGGTCCTGAAGGCTGGATTGACGGAGCGGCCTGCTGTGAGGACAGGGCTTGTATGGATTTTTGCATGTCCATAATGGCGGCTAGTAGAGCGGTCTGTGAATCTTGCAGCGTGGTGATGGTCGGAGTGAGTTGCTGGATGGCTGCATTTACGAGCACTTGTACGTCGGGGGTAGTGGTCGGCAGCTGGTCTCGGAGCCGCGCGGCGCTAGTCTCCTCCTGATCACCGAGGTGGTGTTCTTGCAGGGCGGGGTTGGGTCCTTGGCTGGTCGCCCTAGTAGCTCTCCGTTGCACAGGCATAATGCCTAAGTCCGGAAGGTATGCAAACCGCAATACGATGCTCACCTCCCCAGCGGAGTCGCCAAAATGATGGTGCCGGAAATGGTTCGATGATACGTGGAGGTGCCACAAAGGATGCGGTCTGAGTTGGCTTCCAGGTAGGCAACGTGGGAGACAGCAAGGACGGCGCAAGGGCCGAGGACAAGGCTCCCCAGACAGGTCGTGAGGGGTGGCAGTGCTGCGCAGGCAAGGTGACGATGAACAGGACCGACAGTCTGCAGTCCGTAATGAGGGTATGGCGTCCAGGGTCCGTAGACGGGAGTTCAAGTATATTTCTCTCACTAGAATTCCAGAGAGAATGTTTCCTTTAGAGAGAGAAAGTGAAAAGTCCAAATGAGAATCCGATCCTTGAAAAAGCTCCAAAGTCCACTATTTATAGGCAAAAATGTGCATGTGTCATAAGTTGACATGTGTCGCCCCCTGGGAACGACACGTCACCAGGGGGCCAACGCACTGACCCTTCGTTGGACTGCCGGTTCCTAAGTTCGTGCTGCCCTGCCCTTGCAACATCTCTCTGCCTGTCTGAGGAGACTGATCATGCCGCGGTAGCATGGTCAGAGTAGCCCGTTGCCCCAGCCTCCAGTCCAAGCCCTTACTGAATCCCACAGGCCTGGCAGCGGCGGGGAAGACCCGACGCCCAGCTGCCAGGTGGACTAGGCAAGATGCCCTTCCGAAGACCTGCTCCCGTCTCCGAGTGACCCGGGGGTCATAGTCCTTAGGGGTGCCGACGCGAGCCCCCAGTGCCAGAGCACGTAGGCCAGTCACGCAGGCACCCTGGCGGAGATAGTGTCCTGGAGGAGTAGCCTATCCCGTGAGCATATAACATGATTGCAGCGCATGGGGCGCGGTTGAGTGCGGGCGACGAGGGTCGCAGAGTGATCTCCGAGCGACGAGGGTCGTTGCGTGGATGGCGCGCGACCGTGAGCGACGGTTGTCATGGCGACAGAGCGGCCACAAGTGACGGTCATCGAGACTACGGGCGACGGTCATCGCGACGAAGGGGCACGGCCGAGAGCGACGGTTGTCGCGACTATGGCGGAGTGCGGCCGCGAGCGACGGTCGTCGTGACAATGGGGTGGGGTCAAAGGTGACGGCGTCGGTGTTCAAGGCAGGTGGCCGACCCCCATGGGGTGGCCGACCCCCAAGGGAGGCCGACGCTTGGGGGAGGCCGAGCCTAGAGGGAGGCCGACCCCCCGAGGGTGGCCGACCCCTTGGGGGAGGCCGACCCTAGAGGGAGGCCGACCCCCTTGGGGGAGGCCGACCCTAGAGGGAGGCCGACCCCCCGAGGGTGGCCGACCCCTTGGGGTGGCCGACCCCCAAGGGAGGCCGACCCTTGGGGGAGGCCGACCCTAGAGGGAGGCCGACCCCTTGGGGTGGCCGACCCCTTGGGGTGGAAGGCACGCCGAAGTCGCTTCACGAATGGTTCACGTGACTTGAGCATGCGTTGCTTTGACCGGCCCTCGAGCGTTGAAAAGTTGACCGCTGACTGGGTGATGTGTCGTGCAAAGTGGGTCCCTTGGCGGGTCTTGGGGTGCGACCAGAATAGGGTATGAACACATAATAAGAAGTACGCTAAAATAGGACATGCAGCCTACTTATATACAATTGCCCATACAAAAGACATGTAGTAAGTAATGACTGAGATGTCAAAAGGTTTTCACTAAGTCAGTCATGATGTTCTTGCATTTGGGCCTGGCATGCAGAGGTTCACAGTGAGCAAGCTTCCTTCAGTAGTCCACATGCCACTCAATTTACACAAAAGGAGTGAAAATCCGGTAAGATAGAGCAAAAGTTGTACATGATCAGTGCCACTATATCTAGGATGTTAGTAGCTTCAGATAGCTGTGAAAGAAGAAATTTTGAATTAGTTAGTAGGCGTATATGTTTTATTTGTTGATCAAGAACCCAATAGCAGCTAGTAAAAGTCCCCTCCCATATGTTGAGAATACATCGGTTGGAGGGAAAGAGAAGCTTGTTGTGTCACAAGAGTTCATGTCGTCATCAAAACATATGATGATACCAAGTCCTGCTGTAAGAGTGTTGACATTAAGAGACACATGGAATCCGAAGTTAATACAGGGAGGGTTAAAAACATGAGCAAGTTAGATATGTGAGTATTATAGATGCTCGGTTGTTCCGAAAATTTGATAAGAGTTGGCAATTTGGCTGGGGGAGATTTTTAGGTTTTGTTGGTAAGGTTTCTGTAGAAGTTAGAATATTTGTTACCAATTGTTGGGTTCGTGGAATCATTAGGATTGGATTGAAAGGTAATTGGAAAAATGTGAGGTTATTGCGGTGAGTCCATATAAACCAGAAGGTAGAAAATATGTAGATGCAAGGGATAAGAAGGGTTTTTGTATGTTAAGGTCCATTAAGCCATGCTATGAGCCATTATGTGAAGGAGCAAGTAACGTCATTAATTCAAACTTCCAATGATATTCCAATCAAAGCCATCATTAATTCAAACTCCTAATGATATTCCGATCGAAGTCGTACTAACAGACATCAAAGAAAAAGATGATCGCTAGTTTCAGGGACAGTGTTGCAAAGAAGACATTTATCCGTACAATGATTGAGAGACGTTGTAAATGGGTATGGACATGTAATCTATCCCATAACAGTTGCCAAACAAGGTAAATAATTTTTGGTGATAGTGATAATTTCCAAAGGTTGGCCCAGTCCTTAGCTGAGTATTGAAGGCTAGAGGGTAAACGAGCACCCGTTGTAATCAGATCCAAATACTTTTCCTGGTATTTATCATGATAGATCATTTGGTAAGCTGAAGCTACCATGAATTCTCCATTTTTTGTTTGACCCCATACTTTCATATCCTCAAAATCATTAAAGGAAATGTAGATGGTTGAAATGGCACGAGAAATTTCTAGAGGAAAAAGTTCCGTCAACGGTGTTTGATTCCAAGTACCATTGCTGATGAGTTCACTCACTTTGTGAATTGACAAGCTACGAGCATTATTTCTTTCAAGAGTGGAGTGTATAATGTTCAGTATCCAAATTTCTAGCCAAATAGGGATGTGGGATCCCGTTCCTACCTGCCATCGAAGTCCCTGAAGTAAAACTTTACGGCCGGCCAAGATGCTACGCCATCCCAGGAGAAGTTTCCAATAGTTGATAAGTTGAAAAAATTTGTCCTGAACATAGTATTTACCCCAAAGAACACGTGATCTCAGATATGTTGGAGCTCGAGAGAGTCTCCAACAAGATTTAGCCAATAAAGCCCAGTTAAAAAGATTGGGCTCTTTAGAATTGAGTCAAACGCTAGATTTTCCACCACAAAGGGCAAACCAACTGATCCAGTGAACAACTTTGTGATTCTCATCTCCCGACCACCAGAAATTGCTAAAAATAGAGTTGATTTTTGTACAGATAACTTTAGGAAATGGGCATACCTGAATGCAGTAGCTTAAAATAGAGGATAAAACCGATGTAATAAGGATTGCTTCTTTTTTAGCTTTATTGAGGAGGCATCCTTTCCTACCAGCGGATCGATCACTAATTTTTTGGAGGATATCCTAAAAATACTCTTTCATGTGAATCACTATGTCTAGAGTGCTACCCAGGTACTTTCCAAATTGATCAGACAATCTGAGACCAAGGATAGTTTGAAAATCTTGTCGATCCGCAGCATTGATATTTGGGCTTGTGATAAGAGAGGATTTTAGTTGATTGACTAGCTACCCTGATTCCAAGCAATAGTTTTCTAGTAGTCTTTTCACTTTGAAACAAAAGGAGTGACTGAGTTTCTTAGAGTAAGTCATCCACAAATTAAATAAATGGTTGGTTGGTGGGCTATGAAGCCCAACTTTAATATCAAGGTTAGAGCCACTCGTATTTGCAGTGATTAGGGTTGATGAGAATGCTTCTGCACATAGAATAAATAGGTACGGAGAAAGAGGGTCACCTTGCCTTAAGCCATAGAGGGGTTGGAAGCGAGTAGTTGGAGAACCATCAACGAGGATTTTGTATGAGGTCGACTTTACACAAGTCATTAAAAGGGAGAAATATGCTTTGGAAATTTGACCTTTCATAATATGGCTTCTAGAGATTCCCAATTTACTAAATCATACACTTTGCTCATATCCATCTTGAGTGTACCCAACGTAGTTTTTGATTTCTTGCAGTATCCGATCTTGCGCACCAGTTCTTGACCAATAAGAATATTGTCTTCGATGTTTCTGCCCGAAAGAAAAACATTTTGAAATTTGGACATGAGACTCGAAAGATGGGGTTTGATACGATTGGCCAGGGTATTTACGATGATTTTATAGATGTTATTGCATAAACTGATAGGTCGAAAATTGCTAGGTTTGGGGGGGGGGTCCCTTGCATTTTGGTAATAAGGTTATATAGGTTTTGTTGGCTTCTGAGAGCATGTGTCTAGAGAAAAAAAAGATAAGGTTGCAGATGTCAACGGAGTAGAAAGAGAGTTCCAACCTTGTTGGTATATTGTGGGATACTATCATCAGGTCCTGGAGTTTTTAGCGGGGAAAGTTGGAAATAGTCGTTTTAACTTCCTCTGTGGTAAAAGGTTTTCCTAGGAGATTGATCTATTTTCTGTGAGAGATTTGTTTTATGGCATTGAGGGTACTCAAAATGCTTGGAGTAGGTGCTGGGGGTGGGGGCACTAGAGAATAGATTTGAAATAGGCAAGCAGGCAATTTGAGATGTCCCCATGAGAAGTATAAGTGGTGCCATTAGTGTCAATTAGGGAGGAGATCTGATTCAGGTTATAATGGTTAATGTGTGAAAAAATTTTGTGTTACGATCACCGAATTGCAATCATTTAGATCTAAAAAAGCTTCTTGCAATCTAAGAGCCATTCAAATTTATCTGTGTTGACGTTCCAAAAACTATGCGTCTGATGATGGTAGAAGACTCTAAAAATGGAGTAAGATTTCTTTAGTATCAGATATTTTGGATTTCAGATTTCCAAATCTGTGTTTATTCCAAGAATTCTAAGAAAGTAAGGTCATCATCATATGCTTGCCTCACGTAGTAACTATAAATAAGGGGGATCCACAAATAGGAAGAGACCACGCTTATTATATAAGTTAGGTAACAACAGGGTGGTTCAGCCAAAAAGCCTTAAAACGTTTAAGACAAAAAAAGTAAAGGTTGTGAAGGACAAAGCTCAAACAGAAGAGGTGCACGGTCGGAGATTTGGATTCCCAAGTTGTGGAAATCCAGAAATTCAAGCTGTATTAGCAAAGCCTCTGTCTGACTTTTCATACATACAAAAGTCCTTTTGCCGGTTATTGCACCACGTGAATGTCGGTCCCACCACTATGCAATGACAAGGTGACGAGTACGAATAAAATCCTGAACCAGATGGATACCAGCAGTACTAAGCTGATGGAGACCAATTTTGTCAACAGGTGACAAGACTTGATTGAAATCTCGTCTAGTTATCCCAATAGAAGAGGCAAATGGTAAGGTTCCAGGATATCCGAGATACAATCCCACGTCCTTCCCCTTATAACCAGAGAAGGATGGCCATAAATTAGACCTAAAAGCCATGGGGCTTCCAAAGCTTTTGAGAATTTCATCAGAATGAGATGTTTGTCTTTGTAAAGAACTTCCCCTTGAATCGTATCTGTCCACCCTACCCATAAGCCGCCTTTCGTCCAAGTAGACCAGAAGCATCAATACCATTCAAGTGGAAGAAACCCAATTTATGAAATTTACTAAAGACCATATAAACTAGTGATTTGGTTTCTTAAAGAAAAATGAAGTCCGGTAATGTTGTTAGACAAGTTTGATTGTTGATCGCATTGTTAGGGGCTGTCCAAAACCTCTATAATTCCAGCTAAGTATTCTCATTGAAGGTGAAGGGATTGCTTAGGGACAACACCCAAACCCTAGTAATGTCAATCTCATCTAGAGAATCTCTTGAAACTTGGTGTGAGATCCGAAGGTACACGGGGAAAGAGTTCTGAGCGGAGTCCACCAAAACCCGATACCAGGTTTGAGATATGAATAAGCTACAAATTTGGGTTTTTTTTATTTGTTTTAGGTAGAAAAAAGGGAGATTTTCTCTTACACCTGCCTAAGGTAGTCGTATACGATTATTGAGTTGTAGTTATGGCTAGATTTATGATCCGAGCAGGTTCTTAGAAGTTTCTTTCTATGTATTGGCCATGAGAAAAGATTATTGTGTTTCTTAATGGTTTTCGTAGAGTGATTGGTTGGAGTAATGGACAAAATAAGATGTAAACTAGCAAACTAAAAGGATACATATAAGACAAGTCTGAAATGTAGGCAGTGCAAGAGAGAATTAGAACCTGAAGTAGAGGGAGGGGAATCTGGGGATATAGAATGTTGTCATTTGCCTCGACCACCCAATACAGTAACTTCCATCATTGCAAAATTATCAGTAATAAGGATAAACGTTGTGTAATTTCTTCATCATCATTGCCTGCAGTATCATTATCTTCTGGAAAATCAGGAGCACAAAAAAAAATTTCAGAGGATGGTGCAGACGGTTGATTAGAGCAATGTCTTGTGAACCTGTATAACAAGAAGAAATCTGTTCCTTAGAGGGGGAAAAACTGGTTCGCAGTATAAATCGAAGAAGGGCGTGAGAGTGATGTCTTGCCGAATAAGATCCGTATCGTGTTTAATGTTGATTGAAGTGCCGAGATGTGGAATAATTGTTAATTTAATGTCCTTTAAGCTTTCATGAGAGCAAAGAGAAAGATAATCCATATTTGGTGTTGTTGATGGAAGGCCATGAAGAGCTTTAGAGGATGAGCCAGTCATTTGTATCAGTCCAATTAGAGATAAAGCTAGGGGTTACTGACTTGGGCTTCATTTTCAGTCAAGCTTGCAAGATTTATTGGACCGTTCATGTCATAACAGGGCTTGAGAGGCCCAAGTTAGATAAGTTGCCATAAGTCAGAAATTTGGCCTAACTCTTCAGGCAATAAGGGTTACCGTCCTAGGATTGACAGCAATTAAGGCTGTTTCTTCTACCCCTGTTGTAGAGGCAAGTGGTAGAAAAGGGCGAGATGTAACCATCTGCCCAAAATATTAAAAGGTCAAGAGTGGCAGATCCATCACGGCGGAGGGACACATGTCATCCATAACACATGAGTTGAGAGAGCTAGGTATGATGTCTATTTTGGTTCTGTCAGAAGCATTTAATGTCCCAGCCAAATTTTTTGGAAGGCCAGTCTCCACTATCGGCTCGTGAAGAGGCTGTGCAAGAACTTTGTTTGACAATTTTGATGAAGTAGAGCGGCTATCTGAATAGGATGAGGTTGACTAGAGAAAACGGAATTAACACTAGATAATTCTGCCTGTTCATCATTGATAAATTTGTTAGCTAAGAAGGGATTTTCTTCAATTTGAAGGTCCCAATGCTCTGGGTTGATATTAGAGATGTTATCCTCAATGTTGATGTTCTGTAGCTGATCCCAATCCTCATCATCACAATTTGCATTAGATTGCATATTAAAATGAGGTTTTCGCTCCATATAATCCCATACATCATTTGCATTTCCAGATCAAAGATTTTCAAATGGGTCTTCTATGGGTGTTTTAGAATTAGCAGGGGACCTCGAATGGGAGGAAGAATTGGGTGTCTCAAATTATAATCCTCACTAGAGGCCACTGATGTAGCAGGAGAGTAAGCATCATAAATATGAATGATATGAGTACTAGTTACGTGCATTGAAATTGAGATCCGGGAAGTATAATTTCAATCTGAACTAGGCAAGGCATAGATACTTGAGGAGAACATCGGTCGAGCATTAACGAAAAAAAGTTTCGTAATGGGCATCTCCATGAATATGTTCATTATGTCTAGAGAGCGATTCAAGGACTTCAACCAGTAAATATTTACAATATATGTTCTCCTGTCCTATTTTTTCACAATGGTAATAAACTTTGAAAAGTAGTTCACAGTATTGTGTACCCCATACTATCAAGTAGCTGAAGGATGATATCGGAAACTAGTGAGAAATTAGTAAAAATATGGCCTTCAATTCAGAAGTAGTTATCCTGAGAAACTCGACAGCCAGACCAATCGATTTCAAGGAGATTTCCAGCTGCTCTGCCAAAATTTTAAGCCAAATATATATGGTAACAATCACTAGGAACATGGGATACCTGCATCCATAGATCTGTAGAAGAAAATTTAACCGTAGCATAAATAAGGTGGGCTGTCCAGGCTTGGACAAGGCTCCAAACACATTCTAGGGTCCATAAGTGAATACCAGATGAGCATCTTCTGCACATGAAAAATGAAGAGGAACACAGAGGGAGTTTACTGAACCACCACAGGTCCATGGAGATTTCAACATTCATTAAGCCTTTCCTAGACTTTCCTTTGAGAAAATACTTGGTTATCTAGGAATTTTCCTTAAGGCAGTTGTGTAGAACTTCTTACTAGGCGTTCATTGAGAGACATCACACATGTGCATAAATCAACAAAATCAACTTCTGGGATGTTTTTGTTAAAGGTGAAATGGATCGGCATGATTCTCAGCTCTCAGTATGTTGAAAAACATGAAGGTGAAAAAGGAAATAGTTGACCAGGAAAGTAAAACTAAAGGAAGAGTGATGGTTTTCAAGGGTTGGTGAGAGAAGTATTTGGCATGTATTTAATAGGAAATTATTTAATAGAGGTAGTAAAGATATTATACCCATTTGTGGAAAATATGTAAAAATCTGACGAAATCCATTGATAGGAAAGAGAACAGATCTAAATTAGCTTTTCAAAGAGACAGAAGAACTAGGAGAGCTATTCGACTCCTTACGCGCTCAGCTCAGATTCACTTATAAGTTACCTTTCAAAAGGTAAAGAAGTTCAAGTGTTGATGCTAAGTAGAACTTGATTATCAAGGGTCACACATTGTAAACATTTCTACTAATGGTCTTACAGAACTAAGCACAAAGTGCTAAGAACCGGAGGCTATTAAACGCCGATATACACACTGATCACTATGTATAACAATAATAAAGAAAATTATATATTCATTCTCCCCCACCCCAACACAAAAAATGTACATTAGTGCTAGGAGTTGACATTTTTGCAACAAAGACATATTAGAGGGTAGAGATAGCTTCTCCTGAATAATAGAAATAAAAAGTTACTGGACGTCTGATAACCAAACATGAGAAAGAAACATCCGAGAGCCACTATTCACGAGGCATTGATCTTTGTGAAAGGAAAGTGGCATTGCTAGCAATAGTTGTCTTGCCTAACATCCATGGAAGCTTGACCAAAAGTAACAGACATCAAATAAAATAGGGGTTACCATGGGTGGAATGTCCTTAACTAAGTGTAATTCCTGTGGAGATTAATTTGTACATCAAAGAAATGTCACCCACAAACATGTTCAAAAGACTTCTAATGCTTGGGTAGAGTGCTGATTTTGTGAAATATAAGAGAAGGATGCTGCCCCTGAAATATTTCCATTTTTGGGTGAGGCCAAAATAGCCACCCCTGACCACATTATCTCTTTCTCATAGGTTGGGATGAAGTTGACGATGAGCGTTCTGATAGAGCCCTCACATGTAGACTCACACTGGTAAAGAGAAAATGAAAGCTTTTATTATTTCACAAGATATAAAAGGTTAGTTGTTGACCTCATCGCTCCTATAGAGTCATTTTCTTCGATACGTCACCTATTTAAGAAAATTTGTGGATGTGATAGAGAACCATAGCCTTCGCTTGAGCTATGATCTTCTTGGTGTCATAGATAAGCCCTTTGAAGATCCATTCCTTACTATGAAACCAATTGAACTAGAGGTTGGAGAAAGCTATATGATATTTAAGGCTTTAATATGGATTTAGAGGCTTAGACCTTCTCAATCCAAGCTATCATCAATTCCTTAAGGAGAGGCACCGGCACAAAGTTTAGGAGTCCAATTCGGCTTCAGTTCACACAGGTTGTAACAAAAAGCGAAGGAAGAAAACTTGACAAGAAACTTCTCAATTAGTGATATGGAAAAGGCAACAGTCTTGTTAGATGATTCTTAATCTTACTACAGCCCTTTGAAAAGGAAGGCATTCAGCAAGTGTAGACACCTCATTTTTGCAATGTTCTATCCATTATAGGGTAAATATGTAAAAGTATCTACATAATCTTTTTTAATTGGAAATAAATAATTTTTGTAGGACGGCCCAAAAAAAAATATTAATCAAATTATGAAGGATGGATGGAGTATTAGATTTGACACACTTTTTGTATCTTCAGGATATCTTAAGTTGTACTTAATACATTTGAGTGATTCTAACACCAAGTGAGGGTAGAATTTTAGAGATTTCAAATGATATCAAGTTCATCTAAATCCAACTTTAGATGAGAGTGACATAAGCCTCTAAAAGTTACCCCAACTATACACTTGGGTCCAGGACCCTCAGGTTTGGCAGTGGTAAGGGTTTTTAAACCTTTGTACATGCAAATCATTTTTCTTAGATTTCAAGATCAAGGCTATAAATTGAGCTCTTAGGCCCATTCTGAAATGATGAATTCATCACACATGATACTTCATCAACATTGAATTTTACTCACAGACCCTATTCCTCTATCATATACCCAATCTATCAAATATCTCTTCCAATAATACTCACAACCACAGATAGAGATCAAGATGTAAAGCAATCAAGTGGAGTCTTCTCCCGATCCTAAGGACTAGGAGTATGAGCAAGATGACGAGGCGTTGAGATCCGATGAAGAGGAGGAGCCTAGCCCCAGAAAGATCCGGAGGAAATGATTAGTTTAACTCAGAGTAGGATTGAGAGTCCATCAGGGGCTCACCTTATCAAACTTCATTATAGAGCACAATTATTTATTTTTATTTTTAATTGATATTTTAATTAGCAATTTGCATATAAATGATTAGTTTCAATGTATGCTCATACACTTGCACAGAAAGAATGGAGATTGGGCTAAAAGTTGGATGAAAACTAAATTTGGATTGAATTAGATTGAACAGGTAGAAGGTTTGGCCTCAAAATAGGCCAACCCCATAAAAATTTTACAAGCACTGACTAACTAGCTGCTTAGTCAGAAACAAAATCTAATCTTTGGGTAAAATCGGACGGTCGACCAGAAGCAAAATCAGTTTTCCTAGTAAAATTGGACGATTGATCAAAAGTAAAATCAAATTTTCTGGTAAAATTAGAAGAAAAATTAATTTTTGTGGGAAAACCAAATGGTTAATTAGAGAGATTGACTGTCAACATATTCAAAACAAAAAGATATAAGATCACTATGAGTCAGACTCAATAGAATTTGATCAATCTTTTTTTTTCTATCGTTAACTTGGAGAAAATCGTCCCATTTGTCTGATAAAATTTTCCAATTTTTGAGTTCTATCTCTATACAACTTAGGGTTATCTCATTATATACTCGAGAATTATTTTTTCAGAGAGGCATTCAACTTTCATTCTCTCAAAAAAACTCTCAATGGCCTTCGAAGATAATCTGACGATTTTTTGCCTCTAATTCTGAGCTTTTGCCGATTCCTTCAGTAAAATTGAGCTTATTCATCTTGATGGGCGTTTCAGTCTAAAGTCTATCTTGAGTTTGTAGACCGTGGTTATTCGTGAAGATATCTTTTGAGCCGTCTGCAAATTCTGGATAATGACAATCATGTGTTTCAGTCGGCTTGAAGGAGCTTTGCCCGAGTCTTGAAGAGTTCTTCGCTCTGGTAAATAATACTGCTAAGTTAACCATTCCTATTTCAATCATCCAAGACGACTATGTTCAGGCCCTCAAGGGTTTTCAAGGAGTTAGAGAAGAGCGTAATAGGTCTTTTATCCGAGGTGAATGTATTCAACTTTCTCCCATGTTAGAATATTTTTCTGCCAAACTGGATTACCGTGATCTACGGTGTGAAAATGGTTCGATGGAGCTTCGGGGTTATGTGTGGTGGCCAAATATATTACAGTTGTTAGCCCTGGTCTTGCTAATGTGAGGCTGGCTCAGTTACTGGTTCAAGTGTCTTCGAAAGGAAAAACACTAATTCTGGTAGTGGTAGCTAAAACCATAAATGGCATTACCAAGATGCATGAAGATTCAAGTGCTGTATTCAAGGATAGCCCCTTGCTTCCGTATATGTTGCTCGCGGTTGATAGCTGCTCCTACTGAGGTGAGATATCGCCCTTGTTCTTTTCGTGCTCCACTTTTGCTCTTTGAAGGTCATTCATGCATAGATGATTGGACTCGCTTTTTCTGTGTGTGGGAATACAAGGATATTCGTTGGTATCGTCACTAGTGGAGAGCCCACGGGCCTACTCTGCATACCTTTGGGTATTTTGTGTCTGTCTTCTGGGATTGCCGTCTTTGTCATTCTACTTCACTTGTCAGATTACGAGACAGTACGATTATAAGCCGATTGTTCCAAATTTTAACAGTAACTTTGTACGTCCTTAAACACACTTAGGGGGGGGGGGATGAATAGGTGTTTATAGCTCTAATTAGAAATTTAAAAATTTAGCTAACAAGATAACAACAATCACAGATTGACACAAAGATTTATACTGGTTTAGCCCTATCTGCCTACGTCTAATCCCCGAGCACTCCACACAAGGGAGACCTATTCAAGCCTTCCATTAATCAGCTAGTTTTGGGTGCTAGCTCAAACCTCAGTACAGATCTGAAACCTCTTTAAGATTTCCAACGATTACAAGAGAAATAAATAATACAATTGAAATATAATTCACTTCTCAATGAGTAGATATTACAATGGAAACAGATGAGCTAAGTTTTCTTAGGTGGGAAGATCTGAATCTTAAAGAACTTAACCAAGAAGCTTGCCTTTCAAGATCCCAAACAAAGAACTCACTCAAAGAATTGTATAGAGATGTATGAATATGTTGAGAGAGACTTTTTTTTTTAGAAGAACGAGAGAGATTTTTCAGATATCAGAAAAAAGTTAGAAATAAACTTTCTAAGGGACCCTTTTATACTTAAAGGAATATGACTGTTGAAAAATATTCAAAGGGATAACACATAGTTATTTTAAAAGAATTATTTTGAATCTATAAAATCATTTGGAGGAATTACATTGAAGAAGTGTTAAGTTACCTCTAAAGGGTTGATCGAATGAATGCAAGATTCATTCGAAACAGTTAGAAGCGCAGAGATATTTTAGTGTCACTGAAAAATTCAATCGAATGAAAAGCATATGTTTCAAATGCAAATTCTTTGCTTCAAATGAAAACAAATTTAAACCCAGAGTATGAAGACCGAAGGATTCATTCGATCGAAACAAGATTTCTTTCGAATGAAAGGTTGTCTTCATGAAACACCCCAATACTTTTCGGATTTATTTAAAATTTTTATCATTGAATAAATTTTTAGCGTTAGTATTTTTAAGTAGCAACCTTAGGGACAAATTTTTAGAAAACATAAGTTATAGCTTAATGATAGCAGTTATAGGAGATATCGATCTGGGTCTTCAAAGACAGTTAGCGTTAATGACATTCTTAGAAACTTTTAGCAACGAATTTTTCTTTTGGTTAGCGTTGATATTTTTATGTAGCCACTTTTAGCGACGATTAGTGAGGTGGGGCTATGTAACGGCCTATAAAAATTTTTCTAGTATATTAATTTATTGCAAATAATTATTTGAAGCTTTTAGCGATAATAAAAAGATTCGGGTAGTATTTACAATAACTAACAAAACTTTGAGGGGTTCCTTTGGTAATTGAGCTTTTAGGGTTATATATATGTACTTGCATTCTGGAGCAGCCGTCTTTGCCTTCTGTGCGAAATATGATCGAGAGAAAGATATATACAAAGAGAAAGAGGGGAAAGAAGCGTTAGATTTTTTCGGCGGTCGAATCTATCTTCCGGTAAGTTTTTTGTGAAGCTTTTTCTCTCTGTATTATTCATAGATTTAAGGGGTTGGGGGACATGAGAGAACCGTGAGATTTTTGTGGGAATCGGGTTTTGGAGAAGTGCATATTTATGGGTATAGGAATATGGTGGCTGTGTTAGAGAAGAGAACCCAGATTTTCCGTGAATGTAATCGGTTTAGGAGTGTGTGTTTTGATGTTAAATCGTGGGTATTTGGATGTGCAGAGTTGGGTGTGGGCGTTATGGGTGTTCCTAGGTGTGTTGTGTTTATTTGAGTGGGCTTCGTTGGAGCCGTATGAAAAGTTGTGTGTGCACTAGTTAGTGTGTGAAATGTGCGTGTGAGGGTGCTGTGAAATGGAGTGCCTGCCATGGTTTTTCTGTGTGTTTGGGAAAGATGCAAGGCTGCCAAGCATGGGTATAAGTGTTATAGTGTGTCTAAGTCTGTCATGCGTAAAACCTGTGGGTGTGTATGGTGTGCGTGAACAATAGGTGGTTAGTGTGTGTTGATGGAAGGAGAAAATGGAAGTGGGGCTGCTATGCAGCCATGGTACGTTTATGTGAAACTGTGTGTGTAGTAGTGAAATGAAGGGGGAAAACAGGGGGTGCGGTGGAGGTGTGTGCGTGTGATTGTGTGTATATGTACGTGTGCGTGAAGCTACCGACGCAGCTGCGAGTGCGTGCATGTATGTGGTTGTGTGCTCAGGTGTGTGTGCGTGCCGTGTGTTTTGAGTGTGTGTGAGTTGTGTGTTGCATGTGTGTGTGGGCTGCTGTGCAGCCATGTAATGTGCTGTGTGCCTGAAGTGTGTGTGTGTGTGTGTGTTTGTTTTTTTAGATTGTGTGCTGTGTGTGGGTTGCGTTAGTGTGTGCATTGTGTGTGCACGGAGCTGCCGAGGCAGCTAGGGGTGTGTGCGCGTGTGAGTTTGTGTGAACATGTGTGTGTTTTGTGTTAACAGGTGTGTGTTTTGTGAGTGCCGTGAGAGATGTTGGTGTGCGTGAGGGGTGCCTGCAAGATGGCTTTGGCATCTGTTGTGGGGTGTACAGTGTAAGAATTGTGTGTGTTTGGGTATGTAATGAAGGATGAAGAAGAAATGGAAGTGGGTATTGCCCCTTGTGTGAACCTGCACGTTTGGGTGTATGCATGTGGGAGAAAAAGGGAGAAGCAGCAACAGGGAATTGCTGTGGATGTTTGGAGTGATGTGTGTGTGTGTTACATATATGTGAGTGGATGTATAAAAAAAAAGAATAGGAGGAAGAGGGAAACCCACTTCCATGTGGGAGTGATATTTCAATGTGTCTATATATATATAGGGAGCCGATCCCTATCTACAGGTGGAAAAATAACTATTTCTTCACCACCCATCTGGCCGTCCACATGCCAAATTGGACGGCTAAGATGTCATTTTTTTTTTGAAAAAAATTTGCTTGACCGCTACAAAGAGCAGCGGTTAGCAATTCTTGCAATTGTGACCCAGAATACCCTCTGTTTGCACATGCACAATTATGTCTCCTCTTCGGTGTCTCTCTCCTTCTCATCAAAATCATTTGCAGACATCACTGAACATGAATTTTTGGTTTCATCTTGCACACAACACCAATTGTCTCATTTACAATCAGATTACTCAAAGCTTGCTCATAAATCAACTATGATGTTTTAGCTTTAAATTGGAAATGAGAAGGAACCTTCAATTGGTTCTGGGTAGACTTTTACAAGAATTAAAACACATGAAGTTAGATCTGGAAAAAAAACTGGTAATGGATTTGAAAATAATAGAGAAGGGAAGATCGGTGACGGGCAGCGGCACGGGACATTTTCAGGGAAGACGAGGGTCACAGCGTCAGCCAGAAGCAGCGTCAATGGCAACCTCCCACCGCGCACACCACCTCCATCGTCGCTGCCCTTCACCCACCCACCCACCCACCCACCCACCGCCCTCGTCTCGGACCCACCATTTTGCTACAGATTCACGCCAACCATCGCCTTAGCCAACTTACATTGTACACGCGGCTAACTTCCACCACCGCAAGACACCACCGCCTCCCGTCGCTGTCTATGAACACCCACCAGTTGTCGGAATCAACACCCTAATATCAACACACCCAACAATGATCTGAAGCTATATTCACACACTTAACAACCCAAAAGCCAAACCCCAAACAAATCTCAAGTTCTAGATTGATATCTGTCAAAATCCACTGTCAAAACGAAGAATTGAATAGATCCACCAGCGACCCAACACCGTATCCATGGCGACCCACCACCATAATCCTCACAGTCGACCACCACCAAAACCCGTAGCAATCAACTGCGGCCATCCAACAACAGGACCTGTGGCAAAAACTCCACCATACCCAGTGGAGAAAGAGAGAAGAAAGATATAGAAATCTGTGTGAGTGAGAGAGAAGAGAAAGAAAAGCAAAATGTACTGTTTTGAATAAGGCACGGGGCAAAATTGGAAAAAAAGACTAACCGCCCCTCTTAGGTGTGGTTACGCGTGGACGTTAAAAAAATAAGGGCATCTTAGCCGTTCAATTTGCCACGTGGATGGCTAGATGGGTGGTGGAGAAGTAACTATTTCTCCACCCATAGATAGGGATCGGCTATATATATATATATATATATATATATATATATGGGCCGATCCACATCTACCGGTGGAGAAATCCTTATTTCTCCAAGTGATCTCCAGCCGTTCACGTCACACAATGGACAGCCCGGATGTTACTTTCTTTTATAAAATTTGGCCTGACCGCCACAAAGAGTGGCGGTCATCAATTATTCCAAATCTACCCTCCTCTTATCTACTTGCATTTCCTCCCATTCTTCCAGATGCTCTCTCTCTTGTACAACCGCACCAGTCACCAACCACACCAGTCAATCCACCATTAACTTGAATCAATTCAACTCGATCACTGCCAAACGACAATGCTGATGAACGCTGGCATCAGATAGAACGCCGATGGATGACGACCCCCAATGGACAAGCTGACACCGCCACTGCACGCCCTACGCCGACACTCATAGGCGACGCCGCCAGCCACGGATGACCTCGACACCACTACCGTGCCAAAGTTGTATCACCACTTCGCCGAATTTATGGCTCTGTCACCCAATCACCACCTCTGGCCTTTAAATCACCCAAATAGAAAATCATAGCCTTCTACATCTCTTCTTAATTAAATTGAATTCGATAGTTTTTTTTGAACTTGGATATAGTTCTACTTTTTCAATTTCTTGGGCATAGATGACTATGGTGGGAGGATGGTGATGATGAAAAGAACTTGAAATGGGTTTTGTTTGAATTGGGTTTTAGGCAGCAACCTTGAAAAATATTATGGCTAATGTGACAGTGGGTTTGGGTAATGAAGATGGCAGTGAAAGTCTGAAGGTTTTAGTTTAATGTTCGGGCCACGGTGACAATGGCCGATCTTTGGCAGTTGTATATAGTGGTGGAGGTGATTGTAGCGTGGTCTCGGTAATGGTGTATTAGAGCCAAGGGCCAAGGGAAAAGAGAGACGGGGCAGGGGAAGGCGAACACAGGGGCTTTTTGGAAAAGTTGCTGACCGCCACTCTTTGTGGCGGTTAGGCTAAATTTTATAGAAGGAAGTAACATCCGTGCCGTCCATTGTGTGATGTGAATGGTTGGAGATCAGTTGGAGAAATAAGGATTTCTCCACCGGTAGATATGGATTGACCCCTATATATATATATATATATATATATATATATATATATATATATATATATATATATATATATATATATATATATATATATATATATATATATATATACACTGTGTGCATGTGTGGTGAAAGTGTGTGCTTGTATGGAAAAAGAAATTCTGGGTTGTGGACAGTGATTGGGAAGAAGATGAAGGGGGGTCAAAGCAGCTAGTGAAAGGGGGGTGTAAACTATGCACATGTGTGTATACATGGGTAGCGTTAGGTTCGTTACGCGTATTTGATAGTGTAATGCGAACTAAATTTAATTTAATTTTTTGTATTGTATTTAATTTGTTGTAATGTAATTGTAACAATTAAACCCTAATTATCCATAATTTGTTCCCAAGTAACCCTAATTGAACCAAATTAACCCTAATCAAACCGTAATTATCCCTAATCTAACCAATTAACAGTAATTAACCCCGCGTAACCCTAATTGAACTAATTAACCCCAATTAAGCCTGATTAACCCTAACTGAACCAATTAATTGTAATGAACCCCGATTCAACCTAATCTAACCAATTAGCCCTAATTAATCCCGATTTACCCTAATTGAACTAATAAACCCTGATTAGCCCTAATTGAACCAATTAACCGTAATTAGCTCCAATTAAACCTGTTTGAACCGGTTAACCTTAAACCCTAAACCCTAATTAAAGCATAATTAGCCCGGATAAACCCTAACTATCCTTAATTTGTTCCCAATTATTCCTAATCAAACCGTAATTATCCATAATCTAACCAATTAACAGTAATTAACCCCGCGTAACCCTAATTGAACGAATTAACCCAAATTAAACCTGATTAACCCTAACTGAACCAATTAATTGTAATGAACCCCGATTCAACCTAATTGAACCAATTAATTGTAATTGAACTCCTAATTGAATGCCCTGATCCAACCGAACCCTAAATTGAAATAATTGAACCCCCTAATTGAACCCTAAATTGAATGCCCCAAATCAACTGAACCCTAAATTGAATCAATAGAACCCCCTAATTGAACCCTAAATTGAAGTAATTGAACCCTAATTAAACCCCAAAATTGAATGCCCTAATCGAATCGAACCCTAAATTGAATGCCCTAATCGAATCGAACCCTAAATTAACCCCTAAATTGAATGCCCTAATCCAACTGAAACCTAAATTGAACGTTAAATTGAATGCCCCAAATCAACCGAACCCTAAATTGATTCAATAGAATCCCCTAATTGAACCCTAAATTGATGTAATTGAACCCTAATTAAACCCTAAATTGAATGCCCGTGATCGAACCGAACCCTAAATTAAACTAATTGAACCCTAAATTGAATGTCCTAATATAATCGAACCCTAAATTGAAATAATTCAAGCGCATCAGATATGTGCATTTTGAACAATTTTTTCTCATTTAAACATTGATCATTTGTTTGATAATTTTAGGTTGTTAATTGTGTATTTGAGAATTGTGATTATTGATCTGTGATTTTAGGTTGTTAATTGATGATTTTAGGTTATTAGCTGTGCATTTGAAGTAATTGCGATTATTAATTGATGATTTTAGGTTGTTAATTGATAATTTTAGATTGTTAATTGTGCATTGAGCATTTGAGATATTGAGATTATTGACGGAGGATGGGACCCAATTGGATTGAATGTGTGATTTTTGTTAATTTTTATTGCATTGGGTTGCATTTGAGAATTAAGATTGTTGACGGAGGATGGGACCCAATTGGATTGAGATACCTGTTAGTTAGCGCAGACATGGACACCACGTCTGATCGACGGTGTCTGACATTTAAAAAATAAATATTTTAATAAATCAATTAACCCTAATTAATTAGCTCTAACGAGCCTAATTAGTTTTAATTAACCCTAAGAACCTAATGAAAATCAAAGTAGCTGTAATTACCCCAAATTAGCCAAAATGAACCCAATTACGTGCATATTGATTATAGTTAGCCTAATTAGTCGTAATTTGCACTAACATAACCCAATTAAGCCTAATTAGCGCTAATTAGGACTAATCAACACTACTCGGCACAATTAAACCCTAATTAGGACTAAATAACCGTAATTAGGACTAAATAACGATCTTTCTGCAGTTTTAATATTTCGGAAAGATTCTTGCATATGTTATCAATTTCTGAACGCATGCATGCATAGAAACCCTTAGTTCCCTTTCAAAGGTACTCATTACAAAGTAATGCTTTGTAATGAGCCTTTGGATGTCCAGTTTGGAAAAGCTAATTGTTTATAAAACAGTGTTTTGACTCATGCTTTGTGTTCTATGTCGTGGATATTTGGTACACGTTCTCGTCTGTTTCTCCGGGTGCATACAGATCTGGTTTTCTAACATCCGTCAAACCTTCTTGAGCAAGGTTAGATGAATGTTAGAACACCTAATCGATGTCGTGCCACACGACATGCATGAACGCGGGGGGGTCGGTGCCACACGACATCGTCCGACACATGAACGCCGTCGAGCACTCGGATCTGGAGGAGGCTGAGGTCATAGCTCTGACCTATACTCAGACGCACGTGCGGAAGAAGGACAAGGACGAGACGCACCGGGCATGCGACTATATTTCAGATATTGCCCGGCGGATTGATGTGAGTCAATTTATTTAAGTTGTTAATGTTTTTTTCTTTCTATCCTCAATGTCCGTTTCGTTAATTAATGCCCTAACATATCGTTAAACCACTATTTTTGCAGGCCTCGTATGAACAACTAAGGGGGTCCGAGCAGCAATCCAGACAGCCATCAGCGTCCACTAGTACAGCTGCGAGTACTGGGGGGTTGAAGCGATGACTGGATATGCCGGAGGTCGTGAATCGGCCGAAAGGCCGCATACGCGGCCTGCCTAGCACTACTGCTCGTGCCGTGATAGGAGCGTCCTCACCCCTGCTGCCCCTCCACAGACACCGGCTCCTCGTCCTCAGTTGGATGACGAGGAGATCCAGCGCATTGCTACAGTGGTGGTCAGGATGATCAGGGAGCAGGGCACTGCTGGACAGGTCGAGCCGGCCCCGGATTAGCAGGATCCAGATCCGGGACTCGGCAACCCCTGATGAGCCCCTTCCCGTGCCCGTTCCTAGCTTCCCCCCCCCCCCCGCGCCCGGCTTGTACTCTTCTCCCCTCTCCTAACCGGCTGTATCCGATTCCCGGCTTGTACATATATGAGTTTTTTTTTTATAATAAATATTTTTTATAATTGATTATATATATTTCTTTCTGTATTGATTATTGCGCGTTGTTGTTGAGAATTGAAAATTGTATTACAGGTCTGGGTAATTGAAAAATAAAAAAAAATTTACTTTTGGTGACAGATTAATTCCGTCGCTAAAAGTATTTCTACAATTAGTTATTTAATGACGGAATATTCTGTCGCTAAATAAGTTTTTTAGCGACGGAATATTCCGTCGCTAAAATATTTTATCCGTCACTATATTTCATCGCTAAAATATTTTATCCGTCGCTAATTTGACAAAAAAGAAAATAAATTAAAATTCTAAAAATATAATTAGCAACGGAATATCCGTCGCTAATTAAAAATAAATCCGTCGAAAAAAATGACATATTTAGCGACGGATTTAAAACATTCCGTCACTAAACTATTAGTGACGGGCTTTTATATGAGGGATTTTTAGCGACGGTGAATCCGTCGCTAATTCTTTTAGGGACGGATTTTGGGCTTTTAGCGACGGATTTTCCCGTCGCTAAAAGCCTGTTTTCTTGTAGTGTGAGTACGGAGACAGACACTAGAGAGACAGACACTAGATAGCCACTCAGGAAGTGGTCACATACGTCATTGTTGACACATGAGGCCGGTTCAGAAAGTAAGATCGTGATCTCTAGCTCAACTCTCCTGAGCTAGTCCACGTTTTAATCCATGTGGGTAAGTCTGAAATAAGTCACATACATTGTGACATGGCTCATAAAGTTACCAAAACAAAAATCTCAAAATAACTGTGATCAAATATAGGACATGTCAAATAATATACAAAGTTTACGAAATAATGATAACCATTAATTACTGAAAATGCACGATATCAATATAAAAAATTCTGAGGTCAAACAAATTCAACGGAATTTGATTTCTCACAAGTCATATCATTGAGAACAAATTTAAAACAAAGTTCAAAGCAAGGGAGAAGAAGAACCAGGTAACTCAATTCGAAGAAATTCAGATTTTAAAAAGAAACGAAAGACTTATATGAGCGATTGGTCCAGCGCTGATTTGAATTTTGAAATGAAACCCTTACCTTAATTTAAGCCTTTGAAAATACAAATCCTGAAGCTCCACCTTAGAACTCCGGAAACATCCCAAGCCTTCTTTTCTCTCTCCTCACCGCAAGGGAAAAAGGAATAGAGAACCCCCCAAAAAGGCTCGAAAGGGAAAAGGAAAGCTATTTATGTGGGACAAAAAAATCAAGTTTGCATTCGATCGAAAATAATGATTTCATTCGACCGAAACCAACAGAAGTGAAAATGGTTCAATTCGACCAAAAATGAGTTTTCATTTGAATTAAAAATTTTAATTCGAATGAAAACTTTTTAATTCGAATCAAAACTTCAGATTTTTTTATTTTTTTTTTGCATTTGACCTAAAACTGGTTTTCATTCGAATTAAAATTTTTTAATTCAAATGAAAACTTTAAAAAGTCACTCTACACGATTTAAATGCTTTTTGTTCGAAACAAACCCATTTTCATTTGAAATAAAACCATTTTCCTTTGACCGAATCTTTCAGAGTCCAAAACTTTAACATCAAATAATTTTTATTTGACTAAAACCACTTTCATTCAACCGAAAGCTTCAGAAACCAACCCAAACCATTTTCTTTATATTTTCAAAATGACCATAAACTTATTTACTCAAAAATAAACATTTTGCACATAGAAAAAGTAAAAATTTTGGGGTATTACATTCTCTCCTCCTTAAAAGAATTATGTCCTCGGAATTCAAAACGCTCCTTGATCATCAAGTAACTTCTTGCTTTTCAGCACGAGTCAATACATTCCTCATACTATTAACTGAAATTCTAACTTCAAAACATGCATGGCTTAACTAGCCTACGAAATGAACTGAACTAAAATTATGTCATTCAAAATTTCAACAAATGATATCGATCTCCAATAAATAACGCTTCCACTGCGCTATTCTGAAAATATACCAAACCATATACTTTACACAATCTGGATAACACGCTTAACTTCAAGCCTGAGGTATACCAAGTACTAAGCAATTTTTCATCCCGTATGACGTGTTTTACGAAATTCAAACTTAATTTTTAACTTCTATTGTCATCACCACTCCAAAACATATTCAGATTGTTCCTCAAAGTATTTATACTTGGCTAACAAATGAAACACGTTGAATCAAGTTACTCCAATCAAAATTTAAATAATCTAAAACCAATACAATACCGACAGGCTCATGTTATGCCATTATGCTAACACATTAAACCATAGCCTTGGTACAAAGCCTAACATTGTCACGGTTAACTTCAATCGTACACCAAAAGTAATAACCAATCTTCATACTAATCATAAGGATTTATACTCCAAAATCTTCAAATCAAAATTTACGCCCGTACAAAGTCACAAATAGAGCCATTTCAATTTGTCCTTAATAACATTTCACTGACAACTGATAGTAACTTATAACTAAATTTGCTAAATTATTGGTACCCTTTCTGCCCAATGCTTCACCCTCACTGTTAGATTTTCAAGAATTATCCATGATCAAATCACTAGTATCAAATATTCCAAGATTCTTTACTCCAAAACATTTTATTACTTCAAACACATGATTTCTTAAGGTAACATCGAGCTCAACTTCTGCCCATATTTTTCAACTATAAAAGGTCACAAACTCAAAATTTAAGACTCAACTAAATTCACAATGACATAACGTCTATGCAATTCACTAACCAAACCATGAGATCACTTAATGATCAATATTTTCCCCCATCTAATTTTTATTCTAACACCAAAATCAAAACCATCAGATAACATTTGAAGTATACTCCATCGACTTAGGCAATATAAATAGCCAATACCAACCAGAACGTACTTGTCATACCAAAATCCGCCACCCTTTCGTTGCGCACCCTTATACTCAAAGCAAACCAGTTCAAATTACTATTAAATTTATCACAGAGAAAAATATATTATTCTTAATTTCACATATATCGTGCATCCACAAAGTTTAAACCTTTAAACTACCATATCATTTATATCTCTCAGTCATAGCCTTTACAGATATCTTCTAGTTTTTATAGTTATTCGCTAGAAGCTCATAATCATCCTCTTTTCTAAAGCAATCCATTTTGGCATTATTGGAAGACAAATCGGTCCATACCCCCAAAAATAACATCAACGTGTTTCATATCCAGAAAATTATGTCAATTCTTAAATATCTGTATTCAATACTGATGGGGCAAGAATTATAAACCATAAACGTCACCACAGGGTTCCATAAAAGTATCTACATAGAGATATGTTTCAAATTTTAGGTTCAACAGTTAGATGCTCGTAAAAGGATATCAAAACAACTGAATAAATAGGAATTATGATCTAGTAATGCCAAATCTTCCTTTCAAATTCCGCACAAAATCTCTATCACCATATCACTTGTATCTTAAGATCACAACCTTCTTCCATACGCTATTTGATAGAGCTACTCATAGACATCTAAAGATCATAGTCCTATCTTTCAATTATTCTCCTTGATTAATACGAAAATATCTGAATTCCAAACACAACTAACATTCGTTCTACGATTGCGTACTCAACCCAAATCCAAGGTTTATAACCAAATCTCAATCTCATACTCTAATAGGAAATAAATTCCCCAGACTTATTCCATCTTTTCAAGGTTTAATCCCAATCACATATATCTTAAGCTTAGGAGTCTGCAGAAATCTCACACCTAAGCTCTGATACCATTCTGTCATGCCCCGAAAATTATTTATTCATGGAGCGTTAATGATCGAATAATCGAAAATCAGAGAAAACCTTAAAATTATTAGAAGTCTCCCAAACGAAATTAGAAAACCTTAAAATATCAAAAATCTCCCAAACAGACATTCAGAGCATGCACTAATAATTCCAAAAATACCAATATCTGACATAGAGGCCCAGAGCTTTTATACAATCCAAAAGGTTCTCCAACACGGAGTTTCAAATTTTAAAATCTAATTAATATCAACTTGTCTTAGTTGTTACACTTAAGTGTCAATACTAACTCTGAAATAAAGCAGCTAACCTTGGTCACACAGCTAGGCCTTCAAATCAAAAATCCCACCTACTAATCACCTGAAAACAAAAAAAATAAGGGAATGGGCAAATGCCCAGTAAGGTCACTCAAAATACCAATCAATCGGAAACAAAAACATCTGAGAAATAAAATTTCAGAAGCACAAAATTTTTCAACAAAACGGATAGTCAAACCAGATGTCTAATGTCAAAACATAGCTGAATACAAAAACAGACACAAAAGTTTCAACGGAACGGACATCAAACCAAATTTTAAATGTCAAATTATATCCGAAAGAAATTTTTTTAAAGGCACACCGGTTTCGACTAAACAGAGGTCAGAACAAATATCGAATGCCAAAATATATCTGAGTACGGAGACAGACTCTAGAGAGCTATCAGACCAAATATCAAATGTCAAAATATATCTGAGTATGGAGACATTTTTACATTAGAGAGCCATCAGACCAAAACTCAAATGCCAAAATATATCTGAGTACGGAGACAGACATTAGAGAGTCATTCAGGAAGTGGTCACATACGTCATTCCTGACACATGAGGCCGGTTCAGAAAGTAAGATCTCAATCTCTAGCTCAACTCCCCTGAGCTAGCTCACGTTTCAATCCACGTGGATAAGCCAGAAATAAGTCACATACACTGTGACATGGCTCATAAAGTTACCAAAACAAAAATCTCAAAATAACTGTGATCAAATATCAGACATGTCAAATAATATACAAAGTTTACGAAATAATGATAGCAATTAATTACTGAAAAGAACGATATCAATATAGAAAATTTTGATGTCAAACAAATTCAACGGAATTTGATTTTTCACAAGTCATATCATTGAGAACAAATTCAAAACAAAGTTCAAAGCAAGGGAGAAGGAGAACCACTTAACTCAATTTGAAGAAGTTTGGATTTCAAAAAGAAATCAAGGACTTACATGAGCGATTGGTCTATCACTGATTTGAATTTCGAAATTAAACTCTTATCTTAATTTAAGCCTTTGAGAAATATAAATCATGAAGCTCCACCTTAGAACTCTGGAAACTTCCCAAGCCTTCTCTTCTTTCTTTCCGCACCGCAAGGGAGAAAGGAATAGAGAACCCCCCAAAAAGGCTAAAGAGGGAAAATGAAAGCTATTTATATGGGACAAAAAATCAAGTTTGCATTCGATCGAAAATAATAATGTCATTCGACCGAAACCAACAGAAGTGAAAATGGTTCAATTCAATTTTTTTTCAATACGACCGAAAATGAGTTTTCATTCAAATTAAAACTTTTAATTCGAATGAAAACTTTTTAATTCGAATTAAACTTCATTTTTTTTTTTGCGTTAGACCAAAAACTGGTTTTCATTCGAATTAAAAATTTTAATACGAAAAAAAACTTCAGAAAGTCACTCTACACCATTTAAATGCTTTTTGTTCGAAGCAAAACATTTTCATTCGAAGCAAACCCATTTTCATTCGAAGTAAAACCATTTTCTTTCGACTGAATCTTTCAGAGTCCAAAACTTTAACATCAAATAATTTTGATTCTACTAAAACTACTTCATTCGACCGAAAACTTCAGAAACCAACCAAACCATTTTCTTGATATTTTTAAAAAGACCACAAGCTTATTTATTCAAAAATAAGAATTTTGCACATAGAAAAAGAAAATTTTTGCGGTATTGCATTAGCCCCTAGCACTTGGGATAGGTCTTCAAGCTGGGTCTGAATAAGTATCTAGGCCTTGTTGAGTAGTTTTATTAGGGCTTGTCTATGGGAATTGAAAGTGGGTAGTAACCCCCAAATAAAAATGTTTGCTTGGGGGTCTTCTTTAACTGCCTCAACACTTTGTCATTTGTGGTCGAATCTATCACTGATAGACCATCATCGATAAGGTTAACCATGTGAGGTAGTAAGGGTTCTTCCCAGACATTAGGCTTGGCGGGAGGGAAAACTTTGACTTTGTTAATAAGGTCCTGGATTCATGCCTCAGACTCATGCATCTATCTGTGAAGTGTCCCTTCTTTCATAATATGTCCAAAAAGCTTAAACATCTTATCCTTCTGGTATCACTACAAGTTAAATAATTGTTGGCAGTGGTGGGCTTCAGTTCCATATTAGAATTACTTGTACCTACTCGATATACCCCAGCCTTCGACTCATGGGAAATGGTCCCCTTATTAATGGCATCTTCAATTAACATGAGGGATCCCATTAATGCCTTGAATGAGGTGTGGTACGTAGTGGCTAAAGATATAGTCATAGTACACTAGGAACAAATTATTCCTGACGATGTTCACCTATACCTCTTCCGAAGAGCAGTTCCCCATTTGTGCAGCCTTGTTTCTCCATCTATAATAAATGTAGACATTGCTTTTCTGGGTTTTTGCATGGTGGTTTCTAAGTCTCTTCAAGTAATGTCTAAATAGGCATTATATTGGTACTCGTTCACAAACCTTGTCACAACTTCTTCCCAAGTTTGGACTCGGGCTTTGTCCAAAAAAGAAAAAAGTGAAGAACCAAGGTAAGGCAGCTCCAGTAAGAGTTCAGTGGAAAAGCTATTTCAACAGATTCTGATTAACTCCATAAGGTGCTAGTGCGTGCATGTATATCTTGATATGGATCTTAGGATCTGTG
Organism: Escallonia herrerae; assembly: GCA_033070095.1. Classification (NCBI taxonomy): domain Eukaryota; kingdom Viridiplantae; phylum Streptophyta; class Magnoliopsida; order Escalloniales; family Escalloniaceae; genus Escallonia; species Escallonia herrerae. The sequence continues at coordinate 407,526 of JAVXUP010000483.1, read as the reverse complement.
GTTCCATTGAACTTGTCCGTCTCTGGCATTTTGAACTTAGGTGACAACCTGTCCTTGAGATTCATGGTCCGGGTACTGAAATCTAGTGGGTTGCCAGCTCTCCTCAAGCGCCTCCAGTTTATCTTTCCACTTCACAATCGCAAGTTTCACTTCTACTTCCTCAGATTTGTTTTGCCAGTCAAAGTCGGGACATTTCTTTTTGTCTTCCATCTTTCTGTCTTATCTCATCTTCATGTTCTTTCCTAGCTTTCCTCTTAAGGTGGTCTCTTTAAGATTGCTGATTAACCAGGGCTGGGAAGCCGGTTTGAAAATTCTTCTGTAACTCATTGATAATTCGGGCCATTTGTGGGTATTCCTTAAGAAAGCACTCTTATTTTAGCTTGGTAGAACATGGGGAAATGCACCAAGTGCCATAGCTAATCGAGTCCTTTTTGTAAAGTAGTAGATAAGCAAAAATACCAATTGAAAGTTTTTGGTTCAAATCTTACTAAGAGGTCCACTAGAGATCAGAAATTTTTGTAGCTATTTGGGTTCATGTGAGCTTCCTGAATAAGTCCCGAAACTAACCATGCTTAGCATTAACTGTGTAGAGAAATTTTTTGAAAAATTTTAACAATAGAGACCACATAGATCGAGTTGGCTAGCTTAAGTCCCATGGAAAGGGAAGGTAGTTTTTTTTTGTCAACAGGGTGCTTTTTGAATTTTCAAAAGTGAGGGGATGAGACTGACTAAGCTTCTGGTTGTTCAGGATAAAGAAGCAGCCGGTTGGTCAGTAGGGCTAGCTTTTGTCTCGAAAAGTATTTTAGCACAAAGAGTCTAACTAATCTTCTAGTCATCTGAGTAACCATTTGGTCAATCGGGTGGATGAATTTGTCGGCTAGTCAGTGGGTTTGGGTTTTGTCTTGGGTGGAATTTTTTTATAAGAAAGGTTTCTGACTAACCGTCCGGCCATCCGGATAGATGAACCTGCGGGTTGGTCAGTGGATTTGGGTTTTGTCTTGAGTGGAATTTTGGGAATAGAGGATCTGACTAATCGTCCAATCATTCAACTGAATGAACTAGCTCGTTGGTCAGTGGGTTAGGGTTTTATTTCAAGTAGAAATTTTGGGATAAAGAGGATATGACTAATCGTTCAGTCATACAGGTGAAAGAACTGGCCAATTGATCAGCAGAGTTAGGTTTAGTGTACACCAGCCAACTTTGAATTTTTCAAGTAATGCACTTACTGACTAACCAGAGTCTTCCTTCTATTGCAAGATTACTACTTAGCTCGCAGAATACTGGCTGATTTTTGTACTAATACGCCATAGGCCAAGATGAATATTCTTCCAAAAATGGGTAGAACGATGAATGGTCTGGGAGTGTGGTTTTTTTCCCCTCTCAACGCCGATGTAAGGTCACTTTCTCGACTTGGATTGTACTATATGCCTCCCGCCCGTAACATAGGTACTTAATAATGGGTGATCACATGTACGTGTAAAAACCGTTTTATATACAAATAATCAGGAGGTCCCTTTAGTACAAAGGCCTTGGAGCTGAGGTACAGTCAAAAGTTCACCACGTAAGCAGTTCAAGGGCTTCATTGGTTGTCCTCGAGTGGGTGGGTGAGGCATAGACGTGCACGCGTGTAAGGCATGAAATAAGAGCACAAGTAGCACAGTTTTATCACGTTGTACATACAAAGAAAATGCCAAAATGCCAAAAAAATAATAAAACCTTTTCAAGTCTGGTCCTCTTAGTTTTTTGGTCCTCAGCGGAGTTGCCACTATAGCGGACTACCTCAGAAAAATCCCCCCGAAGGAAGATTTTATGAGTCATTATCTTATTTAATTAAACAAAGGAAAAATAAGAAGAAACCAAGAAATGAATAAGATGTTTAAAGGACAACTAATCCATTGAAAATAGGAAAATGGGTTCGGGGACTAATTTATACGGCGGAAAAGTGTTAGGCACCTATTACACCCTTTTGGTCTCTACTTCACTTTTATTGGTTTTTGCTTTTTAACACACAACATGTAAATATGCAATAAAGGCAACCTAAATTTTATTTTTGGATAATTGGCTTAAACTAGATATCTTGCCTACATATCCAGTCAGACTAACCTGAATAAAAAAACTATCATACTTTGACTCTGGTCCTACGTAAGGGGATCTACATTTTAGTCTCAGACTGATAAATGAAAATGACTCTTTTTATGATTTTTGTAACAGAAATGCGATCGCTCTAAATGGAAAACAATCCTTGACTAATGAACTAGATTAGAAAGTTGCAAAAAGTTACCTCAGAAATTTGCTTGCTTTGAAGACTCGGGAATGTTCTTTGAAGGACCCACGATGCAAGAGATTAAATGAAATTTAAAGTGAATATAAAGAGCTAAATTCTTGAGAGAGATGTTATACCACTTCACAAAGAAATGACATAAAAGCCTTAGGGAGAAGAAGTCGAATTCAAATTGAGACCCCTAATAATGAAGGCCAATGGGCAACCTTATAGAGCTCTGGGGCTCCAGAACTTATATGAATAGTCATGTCAATTTACATCTCGAGATAAGTTAGAGTATTTGATAAAAATCGCAGATTGACTAAAGTCAACTAACCAGCCGGTTCATCCCATAATTTTTAATGATTTTTTTTAAAATTTTGAGGCATTATCTGACCTTAACTACGGTAATTGTCTCTGATTTTACAGATAAGATATACCAGATTTGAAATTTATCTTCCTAAATCTCCCTTAAATCATGTTTAATTCACAATCCCCTATATTACCTAGATAAAATAAAAATCTAGACACTTGGACTGGACTGACATAATTGGACTGGACTGGATTGGACTGCACCAAATTAAATTAATTAAGTTATACTATTAGGCCTAAGCTTAATAATGACTCTAACAAATTAATGAAGCCCAATATTATTCTTAATAAAAAGAAGTACGAAAAATGGGGTGCCTATAAGGAGCATTTGCTAAATACCCTGAGACGTAAAATTAGACGGCATCTGTAAGTAGGACGGGTCTCGTGAGGGGGCGTCATGCCGGAGGCAAGTTACACAGAGACGACGCTCAGGTGTCGCGACGGGTGTGGAGAGGGGCATTGTGCTGAGTTCACGTGTTGTAGAGACTGTGCTCGGGCGCAGTGATGGGAGTCTTCAATAACGGGTGTGGCGACGGGTGCTGTGGAGCATGGAACTCTTAAGGGGAGGAAAGAGCAAAAATGAGCTGCTCCTAAGGAGAGGGAGCATCCAAGGGGTGAACTAAGGGAGTTACCAAGGGGTGATCATGGAGTTCCCATGGGTAAAGCAAAGGAGCCCCCAAGAGGGGGAAGCTTAGACCGACCACTTAGGGGGATGGCCGAAGGCTGACCCCTTAAGGAAGGTGCAGCGCCGATTCTAACACTTAGAATCTTTGTGTCAGAGGCGCGACACGTTACTTGAGCATGCACCCTGGGTTGACCAGCTTGGAAGTGCTGAACTTTGACTCTTGAATATTTGTCAATCCATCGCAAAAGCAAGATCCAAAGAGCGGTCCAAAAGTGCATAGCGAGGATGGGCTAACAACAATATCCAAACACTTTCTTCATCAAAATAATTCAGCGATATTCAATTGTTTTAAAGACCACTTGAAAATGAAGAGAAAGCCACCTCGCCAAAACTTTTTATTTGCCACACATTCATTACAACTTTAGAATTAAAAGAAATAGATAAGTGTTTAGACAAAGATTTCATTCGTCAAAAGTGGCTTCTTATTCACAAGAAAGTTGGTTCAGTGAAGCTTTAACCAAAGCTTTATTTGGTTATTTGGTAAAACTTCACTCGACTACTTAATTGAACATCTATTTTCGAAGTATGTTACAATTTTCTTGTAGATCAATAGGGGAAGTTTTATTTGACTTGTCGGATGAGTCTCCATATAATTGACAATATGTTGCTTTTGGAGCATATTGTCAACACGAATAGGTGAAACTTGACTTTTCTTGGATAAAATTTCATTTTGGTTGGAAGAAGCTTCACCAAGATAGTCTGCTTCCCATATCCCTTTGAGCATGCACTTCTACAAAGGGTGCTTCAGGAATGGTGAAGGCAAATGATGGCCTTTAAAACCCAAAAGTGTTGGCTAAAGCTTGGAACTAGTGGTGAAGGACTTTGGCCATGACTTTTGGCAAAGAGCTATCGAAGGTTGGTGATGAGCTTGACTGTGGCCCCGAAAAGAGCTTGTAGAAGAACTTCAGTCGTGAATGCCGATCGAGGTCTTCCTTAAGCTGGTGAAGGCGGATGATGACTTTGCCCTTGCCTTTTGAAAGAGTTTGGACAAGTTCCAATTGTTCGAGAAGTGTACAGCCAGCTGGTATTTCCCCTCAAAGTCTCTAACTGATGAAGCCCCAAGAGGTGATGTATTAGACTTGGTGTATATAGAGTTAAATACACAAAGCTAAACAACTGTTTTTGAAGAGTACTTCGTTGTTACCATGCATCATTTTTGTAGTCATTATTTAATCTCTTTGCCGTCAATTTTGATGTTAGATCCTGATATATACTACATAAGTCACATAGTATGTTATTGTATTGGCAATGAACAACAACATTACCGGCATATACATATTAGCAAGAAAACCAAGGTAGTACAAAATTCAAATGATTTAAATAATAAAACTTGGTGACAATCACACAACATGAAATAAAAACCAGACGTCCAGAAACCCCTGCTCAACTTCAAACCTAGGGAGGGCGAAAAACTGAGACCTATCCCGAGGGTACAAAAAATCCTACCAAAAAAAAAAAACAAATTCATAAACACTTGTATGAGGCCCTTCCCAGCAAAGTAAGCCAAGCGTTGGGACTCAGCCAACAGATGTTGCCTGCACTAGAAATAGAACATCACCGAGTATTTGTTGCCTTAAAGTATAAGTCCAAAAGAGCCAGAGTTCCTAATGTGGAATAATTAACAGCCCCTGATAAGTGAGTTAGCAAGCACACATCACCGGTAAATAGTTTAGTATGCAATATTTTATGATTCAAAAAGCCCCACCAACAGTGAAACTAAAAGCCAGTGCAAAGGCAAGATAACAATCCACACATAACACTGAACAAGTCAACGATGTCAATTGTTGACCATCCCCACTAATAGTGAAACTAAAAGCCAGTACAAAGGCAAGACAACGATCCTCACATAAAACAAAACCAGTCAACAAAGTCAATTGTGACTCATCCCCACTAACAGCTTCCAACCCTATACCCATCCAAAAGTACAACAGATGCCATAACACCCCAAAAAAAATAGTATTATGATAAGACTCATGCATGTATAGTGAAGGAGTGTAGAGTCACTGGTCTGATGTTTAATGTTGTAATAGATTGCCATGGAGCTTGTGGGATGTTAGGAAAGCATTAAGATACGAACGCCAAAACCTACGAATGTCATCTAAGATAGTAATTGTGCAAAAGTCAAATAATGAAATAAAACATGATTTCGCCTCCTCAAATGTGCCATATAGTACAAGCTACACAACTAAAGGCTAAAAGCACTTCCTCCGGACAGCATAGAAGTTAAATAAGTAACACTAGCAGGCAATTAGATAAGGTGAGTTTGGTTGTAGCAAACTATATCCCAAGTTGGCCCCCAAATTAGACAGCGAAAACAAATTCACAGTGGAGGAAAAGATGTGAGATGGTCTCATCTTAAGAAGTAATCATGTTCAATTTGAAATTCGTCCTTGACACTTGAACTAGGCTGTTCGTAAATGCTATCTTAAGCAACCTACGCTTTTGCTCTTAGTCTTAGAAGGGCTTACGCTTATTCCGACAACAGATTCATCAGTTACTGGATGCGAGTGGATCCTAGATGGCCACAAACAACCCTTAGACCACTGATGAAGCTGTCATTAAGATCAGCAAGCGACGAACTCAAGCGCATGAAAGACACAAGGGAGAATAAGTGCTCGAGCTAGCTTGCTGATGTTGTAATGAAATCCGAGTTGGAAACCCATCCTGAATACATTGCCAAGTGAAGAAAAGAATTTCCAGTTGCAGCCGCATGAAATACCTCACACCCGATATCTGGTTTATTCGATTCGTCTTGCTTGACTTTTAGTTATAGCATCAGAAAACTTCTTTTGTTGAAAAAGGTTCAAGTACTTTTAATCGTTTTGCCAAATGAAGAAAAGACTATTAATCATTATCACACCGAACACAGAGACTGTCATTTCTAGTGTTACTTTTGGCTAATGAGATTTTGATTTTAACGGAAAGAAACACAAGTATCATTCCATTGTATTATTCTTTAATTCTTTGTTGGCCAATCATATGCCTATCCTTTCTAATTCTTTAATTTTAACTCCGCACCATTCTTTTCCACTGTGGCCTTTCATCTCATACTAAAGAATGCCTCCACAATCCTTAATATACATATCAGTCAGCATGCAGCTGAACTAAGGAGGAAGGTACAAAAAGATCAAGACACATGAGGGCCGAGTCTAAAGATAAAAAACACAAAAGCTGTGTTTGGCGACAAGGATAAGGATTCGGGATAGGACAAGATAAGGCCGGACAAGCTATACCATTAGATAAGACCGGATAAGTAAAAAATCCTATACATGTGTATACATACACACACACGCGTATATATATATACATGTACACATGTGTGAGTATATATACATGTACACACACACACACATACATATATATATATATATATATATATATATATATATATATATATATATATATATGAAAGTATTCAAATGCTTCCAATGCTGATCAACGGATTGAGAAAAAAATTAGAACATCATCAATATAGACAATTGAAAAATCCATATAAGGATTAAAAATATCATTCATAATATTTTAAAATTCAGAAGGAGCATTCTTTAATCCAGAAGGCATAACATTCCATTCAAAATGCCCAAAAGGAACTGTAAGAGGAACTGTGAAAGCAGTTTTGTAACGGTCCTTCTCATTAATCTGAATCTGCCAAAATTCAGATTTCATATCGAACTTGGAAAAAATAGCAGCTTGATTAAGCCGATTAAGTAAATCTCTTTTATTAGGAATAGGATAACGAAAGTGTTTCTTATGATAGGTTGTTGATGGTTTTGTTTTGGAGAAGGAGAGCTTTGAGCATTATGAAGGTATTTGAAAACTGTTTGAGGTTTTGGAGACATTTTCACTAATGTCTTTTGGGGGTTGCATCTTGCTATAAAAATCGGAGACTATGTCTTTGACACGATGAATGGTGTAATTGAGTCTGAATCCCAAATAGACCCTGATGATTTAGAACAACAATTTGTCACAACCATAGGATCTTCCAATCCCAGACCACAATTAAGAAATTATTATCCCAGACCTACTCCTATCGACATGCAATTAGAAGAGAAGAATTTCTCTACTCCTTCTTTTAATGCTTCCTCTATTTACGAATGAAATCTTGATGGTATGACTGATTATCAAGTCATTAACTTTCTTCAACATATGCTTGTGGCAGTAAATAGTGCCCAAAATAGAAACCCCACAGAGAATGAAGCAGTTATAGCCAGATATTTGATAGCCGGATTTATTGGTCAACTCCGCGGTTGGTGGGATCATTATCTTACTCCCACAGATCAAAATAGTATCCTCAACTCTGTCAAGTCTGAACCAAATGGCACGCCCATAAAAATTGATGGCCAAACCCATTCTGATGCAGTTACTACTCTAGTTACTGCGATAACCAAACATTTTGTTGGCAGTGCCAACACTATCCTTGAACGAGGAAGAGAACTCCTCATCAATCTTTGATGTCCTACACTCACCCATTTCAGGTTGTATAAGGATGTTTTCCTAACTAAGCTATATCAGAGGAATGATGCCCAGCAAGATTTTTGGAAAAAGAGATTCATCGTGGTCTTCCTACTCTATTTGCTGAAAGAATTAGGACCCGCATTAGAAGTAGACATAATGGTGCTATGCCCTTTTCCCATTATACTTTTGGAGAACTAATTAGCAAAATATGCGCTGAAGGTCTAGTTCTCTATAACGATATTAAGCTTAAAAGTCAGCTTAAGAAAGAACATAGGACTGGAAGAACTGAATTAGGTCAGTTTTGTTACCAATTTGGCTTTGACAGCCTCTCTGTTCCCACTTACGAGAAAAATAGAAAACTACCAAATATAGGAAACCTTTTCATAGGTCAAAATCCTATAAGAAGAATGAGTCTCCTAATACTTCAAAAATATTTTTCAAACAGAAATATTCCAAAAAATACTCAAAATCTAAAGTCATTTGCCATAAGTGTGGTAAGCCCGGTCATTATGCGAATAAGTGTTATACCAAAAAGAAAATCAATGAGCTCGTTATTGACGAAGGGCTTAAAAAGAAATTAAGCGCTATCCTTCTTAACTGTTCAGATTCTGAATCAAAAGAAGAATAATTGAACATAATTGATGAAGAAATTCAAAGCTCTAATAGTTCTTCTAATCATGAACCTGATTCTGATCATAAAAATGATTGTCAAGATTGTAGTACCAAAGTCGATTACTACAAAGCTATTTTGGATATGAATGGCTGAAAATTAACGTTATCACTTCTGAGGAATCTATAATCCTTGATCTCTTAGACAAAATTGATGACCCTCAAAAGAAGAAACAAGTCATTTTCAAATACCTTCATAAACGCTCAAAGCTTTCCTTCTCCAAAACAAAACCTTCAACAACCTATCATCAGAAACACTTTCAATTTTGATACTATTATGAGTCGCCTCCGATCTGTGGAACAAAAGGATCCTACTATTCAGGATCTTCAAATAGAAATCGCTACTCTAAAAAAAGAAGTCAAAACTCTCAGTACTCGTATATCTTTTCTCGAAGCACGCAATATTGAAGAAAACAATAATGAAGAAGAGGAAGAATATCTTGCTCCTCCTAAGATTGAAATTCCTCCTAGTGATCCTAGTTCCTCTAAGGATCAAGAAATTCTCAACCTTGAAAGGGTCATTTTTAAAAAATGGTACGTTAGTATCAAAATCATTATCAATAATGATTTTATTTTCAATGGTATAGCTCTTTTAGACTCAGGAGCTGATCTCAACTGTATTCGTAAAGGAATTGTTCCTACCAAATATTGCCAAACCACCAAGCAAGCCCTCACCACTGCTGATTCTAGCAGGATGAAGATAAGTCACAAGATCTCTGATTCTTGGGTCTGCAATAACGGTATTTGTTTAAAAGCCCACTTCATTGTTGTTAGGGGCCTTAGTCAATCCATTATCCTTGGAACACCTTTCCTATCCCTGCTTAATCCTATGACCATCGATAATGATGGTATCCATTCTTGTATTATGGATCAGGATATTTGCTTCAAATTCATTAACCCTCCTCAAGAGCAAGTCATTCATTCTTTGAAGAAGGAACTTATTTTCCGAAAAAACCAAATTTGTCTTCTAAAAGAAGATTTAAAGTTCCAAAAGATTAATCGATACTTGGACCAAGAGAAGATTAAGATCCAAGATTTTCAAAAGAAAATTGAATCTGAAATTTGTGCTGAAGTGCCTAATGAATTCTGGCATCGTAAACAGGATATCATAAATCTCCCCTACGAGCCTGATTTCAACGAAAAGAATATTTCTAATAAGGCTCGTCCCATTCAAATGAGTCAAGAATTTCTTACTCACTGTAAGAAGGAAATTCAAGATCTCCTGGACAAAAAACTCATTCCAAAAAGTTACTCTTCTTGGAGCTGTCCAACTTTTTATGTTAAGAAGCATGCTGAGAAAGAACGTGGTGTTCCTCGTCTAGTTATCAATTATAAACCTTTAAACAATGCTTTAAGATGGATTCGTTATCCTATTCCTAATAAAAGGGATTTACTTAATCGACTTAATAAAGCCGCTATTTTTTCCATGTTCGATATGAAATCTGGACTTTGGCAGATTCAAATTAATGAGGACTGTTACAAAACTGCCTTCACAATTCCTTTTTGGGCATTTTGAATGGAATGTTATGCCTTTTAGATTAAAGAATGCTCTTTCTGAATTTCAAAACATCATGAATGATATTTTTAATTGTTATATGGATTTTTCAATTGTCTATATTGATGATGTTCTAATTTTTTCTTAATCCGTTGATCAGCATTAGAAGCATTTATATACTTTCCATAAAATTGTAAAGCACAATGGTCTTGCGGTTTTGGCAAAAAAAATTTGTCTGTTTCAAACAAAAATCAGATTTATTGGCCATAATATTGAGAAAGGTTCTATTATTCCTATTTATAGGTCTATTGAATTTGCTTCCATATTTTCTAATGAGATAAGGGAAAAAAACTCAATTACAATGGTTCATAGGAAGTTTCAATTATATCGCAGACTTCTACCAAGATTTATATAAAGATACAAAATTTTGTATCAAAGGCTCCGCAAGAATCCTTAGCCTTGGACTATTGTCCACACTCAAGCTATTCCCAGGATCAAACTTAGAGCTAGAGCCCTGCCTTGCTTATGCCTTCCCTTACCTGAAGCCTTTAAAATCGTCAAAACAGATGCTTCAGATATTGGTTATGGTGGCATTTTAAAACAAAGGATTGACAATCAAGATCAATTAGTCCGTTTTACTTCTGAACATTGGAATAATGCGCAGCAAAATTATTCAACTATTAAGATAGAAATTATTTCAATAGTCAATTGCATTCTCAAATTTGAGAGTGATCTCTTGAACCAAGAGTTTTTATTACGTATTGATTGCGAAGCTGCAAGGATATTCTTGAAAAAGATGTCAAGAATATTTCCTCAAAACAGAGTTTTGCTACATTGCAGGCTTTACTTTCTTCGTTTGATTTCAAAATTGAATTTATTAAAGAAAAAAATAATTCTCTCCCTGACTTTTTAACTCGAGAATTTTTGCAGGGAAAATGACTCCTCTAAGGACCAATTTATAAGTATCTGGAAAAGGTCTAAGACCACGCAGTAATAGCCGATAAAATACTAGACAAAAATCTATTGGTTCAAGTTCCTCTTTTAATCAAGGCAATATGCTCGAAAACTCTGCATACAATACCCATGATCACTTATGGGATATCTTTATAATTGAAGATGAAGAAGAAGACATGTCGCCATTAGAGGTGACAAACAATTATCTCAACAAACATTGGGCTATCATTCAACGAGCTTATGAAAAACCTCATGAATATAACAAAGAAATTCTTCGAATAACAAAGTCAGCAATATTTACCCACAATTATGACAAGGATATTGATCCTCGACAGGCTAATGGGGAATTTTGAAAATGATTTTTCAAAATGGAAATTTTGAAAATGATTTCAAAGAAGCAAAGGGGAATTGACCCCACCAGGACAAGAGACCTTCCTACCCACATCTCTCCAAGATATTTCAATTATTTTGACTATGTGGATGCCTGGCACAATGTCCTATTATATCAAAATCCCGCACAGAGACATTCTTGGTTCTTATTCTTTTCAAGATAATTTGAAGGCCTCCATCCAAATTAGATAGGAGATTGGTGGTTTCAATTTGGACTAGAAATTCTTGAATGGCCCACAAAAGAAATGGAAGATGCATATAAATTATATGCACCAATGGTAAGAGGACTACAACAATTACAATTCATGACAGATTTTAATATTCCTTGGATCTTATGCTGGCAATACGCCATCCGAAAAGGCAATGGCACCCTTGGACAGCCTTCGGCACTAGTAAGAGAATTTGGCTCCAAATGTGGCCAAAGTTCAACTACAATCATTGCAATAAGGATGCAGTAATTCAAATGTTCCCTACACTACAAGCTATTGTATCTCGCCAACCATTATCTCTAGGCACCAGGTCTATGGCACTCAAATCTAAGGCAGAATGGACCAAAAGAAAAAATGATATCATGACAAGACTTGCGGCACAAAAACCGTTCTTAACCAAAAAAGAATTGTTTTAAGAAGTTGCTATTGAATTACTTCAAATGGAAGAAAAGGACACCTATCATAATAAATCAGACGAATCTAATTTACAAGCCAGTTCTGACCAAGAGTCCGATGAATTCTTGATAGACAATATGTCTAACAAAAGTAATTCTCAGAAAGCTTCAGGTTCAAAAGAACCAAAATTATAGCAAATTGAGCATTTTTCGCCTTTGTAAAAGGGCAATGGGACATAGGAAGTGCATAATACATGCGAACGGACAAAAATGCTTTATAAAAGCAAAAGCAAAAGATGCATAATACATGCAATGAAGACAAGCTACTTTTGAAGGAATCTGCTTTATAAAAGCAAAAGACACATAATACATGCATCAAGATAGACTACTTTTTAGAAAGGCAAATGCTTACTATTATGCTTTATTAAAGCAAAAGAAGATGCTAGGTCTGGACGACTCCAACCTTATCCAGGACACGAGACCTACTTTTTCTTTTAACTATTGTTACTTTTAGAAAAGTAACCAGGGTTCATTTCTTAATCCTCATCCTTTGTTTGCCTATAAAAACCTCCTACTACTTATGGAGAAGGCACTGAAAAATTTAGATAGCTTCCTTTATATAGTTGTAAGTGTGCTTCTGTAAGTGTGTTTTCCTCAAGTGTACCTCCGTTCTGCAAGTGTACTTCTGTAAGTGTGGTTTCCTCAAGTGTACCTCCATTCTGCAAGTGTGCTTCTGTAAAAGTATGTACTTCTGTATTCTTTAAGTTTTATGTTTTGAATAAATAAGTGTTTGTTATCTTTTGTTCTCTGTTCTTAGTATTATTCATTTAATTCTTTTCTCATACCTGGGTCTCTTTCTGGTATCAGTGCCATAAACCTGGTGCCTGGAGATATATATATATATATATATATATATATATATATATATATATATGTACACACACACACATGTATACATGTGTGTATACATGTATTTATATGTATATATATACATATATGTATTCATGTGTGTATATACATGTACATATATACGTATGTTATGTATGTATGTATGTATGTATGTATGTATATGTATATATATACATGTATATGTACATGTATATATGTATGTATATATATATATACACACACATGTATGTATACATGTATATATATGGATACATATATCTATATACATACATATATATATATATATATATATATATGTATATATGTGTGTGTGTGTATATATGTGTGTGTGTGTGTGTGTGTGTGTGTATACGTACATGTACATATTTGTTTAGTTATGAAGTTTGCTACAGCTGCATCTTTCCATACCTGTATATAATTATTTCTTTGTTGAGGATCTACTGATGTTATATTTAAAATAAAAGGATTTGCTGCCTTCTGTATTTTAAAATTTTGTTCTAGTGGTTGCTTTTTGCCTTAGGTTTATACTGAGGTTTACTAAAGTCTGTATTGTTATTATCGATGTTAACACTTTGTTTTGGTAAATTTCCATACGGTATTGTGGTCTTATGGTTGGCTGAGTTGTAAAAAACCTACTATTATTATTATTAGTGGTCCCTGAACCACTGCTTTCTTCCATTAATATATATGGTGTTTCATAAATTAAATTATATTTTGTATTATTCATAATAATTTGTGTATTAATAGATTCTGTCTCAGAAGCAGTAGAATTTGTTTCGTGATCTTGTTTTTCTAAACATTCTTCTGTTATATCTAAGTCTTCTTCTAATCTATCAACATCTTTTGGGCTTATGGATTTTGTATCATCTAGATTGTTTATGTCCTGAAGGAAGTTATCAACTTCAGTTATGGTAAAATTTGTTTTTCTTAGATTGCCAATTTCTTCTAAGGCTTTACTAATCTTTTATCTATTTCTATTTTGTGATTTATTATAGGTTCAGACATGTCTTCTTTGATAGGTTCAAAAGACTGTTTTGGATTTATATCTAAATCTTTTATACTGTCTATAACTTCTATGTCTTTATAAAGCTTTGTATTATATTCAGGTTGATTGAATATATCTAAACTATCTTCTTGTTCAGCTAATTGTATAAAATCCTATAATTATTTTATGCTTATTACTTTTCCTATACTAGTAGTACCTATTTTTTTATTTAAAATTTTTATATTAAAACTTTAAGACGATTCATCATTGTTTTCTTGAATGTCTGGGTTGTTATTTGCTTCGACATAATTAGTAAATCTGATTGACATTCTTCTTGATGAATTTATGTACCATAAACTGTCTAGGGTTTGATGCTTTTACTTGAACTAGTTTCTATAATTCTATAAACTTGTCATTCTTGTCTAGAATTTTCTAGGGAATCTACTTGGTAAGGAGGTAAGAGTCTAATTCCTTTGTTTATAATTAATTTTGATGTGTCTTCTATGCTTAATTTATATCCTACTTGGCTACTTTGTGTTAATTTGCCTATAAAAGTAGTACAAATTAAAAGGTTCTTACTGTAACACCACGATAGTTTTTCGGATTTATTTGAAATTTTTAGCGGCGAATAGATTTTTACTTAGCACCGATATTATTATGTAGCCACTTTTAGCAGCAGTTAGTGAAGCGACGTTATATAATAACCAGTTACAAAAACTTCTTAGCACATTAAATTATCGTAACAAATTACGTTGGACCCTTTTGAAATAATAAGATGTTTTCGGTAAACTTTGAATAACTAATGAAACTTGAAGGGGTCTTTTGGTAATTTTTTTAGGGTTTTATATATAAGTATTGCTTTGTTGGGCAGCCGTCCAGGCCTCCACTCTCCTACGTCTGATACATTTTGAGTGAGATAGAGAGAGACAGCGAGATCGAGGAAGGGAGAAGGATTACTCCGGCGATAGAATTTTCGGTAAGCTTTTTCTTAGTTTTATTGTTCATTTATGATTATAAGATTAATAAGGGGGTTAAGGGAGATCTCCGTGAGGGGCACGACTATGAGTTCTGCCATGGTTTTTTTTTTCTGTGTGTTTGGGAAAGAGGGAAGACTGCCAAGCATAAGTATATGTATAGTGTGTCTAAGTGTGTGGTGCGTTTATGTGCAACTGTGTGTGCGTATGTGAAAGGGGAGGGAAGACTATGTAAGGGTTGTTTTTTTGTGTGTGATTGTGGGTGAAATGGGGTGGTCATGGAGAGAAAGAAAGAAAGGAGGGGCTGCCGTGGGTAGGGTGTGATGTGGGTGTGTTGTGTATGTATAAGTGTATGAAGTGAGTCTTGAATGAGGGAGCAAGAAGGGAGTGCCATGGCTGCCATTAGAGAGCCGTATGGGCTGCCATGAAACTGTGTTTGCGGCGCCGTTATGTTTCGGACAAAGCCACTGCACAGCTGTCCTAAGGGTTCAGCTATGTGGAGGTGATTTTAATGTGGGTTTTGTGTGTGTCGTGAGCTTGGAATGGGTGCGTTTGTATGCATGTATATGTGTACATGTAGTGCGTATATGTGTGTGGAAAGGGAGGTGTAGTCTGTACTGTGGGTGTGGTTTGTATACATGAAAGGTATGAAGGGGAAGGGAAAAACTTGTAGCAAAGGGGGGCTGATGTGTTGTGTATTGTTGATGTGCATGTGAGGTTGTGAGAGTGGTGTATTGGAGGGTATATAATATGTGTGTAAAGTGTGTATATATGTGACTGTGTGTGCAAAAGAAAATGGGAGAGATAGCCGTGGTGTGAGTGTTCTGGGTTTGGACACAAGGTGGAATGAAGAAAAAGATGGGTTAATAGCAAATGGGCCTGTGCAGTGGAGTGGTACACTGTTCTTGCACAGTTGTACCACGTGGCTACTGGGTATTGTACGGTCGTCGAAAATTTTTGAAACTTTGCAGGATGGTTCTTAGTACAATATTAGAACTTCTGTGAAATATTCATATTTTTCTGATATCGTTTGGTATTTTTAATATTTTCTCAAGTTCAACTATTCTAAAATTTATTTTGAGCATTTGCAACTAATATTAAATTCCACAAAATGTACAGCAATGCTTTTATAGTAAAAAGACAACTTAGTTTAAGTTTTAAAATTTCTGAGTTGATTTAGTACATTAACATGTATCGCTTTTGATTTAATGAAACGTATAATTTTAAAATGGTTTCGGTGCTTTTTAAATTCTAATTTTGATTTTTGTATTTTTTATTATATATTATAAGGATATCATGAAAATTAAGGGACTTCGATTTTGAAGCATTAATTTTTATTTTTGGGCTTTTTCTAGTTTTTAAGAAAATTATTTTTAATTCAAAATTATTACTTGTTATGTTGTTTTAAGGTATAAAGTATTTTATAAGAATTTATTTTCGTTTCGAAGTGCCTTGATGCGTTATAGTGTTTGCATGGTTATCGGTTAGGTTTAGCCGTTTGAGGAGTCCGATTCGTTTTTGTTTATGTTAAGAAGCAACGATTAAGATTTAGCATTATAATAATATTCTGTGAGGCTAGGTTGATTTCTAATAATTAATTTTCCATTTAGGTTAATTCGACGTTTGAATAGGTTGAATAGCAGCGAGCGCATAGCTTTAGCATCAAGGTAAGGGATTTCTTCTGAAACCCTGTTTCCTCTATTTGTCCTCATAGATGTTTTTCTGAATTGTTATCGCTATTTGATTTCTATTATTTTGATTAAGTCGCATTGTTTGCCTGAAAAACCTTTCATTGAGCCTTAAAATCGTTTATTGAAACTCTTATCAGTGCTCAATATTTATTGTCCATCGAGCATTGAATAACATGTTGCATTATCGATTTGTTGTCATTCTGTTAATTGGCATGAGTTTCTGCATTGGGGTGTTTGGCGGGAGTCGGTGTATATTGGAGGATATTGGTGGGGGCTAGTACCTTGACGGACTAGCCGGCGTATTGGTGTGGGCTAGTGCCTTGATGGACTAGCCGGTGGAAAGTGTTATTGAGCATCGCTTTTGTGGCTTTGCTAAGTGATTACCCTGGATTGCCTTTGTGGCTTTGCTACTCATGTTCAATAGTGTTTGTGACTGTTTGCATCATATCCGAAAGTCATAATAATATCTGATTGAAGTAGTTGTGATTGTTGTGAAAATTCTGGAATTTATCATCGAATTGTTTCTTTGAACATAACCATCATTGTTTTGCATTTGTAAATTATTTCGAAATTTCTTCATTTGAGCAACTTTACTGAGCTCTCAAAAGCTCACTCCCCTTTGACTTCCTTTCCGCAGATAATATCCAACAATAGATCGCAGTGGGTCTGGAATAGATCCGAGCGAGGGAAAAAGAAATCTAAGTTTAGTATATGTCATTAGAACCCCTGCGTGGGTTAGTATTGTTATTTAAAATATTTCGGACTTAGTTTTGATGTTCAATTTATGACAACTTATTAGGAGTATGAATTAATTTATGGATGGTAGCTCTCATAGATTTGTATTATTTGGTTGAGTTGATCGAGCGAGTGTCTAACGTTCCGAAAATTTCGGGATGTTACAGTTGGTATCAGAGCTTAGGTATATGATTCTGTAGACTCATAACTAGGTTGATAAGAGTGAAAGTTAGAACTCAAGGTTGGATCGTTTAGAGTGAATGTCATATGTGATAATTGCTTAGGACTTTAGTAGTGTATCATAGGCTTGAAGATAAGCTTACTATTATTTGGTAGATTATGCGAGAAGTATAGGTTGGCATGTTATCTGAAAAGTGTAGCGGAAGCATGATAATTAGAAACATAATTAATTGGTTGAGTTTGGAGTAGAGAAAATATAGTTCTGTGAGTGTCGTACCAGCTAAGTCATAACTATTTCGAGGTTGAGTAATGATAGCCGTTAGATCATGAAAACCTAGGTTATAATCTGAAATCTTAAAGTATGGTGAAATGCTTGAAGTTGCATGAATTTTTCTCAAACTGTTATTTGACTCGTATTTTTTAGGTTATTTATAACATTCAATGACACCTCCGCTTGGGAGTTAGGTGGTGAAAGCGTAGAGTTTGGACATTGGTAATGTTGTGAAATTTCGAGGACGAAATTTTTATAAGTGAGGGAGAATAAAACACCCCGATAGTTTTTTGAATTTATTTAAAATTTTTAGCGGCGAATAGATTTTTACTTAGCACCGATATTATTATGTAGCCACTTTTAGCAGCAGTTAGTGAAGCGATGTTATATAATAACCCGTTAAAAAAAACTTCTTAGCACATTAAATTATCGTAAAAAATTATGTTGGACCCTTTTGAAGTAATAAGATGTTTTGGATAAACTTTGAATAACTAATGAATCTTGAGGGGGCTTTTGGTAATTTTTTTTAAGGTTTTATATATAAGTATAGCTTTGTTGGGCACCCATCCAGGCCTCCACTCTCGTACGTCTGATACATTTTGAGTGAGATAAAGAGACACAGAGAGATCGAGGAAGGGAGAATGATTACTCCGGCGATCGAATTTTCGGTAAGCTTTTTCTTAGTTTTCTTATTCATTTGATTATGGGATTAATTAGGGGGTTAAGGGAGATCTCTGCGAGGGGCACGGCTATGAGTTCTGCCATGGTTTTTTTTTTCTGTGTGTTTCGGAAAGAGGGAAGACTCCCAAGCATGAGTATATGTATAGTGTCTAAGTGTGTGGTGCGTTTATGTGCAACTGTGTGTGCGTATGTGAGAGGGGAGGGACGACTATGTGAGGGTTGTTTTTCTGTGTGTGATTGTGGGTGAAATGGAGTGGTCATGTTGAGAAAGAAAAGAAAGGAGGGGGTGCCGTGGGTAGGGTGTGATGTGGGTGTGCTGTGTATGTATAAGTGTATGAAGTGAGTCTTGAATGAGGGAGCAAGAAGGGAGTGACATGGCTGCCATTAGAGAGCCGTATGGGCTGCCATGAAACTGTGTTTGCGGCGCCGTTATGTTTCGGACAAAGCCACTGCACAGCTATCCTAAGGGTTCAGCTATGTGGAGGTGATTTTGATGTGGGTTTTGTGTGTGTCGTGAGCTTGGAATGGGTGTGTTTGTACGCATGTATATGTGTACATGTAGTGCGTATATGTGTATGAAAAGGGAGGGTGTAGTGTGTACTGTGTACTGTGGGTGTGGTTTGTATACATGAAAGGGGTGAAGGGGAAGGGAAAAACTTGCAGCAAAGGGGGGCTGATGTGCTGTGTATTGTTGATGTGCGTGTGAGGTTGTGAGAGTGGTGTATTGGAGGGTATAAAATGTGTAAAGTGTGTATATATGTGACTGTGTGCAAAAGAAAATGGGAGAGATAGCCGTGGTGTGAGTGAGAGTGTTCTGGGTTTGGACATAAGGTGGAATGAAGAAAAAGATGGGTTAACAGCAAATGGGCCTGTGCAGTGGAGTGGTACACTGTGCTTGCATAGTTGTACCACGTGGCTGCTGGGTACTGTACGGTCATCGAAAAATTTTGAAACTTTGCAGGATGGTTCTTAGTACAATATTAGAATTTTTGTGAAAATTTCATATTTTTCTGATATTGTTTGGTATTTTTAATATTTTCTCAAGTTGAGCTATTCTAAAATTTGTTTTGAGCCTTTGCAGCTAATATTAAATTCCACAAAAATTACAGCAATGCTTTTATAGTAAAATGACAACTCAGTTTATGTTTTAAAATTTTCTGAGTTGATTTAGTATGTTAACATGTATCGCTTTGGATTTAATGAAACAAATAATTTTAAAATGGTTTCAGTGCTTTTTAAATTTCAATTTCAATTTTTTATATTTTTTATTATATATTATAAGGATATCATGAAAATTAGGGCACTTCAATTTGAGCTAGAAGCATTAATTTTTATTTTTGGGCTTTTTTTAGTATTTAAAAAATTATTTTTAATTCAAAATTATAATTTGTTATGCTGTTTTAAGGTATAAAGAATTTTATAAGAATTTATTTTCGTTTCGAAGTGCCTTAATGCGTTATAGTGTGTGCATGGTTATCGGTTAGGTTTAGCCGTTCGAGGAGTCCGATTCGTTTTCGTTTATGTTAAGAAGCAACGATTAAGATTTAGCATTACAATAATATTTTGTGGGGCTAGGTTGATTTCTAATTAATAATTTGCCATTTAGGTTAATTCGACGTTTGAACAGGGTTGAATAGCAACAAGCGCATAGCTTGAGGATCAAGGTAAGGGATTTCTTTTGAAACCCAGTTTCCTCTATTTGTCCTCATAGATGTTTTTCTGAATTGTTATTGCTAATCTTTTGGATTTTGTTATTTTGATTAAGTCGCATTGTTTGTCCGAAAAACCTTTCATTGAGCCTTAAAATCGTTTATTGAAACTCTTATCGGTGCTCAATATTTATTGTCCATCGAGCATTGAATAAAATGTTGCATTATCGATTTGTTGTCATTCTGTTAATTGGCATGAGTTTCTGCATCGGTGTGTTTGGTGGGAGTCGGTGTATATTGGAGGATATTGGTGTGGGCTAGTACCTTGACGGACTAGCCGGTGTATTGGTGTGGGCTAAGGCCTTGATGGACTAGCTGGTGGAAAGTGTTATTGAGCATCGCCTTTGTGGCTTTACTAAGTGATTACCCTGCATTGTCTGTGTGGCTTTGCGACTCGTGTTCAATAGCGTTTGTGATTGTTTCCATCGTATCCGAAAGTCATATTAAAATCTGATTGAATTAGTTGTGATTGTTGTGAAAATTCTGGAATTTATCATCGAATTGTTTCTTTGAACAAAACCATCACTGTTTTGCATTTGTAAATTATTTTGAAATTTCTTCATTTGAGCGACTTTACTGAGCTCTCAAAAGCTCACTCCCCTTTGACTTGCTTTCAGTAGATAATATCTGAGAATAGATCGCAATGGGTGTGGAATAGATCCGAGCGAGGGAAAGAGAAATCTAAGTTTAGTATATGTCATTAGAACCCCTGCGTGGGTTTGTATTGTTATTTAAAATGTTTCGGACTTAGTTTTGATGTTGAATTTATGACGGCTTATTAGGAGTATGAATTAATTTATGGATAGCTGCTCTCACAGATTTGTATTATTTGGTTGAGTTGAGGTATTATTATCTTAGTGAATTGATCGAGCGAGTGTCTAACGTTCCGAAAATTTCGGGATGTTACACTTACCCTGCTGAAAATTTTCATATCCTTTAGTCATAATTTTAACTTTTATATTTTTTTGCAAAATCGTTTGTGTTTATACAAAAATCTGGTGCACAGTAAAATCTGCCACCATTGTTGTTCATGTCTACTTCTATGGCTCCTATTAATTCTTGTTCACTGGAAAATCTATCATCTATTATGGCTAGAAAGACTTTAGCACATGTGTCTCTTCTTGTTAATCCTTTTATGCCTATTACGAATAAACCTATATGTGTTAAATTAAATTTTCCTTTAATTAATTCTAGTTCTGATTCAGGATTAATCACGTTTATGCTTACTACATCTTCTCCTATGCATCTATTTTGGGTTTCTCTATAATGCATAAATAATCTTGTTTGGCTTAGAGTAGAATTGTGTTGATATAAAATTTGTGGAGAAATTAAGTCTAGTCTGTTTTGCCTAAATTGTTCAATTTGTCTATCTATGTCTACTATTTGTTCTAGCAAAGCTATCGGCAAAGGCAGAGTTTGAAATAGTCTAAGAACTCTGCTTCCAACTGTATTTTCATTTCGTCTTCTTGTCTCAGTAGCTAATACTTCTGTTCTGTTTCTGTCCTCTATGTTTCCCCTTCCTAATGTGTTTCTGCTATTGTTTCTTATCATAAACTAAAATTTTCCACTTTTCTTGTATTTTAACAGTTTTAGGTTTGTCTATAGTAATTTTGTCTAATTTTTCGCATAAGTCTTCTATATCTAAATTAATATCTTTTTCTTTTTTTATATTTGTATTCCGTTCTAGATTATTTATTCTTTCTAGACAGGTTATGAGTAACATTATTATAGTATTATTTTTTTTCTATTTATTAAGTCATTGGGGGTTCCCAACATATTTTTAGATTTGCCTTCAGATGGAGTTAAATATTTATTGCTTTCTGTAATGATTTGTTTATAATCTATATTTTCTTCGTAGTCTTTCGAATTACTCATTTGTATTCTATTCCTTGTATTTTAAAATAATGTCTTAAATTATCTTTGTTAACCCTACGGTTATTCAACCTAGAATTATATTTGATTTTGATGATAACTAACATTAATGATTATGTTGTCTTAACTTGCATTGAGTTGATGAAGAAATAGGTACAATCTCGTACTCATGCAAACGGACAAATAGACGAGTCAATCAAACACACTCATCGGAACGCATCAAGATGGAAATCTTCGATAGAAGTTTATTATTGCTTTTATTCCGATCTTTGTAACTAGACCTAGAGAAATGATCGCATCGATGACTGTAACCTAGAACTTGCCCATAGGTTTCCCTTGCATGCATAAAACTTTTTCATGTTTTGAAAACAAGAAAACTACATTTTCAGGAATACAGTCGACTGCATTGGAATGTAGTCGACTGCATGTTGGGCAGTGAGGTATTACAGTCGACTGCATTCCAATGCAGTCGACTGCAATACTTCTAGTAGCCTATTACAGTCGACTGTATTGGAATGCAGTCGACTGTATTTACCGTTTGGCGCATTTAATGCTCCACCTAACTCCAAACGGTCATATTAATTCCCAATCCTATATATACTCATCTTGGGCTTAGTTTTCATTCATCAATTACATTCAAGCTCTCTTATCTTTCATATTCTCAAAGATCAAAGCAATTGTTCAATCTCTCTTGTTTTTCATTGTTTTCTCATCCATTTCAAAAGAGCATTTATTGTGAGCTTACATTTAAGAGATATACACTTTCATAAAGTCAGCATACACTAATCTCTCTTGTTCTAGAGCTTAAACTTGTACACATCTACTTCTTGAGAGTGAATCTTTGTACACAATTATTCATCTAAAGTTTCTTGTATCAAAGCTTGGGGTTTTCAAGCTTTGGAGCTTTGGGATTGTCAAAGCTTGTTCTTGATGTGGGCATAGCATCAAGGGATTGTAAGCGGTTCGATCTTGACCCGTAAGAAAGATAATACTAGTGGATTCTAGGGCCTTTCAAGAGACTTCCTTGAAAGGGTGGACGTAGGCTTGAGGGTATTTCAAGCCGAACCATTTAAATCTCCTTGTCAAGTATCTCTAAACCCTTCTCTCTTTACATTATCATTTTATACTTGTGTTGAGATTGATTAATTTGCTTACTTGAGATATTGTGTTTGAGAATTGTTGTTTGTGGCTTTTCAAGTGTTATTCATAGCTTCTCTAAGTTTGTAGTAATTACTTGTTATTTTTTTTAAAGTAGTCTTAAAACCCTACTCACCCCCACCCCCCCAGGGTAATCTTTTTGGTTTCAATCTTCTAACTTATTATTTTGTTTTTCTAAGCTTTCTATTCTTAATTTAAATTTGTCTAATAAATTTTTTAAACTCTATAGATTGCTTATTTATTTTGTCTAAAAGTATTTTAGCTTTAGTTTCTATTTGTTTTGGTTTTTCTATAATTTGTTTTAAACTTTCTTTTATATAGTCTAAATTTTCTCTAATTATTTTCAAACTTTTTGTATCTGTTTGTAAATTTAAATAATCTAGTTTATTTGTAGACATAAAATTTATATACCTCCTAGGGTGTTGTTTAAATTAACTAGGGCTTCTTCATCCCATGGATGATCATTGTCGTCATTTTCATTTAGATAATCTTCATAGTCATTATCTGATTCTAATTCTATTTGTAAATTAGACATATCGTTTATTATTTTTGTAGGTACCCCTAAAGTTTCTAGAGAAGTTTGTTAATTCGTCTATGAAACTCACTATAATAGAGTGCATTATTTTTCTGATCTTTAAGATGTATATAAAAGCTTATAAGATGTTGAAACCATTTAGTAATGCATCTATGTTTAAAAAATATCTGATATAGAAATATAATGGATTGTATAGTAGTGTAATGGAATCTGTATCTATAAAATGTTTTATTCTACTGTTTGTGAAATCAATAGTTTCTATAGCAGTAAAAAAATTGATTAAAAGTGTCTAAAATATCTGAAGATGTTTGTTGACTGATATTAAAATTATTAATCATTTCTTAAAAAATTAAAGGGTTCTTGATATGTGTCTTGTCATAGATTTATGTTATCCATTAATCTCTATAGGTATTGCTTGGATTGTTTATGTTATGTATAGCAGTGTTTGTTAACGTTCCTAAGATTTGTCTAAGATATTGATCATGATAATAGCTATTATTATCCATGTCTGTAATGTGTATATAATAACCTACTAAATGTATTAAATAATCATTTATGTCTAAAACTAGAGTGTCTATGTCTAAAAAGAAACGAATATAATGTTTCAAAGGACCATATCTTAGTCTTAATGTGCCTTGTGAAATATCTATTTCTATCATTAGTATATCTTATCAAATCTAAAGCTGTATAAAATCTATGAAATTCATCAAAATATATGTGTGTGTGTGTGTGTGTGTATACAACTACAACTTAATGGTCTGGTTCTCCACATGAATAACATGTGATTTTGTTTTTATATATTCTTTTGTTATCATATTTTCTAACATGTCTATGATTTAAAAAGGGTTTCCTAACTCTACTTTTTCTTAAAAAGTAAGTTTTTCTAAGTTGTTTTCATAATGGTTTTCTAGTGTATTTAGGTCTAGATTCTTCCTGACCATAGTGTTGTGGGGTACAAATTTCTTTACAAAAACTTGTTTCATTCTTCAATTGTTTAGTTATTTGGATATTAGTGCATTTGGCTACAAGAATGTCTATAACATGTTCATAAACTCCTCCTAAAGATGGTCTATAATAAGTGGATGTTTTAACTTGATTGTGTGCGTTATGTATTTCTCTTCCTAGTGCTCCTGGAAGGTTGTTTAAAATTTTTTCTATTTCTGTTTCATTCCTATATTTCCACTTTGGGATGCATAATAATAATAATATTCTTGCATAAAGGGCTTTATATGATGCCAGTTGTATAAATGAACTTGTTCTAACTTCCTAGCTGCATCGGCTTCTAGTTGGGTGTCTCCTGTATTAGGGTTTCTTCCTGTTAAGATTAATTGTATTGTATTGGTAAAATTATATGGGTTTGGAACTAAGTCTGCCATTTCTTTTAAATCATCTAGGAATTTATTTTGCCATTCTTGTAGAGAAGATAAGTAAGAGCTTGTTCACCGCAAAATAACTAAGAGCATTGTTATAAAGTACAGATCTTACTTGAAATTTGAAGAATCTTGAGAGCTTTGCTTGGATCTTCGGTGGTTCAAGAGTTTGAAGGGAAGAACATGAGAGGACTTGAGAGAATATTTATGATTCTTTCTGAATCTGAACAAGAATTAATTAAAGGAAACTTTAATTTAACACATATAGGTTTATTCGTAATAGGCATAAAAGGATTAACAAGAAGAGACACAGGTGCTAAAGTCTTTTTCGCCATAATAGATGACAGATTTTCCAGTGAAAAAGCAATAATATGAGCCATAAAAGTAGACATGAACAACAATGGTGGCATATTTTACTGTGCACCAGATTTTTGTATAAACACAAAAGATTTTGCAAAAAATATAAAAGTTAAAATTATGACTAAAGGATATGAAAATTTTCAGCAGGGTAAGAACCTTTTAATTTGTACTACTTTTATAGGCAAATTAACACAAAGTAGCCAAGTAGGATATAAATTAAGCATAGAAGACACAGCAAAATTCATTATAAACAAAGGAATTAGACTCCTACCTCCTTACCAAGTAGATTCCCTAGAAAATTCTAGACAAGAATGGCAAGTTGATAGAATGATATAAACTAGTTCAAGTAAAAGCATCATACCCACAGACAGTTTATGGTACAGAAACTCATCAGGAAGAATGTCAGTCAGATTTACTAATTATGTCGAAGCAAATAACAACCCAGACATTCAAGAAAACAATGATGAATAGTTTATAAGTTTTTAATATAAAAATTTTAAATCAAAAAATAAGTATTACTAGTATAGGAAAATGAATAAGCATAAAACAATTACAGGATTTTATACAATTAACTGAACAAGAAGAGAGTTTAGATATATTCAATCAACCTGAATATAATACAAAGCTTTATAAAGACATAGAAGTTATAGACAATATAAAAGATTTAGATATAAATCCAAAATATTCTTTTGAACCTATCAAAGAAGACATGTCTGAACCTATAATAGATCACAAAATATAAATAGATAAAAAGATTAGTAAAGCCTTAGAAGAAATTGGCAATCTAAGAAAAACAAATTTTATCATAACTGAAGTTGATAACTTCCTTCAGGACATAAACAATCTAGATGATACAGAATCCATAAGCCCAAAAGATGTTGGTAGATTAGAAGAAGACTTAGATATAACAGAAGAATGTTTAGAAAAACAAGATCACGAAACAAATTCTACTGCTTCTGAGACAGAATCTATTAATACACAAATTATTACGAATAATACAAAATATAATTTAATTTATGAAACACCATATATATTAATGGAAGAAAGCAGTGGTTCAGGGACCACTAATAATAATAATAGTAGGTTTTTTACAACTCAGCCAACCATAAGACCAAAATACCAGTATGGAAATTTATCAAGACAAAGTGTTAACATCAATAATAACAATACAGACTTTAGTAAACCTCAGTATATACCTAAAGGCAAAAAGCACCCACTAGAACAAAATTTTAAAATACAGAAGACAGCAGATCCTTTTATTTTAAATATAACATCAGTAGATCCTCAACAAAGAAATACTTATATGCATATATGGAATTTAAAATAAATGAACTTGTTCTTCCCAGATGATTTGAAAGAAATGGCAGACTTAGGTCCAAACCCATATAATTTTACCAATACAATACAGTTAATCTTAACATGTAGAAACCCTAATACAGGAGACACCCTACTATAAGCCGATGCAACTAGAAAGTTAGAACAAGTTCATTTATACAATTGGCATAATATATAGCCCCTTATGCAAGAATATTATTATTATGCTTCCCAAAGTGGAAATTTATGGAATGAAACAGTAATAGAAATTTTTTTAAACAAACTTCTAGGAGCACTAGGAAGAGAAATACATAATGCACGCATTCAAGTTAAAACATCCACTTATTATAGACCATCTTTAGGAGGAGTTTATGAACATGTTATAGACATTCTTGTAGCCAAATGCACTAATATCCAAATAACTAAACAATTGAAGAATGAAACAAGTTTTTGTAAAGAAATTTTTACCCCACAACACGATCGTCAGGAAGAATCTAGACCTAAATACACTAGAAAAACATTAAGAAAACAACCTAGAAAACTTACTTTTTAAGAAAAAGTAGAGCTAGGAAACCCTTTTTAAATCATAGACATGTTAGAAAATATGTTAACAAAAGAATATATAAAAACAAAATCACATGTTATTCATGTGGAGAACCAGACCATTTAAGTTCTAGTTGTCCCAGAAGAAAAAATAATAAGAACTTTAAAGCCATGATAGTCAACAATACCAATAAAGACCTCTTAGAAGTAGATGAAACTTTAAGTGATACAGAAAGCATATATAGCATTAAATCAATAGAAGAATATGAAGCAGACGTTCTTTCTATGAATAGTGATGAAGAAGAAGAAAAATGTAGCACCCCCGAAAATTCGAAGCTCCGCCGCCCCGAACTCTTGGGTCGTTAACCTACCGGATCATATCAAACCTGTCAAACCTGTTCACTAACACATATTCCAAATCATCTAATTCAGCATCAACAAATACTGGATCATAATTGCTTAGCTTAAACTATTACACCTTAGGTTCTTCGCAATTCAAATTTCCTAAGAACAAATTTTCAGTACCGACCCGCGCAAGGGTGTTACTAAACCATGGTGATGGGCTCATCGGAACCTCACGCAGACTCTACCCATTCCCGAACCTGCTACAGCTAGCCAAACGGAGGGTGAGCTTTTGAGAGCTCAGTAAAGTCACACAAGGACTACCAACAGGATTACAAAACGATTTCAAAGAATCCAACCGACGAAAATTTCCAGAATACTTCAGATGGTCAAAAACTTAATGACTTCCAAAAGGATCAAAAACTCATCAGAAATAGATACCAAAAATAAACCAGAACAAACATGATCGATTCCAAAAAGAACAATCGATAGTAGATCATTTCTAGAGTCATCATTTCCAAATACAATGAAGATTTTTCAAAAGATTTCAACAGAAGCACAGATCATTTCAGATAATACTTTTCACACATTTCCGTAATAGTCACGGCAGTGTACAAAGCAGATAAAATAAAAAATCAACGTTGATCCTGGGCGGTCGCAATGCCATTTCGGCAAGGCACAGAAGTGTACACATGCATGATGTACTAAAATACTAGTCCACTTGGGTACTAGCCTGCTTTTTCCTGCAGGATTCAGACCAGCCTTATTACGCCCTCCCATAGAACAGAAACCCAAGTCAACACAGAAAAATCAATAATATCAATGAGCCTTAACATAAGCTCAATC
The DNA here is from genome assembly GCA_033070095.1 of Escallonia herrerae. NCBI lineage: Eukaryota > Viridiplantae > Streptophyta > Magnoliopsida > Escalloniales > Escalloniaceae > Escallonia > Escallonia herrerae. The sequence continues at coordinate 379,167 of JAVXUP010000483.1, read as the reverse complement.
ACCGAAATCAATTCGGATTCCAATAACAATAATCATACTGACATAAGTCAACATTCAGAATTTTCAGAAGAAATAAGAATTTCCAGAAGAAAAATCGCAGATAAACCACAAAGCGATTACGAATAATTATCAAGTTTTAAGCACAACAATCCAGAAGAACGGATACAGACAATTGTCACATCTGCTTATCACAAGATTTCTAAATAATCGATTCAGGTTCAATATTAGGGTTTTCTGGACAAGAACATGCTGATATCATACCAAATTCAGAGTTTGGCATTAGCCATAAGTAATTCAAAAGAGTACTTACAAGTGCGAGTTATTAAAAAAGGGTTCGGACGGAAGTTCTTACCCAAGTTTCAGATAGAATCCCTTACCTGGATCCGCAGCTAAATTATCCTAACCGGAGGTTTTTAGCTTTAACCTAAACGAAATAATCGAACCATTAGAATACAGCCTACAGAAAAAAAAGTATAACTTAATACGAACTCATACATGCTCCCAAAATGAACCTCCCCTCACCGGGTATGTAAAATTACCGAAACGCCCCTAGGGTGTAAAATTACTGAAATGCCCCTCTTGGACTTAAATCACCCAAACGGTCTACCCGTAAGTAGAATCACTAAAATAAACTTCCCATATGTAAATTTATGCAAAAATACCTTTCTTAGGTCAAATTACCAAAATACCCCTTTGGGGTGGCAAATTACCAAAACACCCTTGGGGGTTTCCGGTACCGAAAAAATCTCAAAAATATCTTAAATCGCTATTTTAAGTATCCTGATATCATTTATGGACTAAAAAGTATTTTATAAAATTTTCGTCCGTAAATCCTGAACCGGTGTCCGGACTGAGCGCTAAAAGGTTTGTTTCGCGAAAAATTCTCAGAATGGTCTGAAATTTTAGAATGTGAATCATATCAGTAAAATAGAGTTTCCATAAAATTTTTAGGTTAAAATAACTTGGTTTGATATGCTAAATAAATCGATAAAGTTCTTTAATCGGTACCCCAATTTAGCACTCTTCGCGGACTCTGAAAATTCCCAAAATTTTTCAAAGCGTAGTTCTCAGAACATTATCAAGGGTTACTATTTTGAGCTTTGTCTAATTTTGGCTCTAAATATTTATGAAAATTTGTTGAAAAACTGCTAAAAAAATTTTCCCACCTTTAATGACGATTACGGTCACTATTCAGATTACACACACACTATTTCACCTTTTCCACACACACTGTCCTTCTTCTTCACCTCTCCCCATTTCAGCCAAAGCCCAACCTCACTTTCACACACACGTACACACTACTATCCACAAATACACACACTGAAATACCGTTATACACCTAAAACACACAACAACACACTTATATACATATGAACCGCACATACAAACACCCGTAATTCACACACACAGTCACGGACACACGCACTGCACACACTGAGACACACAGACCCCACCCTCACTCTCACTGCTATTACACCGTAACCCTCTAACCCACATCAACACCCTGTGATCCATCTGCTCACCTGTAGATACATAACCTCACACGGTCACATTGACCACACGCATATATATACACACACTGCACAGCCATGAACATGGCTGTGCACACGCACCCACTCTGCAGAAATTCCACACGCAGAGCTCTCCCATGAGAACACACAGCGGTTTAAATGCACACATACACACACTGAACGCCTGAAACTTACACTAAGGGGTAGAAGAATTACCCTTTGAGAAATCATCCCCCAATCTCTCTGATTTTCAGCTTGAATTCCAACCCGAGCTACCCCTTCTTCTCTTCTGTTTTCTTCCACCGTGCACTGTTCTTCTCTTTCTTTTATTTCTTTGTTGGTCTTCCTTTCCCTAAAGGGAAAGATTTCTCTTTTTGTTTTGTTTTTCTTTTTTAAACTTATCCTTCCCTTCTCAATTATTTTCTCTTTTTTTTCCTAGCTTAGTCATTAAGCTAGTAGGAGGTGGCACTCCCACAATTTTTCCTCAAAATTCCAAATTAACCCCCACGATTTTCCAAAATTAATAAAATGCCCCCAAATTTTCAAAAATTACAGTTTTGCCCTAAAATTCTTTTAAGCTTTCACAAGCTTCTAATACCCGATATTACTCAAAATTAGCGCCAGTTTATTTTTCAGAGCCTGAGTGGTTATTTTAATTGGCTCCCGAAGTTTGGGATATTACAAAAACCTTCCTGTAAAACAATAGATCAATTAGATACTTTTATAAATTCTTTAAAAAAATCTAATATATACAACTTTATGTTTAAACCCCTAGAACAACAACTAACTTTAGAAGAAGACTGTATACATCAATGAGAATTAGAAAAAAAGGCTTAGATATACGCCCATGTTATATATGCACCTGGTATCCAGCAATTAAAGTCAGATGAAAATGCAATCTATTACTAAATGCATAAAACAAAAATATAATATAGATATTGTCAAACCTATCGAACCTTATAAAATTAAGACAAATGAAAACACTTATTATGACAAAAATGTCAATAGAAAATTAGAACAATTAGAGCAGAAAGTTATTCAGATAGAAAACTCTATTTTAGCAATGAAAAAACATTATACAGAAAACTTAATTATAGAAGAAAATAATAAACAACTAATACAAGACTTCAATTTAGAAAAATTATGTACTAAGACAAGATTCAATAATCTTATAACCACAAGAATACAATTAAAACATTATGATAAATAAATAGAAACAAATGCAATTATCGATATTGGATGCACTATTACAGTTATAGATCCTAATCTAACCAATCCGTCTTATATTAAAACTTTAGACAACCCTATAATCGGAATAGGTTTTTCTAATACTCCTATACACTATTCTCAATACATTACAAAAGCCTTTATTACTTTCTTAACACCTTGCAATACTCAATCTAAACCTTATTCTTTAAAACAAGCCTTTTGCGCACCAGTTTTACACTCTGAAAGCAAAATTATCCTAGGTATCAATTTTTTATTAGCAAATGATAACACATTAACAATTACTAAAGACTTTATTCAAATTGCACAAAACACTACCTATACACCTATTAATATTGACACACCATTAGAGTACGCTCAGAAGCATGATGGAGAATATACTAATATAAAACACTGAAACAACAACGGAAAAAACAAAGTATGCGAAGAATGTAGTAACGAAAAAGCAAATTGCTGTTAAAAAAACATAAAAAATTTAGATGAATGCCTTAACATTGAAGACATAACATATAACGAAGAAAATTATAATACAAATAGGATAAGCTATAACTTAATAAATCAGTTTACGAACAAACATGACATTATTAAAGCAATAGAAAGATTACCTTTATAGGAGAAGACCCTATCAAACGATGGGATTTAAATAAAATATATTGCAAATTACATGGTCAGAGACATTTTAATATAGAAGACATTAATCTAATAAAGACTATAAAAGAAAAAGTAAACCAATTACCAGATCTATATTTACCATTACACACTAACTATTTAATATTCCAAACAGACGGATCCAAAGAAGGGAGCAGTTTTATACTGTAAACCTAATAAATATCGTAATAGGAAAGGAGAAAGGATATGTAGATATGCAAGTGGAAAATACAAAGAAAGCAATCAATACTTTACTAGTTTAGACTACGAATTACTAGCAATAATATATGCCCTTGAACATTTTAAAGCTTTATTAATGAGCAAACATGAGTTTTGTATTAGGACAGATTGTAAATCTATAGTTAGATACAATAAAAATAAAGACGCAAGATATACAAATAGATGGGTAAAATTTTTAGCAGTCCTTGGCAATTATAGAATAGATAAAATAGAATGGCAGCATATAAAAAGTAATGACAATTATGTGGCAGATCTGTTATCAAGACAATTGTTTCAGTAGGAATACTAATCTCAGGCAAAAGTTAAATCCCAGACAAATTCTTCTTCTATTTCAGGTTTAAAATGGCATCTTCATCAAGCAATTTTAGGCAACAACAACAAAACCAAGCAAACCCGATGTTCCCTAATCAATACATAAGTTATGTTGATAATCGAGGTAAAAGGAGAATCAACTTTGATGGTAATAACCTAGAAGTTATACAAGTAGGAAACATGTTCCAAATAAAAGATCCCAGACTAGGCCCTTTTCCAGTAGATCAAAGATCTTTACTAGACAATTTATGGCAATCTTTTGTAAAACGAGACAATGGATGGTTCGGTAATACCATGAATGCTTTAGCTGTCTATTTTAATAAACTTAGAGATACAAAGAAGTTTAATTTTATTGTGGTTTTAGAGATATTATGCCTGGCATTTTAAAACATTTTTCAGAAGCAATGGTAGGAGGAGTAGGAAACCATCCCAACCGTTGGTACAAAGGCACGATTACCTTTTCAGAAGCAAATTCTCTTATGCAAACACATTTTGGGCCAAATTATTATATTAGTCTAGCTTGCCAAGATCAATCTTCTACAAGCACCATTGCAGATTGTGAAAACTGCAATACACTCATTAAACATTTTAATATTCTAAAGAATCGTTCAGACCATTTTATTTCAGAACGTGGGGGTGATAACCTCAAAACAGATGATCAGTCATCATCATAGCAACTTAACCATTAATCATAATCTTAGTAAACTATCGTAGGTGAAATATCATTCTAAGTCTTATAAGTTTAAACAATAACATTCACCCACGCATGGGTTCTAACCATCAATAAAACTTAAATTCAAATTCTTCGGCTCACTCGGCTCTAATCCTTATTCGAGCAACTTAAAGCTGGTTTGTCACATGCGGAAAGGAAGTCAAAGGAGAGTGAGCTTTCGAGAGCCCAGTAAGGTCGATCAATGATTTAAAAAAATAAGAAAACGATACGGACGATTTAACATTTAAACCAATAGAAATTTTTGAAAGCGGAGAAACAGAGCGATTTAAACGATTTTTCTATATACAATCAAACAACAATTTTAAAAGGGTTTTCAAGAAACCCATAGCATTTCAATGTAAACATGGAGAGGAGTATCAACTCATTTCTCTTAAATAAATAACCACTTTTAATACACTTAAAGTGAAATAAACATAAAAACATGAGCAGTACACTAGAAAAGCCACCCCGGCAGTGCTCGATCGCTTTACATATGCATTTTTACACCGGCTAGTCCATCAAGATACTAGCCCACACCAATACACCGGCTAGTCCATTAAGATACTAGCCCACCCCAATTCACCGGCTAGTCTATTAAGGTACTAGCCCATACCAATTCACTGAATCCTCCAACAAACACCAACTTCTGCCAAAACACACCAATGCAAAATGTCATGTTAGCATTTAGAAGAATATAAATACAATTGAAACTGCTTTATCATAATCAAATCAATAAACAGAGAAGAATGAAACCGAAGTTCCAAACGATCGCTATAAGGCTCGAATTAGGATTTCATGGGTGACATCCAAATATTTTCATTAAATTTTTATAAAACTAGAGTTCCACAAAATTTTTTGAAACAGTTAAGAATAAAACACAGACATTCAGAATGATGAGTAGGGTTCAGAGAGAAAATCCTTACATCAGTCCAAGCTAAGCAATGCTACCAATCCTCGATCAATATTTTCTGAATAACCTAGATTGGCAATCCATTTGTCAGAAAATAATTTATGTCAAATACGCTATAAACCCTAATATGAACTACTCGCTGCGTACCCACTCTCTCCAAAATCACGCACTCAAAATGGTTCTCGCACGCGGCCAACCTAACCGAAAATTCTATACACTCCTTAACGTGTACCGACACTCTAAAATTTATAATAATTTACACTAAAATACTTTTATAGCTTAAAATATTATTAAAAGTCAAAATATGAATTTTCTGATTTTTGAATATTTTTGAATTTAAAATAATTTCCTTAAATGCAATAAAAATCCATAAATTGCCAAAATTACTTCCAGCTGCAAAATAAGTCCCATAATTTTTATAAGAACTTTAAAATATATATAAAAAATATAGACTTTGAAATCAGAATGTAAAAGACATAAAAACTATTTTTTAATTTTTATTTTTGCTAAAACCAATGTGATATGGAAAACATAGCAAATAAACTCAAAATTATCAAATTCAAATTGAGTCTTATTTATACCATAGAGACATCACTAAAAGTTTTCCAAGAACATTTTTTGGGTTTAAAGGCTTCAAAATAATTTTCTAAATTGGAAATTACAGAAAATACCAAAAATACATACGATTTCAGAAAATTATAAAATTTTGCCACGTATTCTAATATAGCCTAATGTATCATATTGTAAAGTTTCACATGCTAACAATAACCATGCACTAGCTTACGCACATGTCGCACTTAACACTAACCAAAATTACCTGCGCACTTCTCCATTAAAGTTTATGTTTCCTTCTTCTTTGTTTTCATTCTCTACCCACTAACCAGAAACTGACGCACATAGGTCCACTCATGATAGCCCCTCTTTCCTTTTCTTTTCTTCCTACATACACATTACTCACTCACATATATTTATGCTGTACCCATTACCTTACAGCTGTTGTGCAGCTTCTTCTTCTTACACCTTCTCATCCAGGACACATTGCACAGCCAACCAGCAGTAACAAGCTCCCCTCTCTCCCTCCATGTCTCTCTCTCTCTCTCTCTCTCTCTCTTACAACTATACTCACAAACCCACAACATTGTACCAACACACATCCACATATACACAGCACATAAGCACCCACAACACCATTAAATTCACACTAAAAGTTACGGCCATGGTAGCCTTGAACCCACAAAAATTTCCATGCTTTTCACACTATAATACATACACTCACTGCACCACGTCTACACAGCCACACTCACATCAAATATATGCACCAGTAGAAGCAGAAACACACACAACTGCATCTTTTCCCTTCACGTTATTTACACTACACCAAAACCCATCAAATAAGCACACCGTAAACCCATGATTCTTCCAACTACATATCCATTAAACACAAGTACATAACAAGCACACACCCACATAGATATAGACTGTTCTTGCAGCCCCCTTAAATCACAGAAAACACACATTTGCTATATAGAAATTACACCAACGGACACCCATGTCAGTTCACTCCTTCTCTCTCTATCTTCTCTTCCTCTAAACCCACATGCACACAAAGCACTACAGCCCACTGCCGTCACTCTCTCTTCCTTCTTCTCTTTTAACACCCTCTATACACACATTTTCACACATTACAGGTTCACATATGTATATACATATACTCCATTTCATCCAAATCACACCACTTACACCCAACCTACAACATGCATGCTCAGGGCTGTCTCAAGGCAGCCTCACCATGCACACACATACAGCACACACAATCACACTCACACAACCAAAACCCACAGTTGAAATTTTAATATCTCACACCTACTTCCATGGCTGTCGTTGCAGCCTTTCTCTCACATAAAACACAAATACAAGCCACACGCACACCTCTCAAGCACCCACTGACCCACCATCCAACACCAAACACACACATACCTGAACTACCTTATGGCAGTTTCCCCCACTACCTCTTATACACTCACACACAGGCATATATAGACACAAAACACGGCTGAGTTCCCATGTCCCCCACTTAGTTCCATAAACCCTTAAATAAACAAGAAAAAAAGATCTAGAAAACTTATCGGGAAACCAAACTCGATTGTCGGAAAAGCTCTTCCTTCGATCCTTTCTCTTCTCTCTCTCCCGGTATCTCTCTCTGCCGCAATAGGTCTCCAACAAAGCCTAGGACGTCTGCTCACTATTCTATAATCTATATATAATAACCCTAGTTTGGAACATAACCAAAAAGCCCCCTCAAATTCTCTTTGGCTATTCTTATTTTTACCTAAAGCCTTTTTTCTTTTTATAAAAAGGTCCACAATAATATTCATGATATGTTTTTCATGCTAGAAAAATTTTAATAGGTTTGCCACATGACCCCGCTTCACTATTCGTCACTAAAAGTCGTTACTTAGTACATCAATGTTAAAAGAAATTTTAATTGTCGCTAAAAGTTACTAAATAAAATATCAACACTAATTGGAAGAAATATTTGTCGTTAAAAATATACGTCAATGCTAATTAAAGTATTGATGCTTAAAAATATATTCGCCGCTAAATTTTATTTTAATAATCCGTTAAAATATCGGGGTGTTACACACACACACACACACATATATATATGTATATGTGTGTGTGTATATATATATATGTATACATATGTACATGTATATACATGTATACATACATATATATACATGTATATATAGATGTATGCATCTGTATACTTGTATGCATATATGTATACATATGTGTATACATACACACACACACACCCAATACACACACACATATGTGTGTGTGTGTGTACATATATATATATATATATATATATATATATATATATATATATATATATGTATACAATGTATATGTATATATATATGTATATGTATATATGGTGTTGAAGGGAACGAAGAAAAAAAGTGGGGTGGGTCCCATTCATTTTAGGTCCAAACCCATAAGGATTAATTTAACCCCCCCCCCCCCCCCAGGTATTGTTTTATCCCACTCCAGTGGGATAAAACAAGTCCAAAGGATACCTTATCTGGAGACTAAGTGCGTGTCTAAATGCCGGATAGGATTATTTTTATCCTATCCGGGGGTCTTATCCCGCGCACCAAACACAGCCAAAGGGAATTACAGAGGAAATAGCGGTATGGCACATGCAGTCATGTCTATGCGTGTTCAACTCCGCAAGTGGTAAAAGAAATGATCTAGCTTTTGTTTATGAGTTCAACTAATTAGTAGCTTATGGGAGAAATGAAATTAGTGTAGCTAGTCTTTAGGGACTGGAATGATCTTTCATACTACGAAAAGTAAGATATGCTTATTTGTTTTTCTCAAAGAAAGCTTTGTCTATGAAATTGTACAATTTGAAATAACACTTGTATTTCATTGGGACTGACATGTAAATAATATTCTTGATAGACACTATTATGGAAAATGTTTATATTATGTGCTCTCTGTTTGACTGCGTTACTGTGTTGGATATTATTTTTCTGGCACGCTGCGGTCCACGGTCACTTGTTACTTACTGAGCACTTGGGAAGCTCACCCCTTACTAAACATTTCATGTTTCAAAATTAAGGTGACGATGTCAATTGCGTGGGCTTGGAATTTTTAAAGAGAAATGTCGTAGACTTGAAGGAAATGTAATGAGTTTGGGTCTTATTATAAGTGTTTCTATACGATGGATTTGCATGAAATTCGAATGCAGCTTTTCTCTAGAGTTGTAAGTTTTAGTTTTCATTACTATTTGTATCGATGTTAGTTAGTAAGGCCTAGTAGTGCCCATAAGAGGTTGTCATATGGGCTTGCCCCCAGCACCTCGCACTCGTTGGGCCCAAAGCTGGTTCGGGCCATGACACCACAACTTCTGTAGTTGTTTCAAAGCATGTGAATTAATAACAAAAGCTTAGTTCATGATAGGCCGCTGACTCCAGAAGACAATAAGTTGAACACACACTAAATTCTCCATGAGTCATTGTCGTCCAGTATCACGTTCTCGGTAAACAAACCTTGACAGATACAAAACAACATTGGTCTATCCAACATCGACGGGCAGGTGAGAAGTGAGATTAAACATTTTACATCCCACTTGGTGGTTGATTGCATCAATTAGTGTCCACCTTTAAAAGAGGGGGGTTTTAGATAGGCTAGAATTGAAACATGCAACTTACTTGCACTCCCAAAACCCAAAAGATGAATCAATCGAGGCCTAGCACCATAATCCCTTAAGTAATATCTGAAGACCAAACTGGATATTCAGCCAAAGTCGTGACAGTTGCCCTGTGGATGTACAACTCAAGAAGGAGTTTTTCTTACAATACTTTTCTAGCACGACCTTGCCGAGTAAAACAGCAGGTTCCACAAGGATACGGGCTTTAAGCTTCGCAAGAAAAACTTAATTCATCCATTACATATTTTTAAACCCAAGTCATTGTGGCAAAGTGGTTGACATAAGTGTTGTCAACTCACCCAATGAATATTGCAAACACTAGGCTCACCTCACGAAAAGATTCAAAAAAAAAAAAAAAGGAACAAACATGTTGGTGAGACAATGCAGGCAGATTGAGGAACGACATGTAGCGACTAAGCATTGACAAGAAGACCACTTAATCAATATTAGATGTCGAAACCTATTGAGAAGCAATACCATCCATCATTAACATTTTTCTTTGATTTTTTTGTGTAGAGAGCTCAAAATTTCTTCTTCACTTCCACCCAATCAAGTTGCACACAAAATACTTACCCGCCCCGAGCTTAATCAGATATGTAGTTTGGACTTACAAAACCTAGCCAACCTTCATCAAGTATTCATACTAAAAATAAGGTTTAATGATCCAATGTTCATTGCCTGCCTTGGTTGTAGACAATACTGTAGACACCCCATTCTTGTAATCATTTTCAATTAAATAATTTTTGGGCTTTATTATTAATTACAGTGCATTATTAAGTCTAGACTTAGTAATGTGACGTATTTAAATTAATTCAATCTAGTCCATTAGTCCAATCCATCTGTCTTGCCCAGTTGCATGTCCAGTCCATTAGTCTAGCTCAGTTGCATGTCCAGTTCATCAGTCCAGTCCAAGGTCCCGATTATTCTAATCAATGTAGTTTGTCTAGATAACTTGGAAAAATAATACATGATTTATTCTTGATAAAAAGATCAAATCAGTTTATTTGTTGGTTAAAAGGTTGACTTATCCTGAATATTGGCACATCCCATTTGTGATTTTCAAGATAATTACTGAAAACAGGGTCAAATAATACCCTGAAAGTCAGAAAAATTATTTTAATTGATGGGGTGAACCGGCCGGTAATCAACTAATCGGACGGTTAGCTGACTTTTGTCAATATGCGATTTTATCAACATGCAGATTTGGCATTGCCAATCTTATCAGTCTGGGACCCTATGCACTATAAAAACGGTCTTCGTCTTCATTTTAAAGGGTCACAAGCTTATTCTCTTTAGAGCTTGTATGCCATTTTTTTGTGAAGTGACATACTATCTCTCTTGATAATCTTAGCCATCCAAACTATTCTAAAAATGTTGCTTTGTTCTTTACATCTTAGATTTTACAGAGAACGTCCATGAGTCATCAAGTTAAGCTACATCACGAGGTAATCTTTACCAACTCTCTTACATTTCAAAAATAATAGAAATAGTCTTTTTTCATTTCTTGTCTAAGTCTAAGCATCAAAATGTAGACTACTCCCCGTAGGACTAGTGTCGAACTACGTGGTTTTGATTCCGGCTAGTCCGACCAGATATGTAGGCTGCTTGACCCCTGTTGTCTAGTTCAAGCCAAAATCTAAAAAAATTAACTTAGGACGAGTTTTACTATATTTTACGTGTTATGTGTTTTAAGGCCAAAAATTAAAAATTAAGTAGAGACCCAAAGGACGCAGTGGGTGCCTAACACCTTCTGTTGTATAACTTAGTCCCCGAATCCCTCTCTTGGTTTCGATAGACTAGTTGTCCTTTTGGAAACCTTTGAGTTATCTATAGTTTTTTTTTCTTTGATTAAATAAGATGTCGACTCCATATAAAAATCTCCTTTTTCGAGAATTTTTCTGAGGCGGCGTACCACAAATACGTTGTCAGGGTGCATTAAAGGAAACGACAAGAGGCATAAAGGTGAAATAAAAGAAAGTTCTCATCAGGGAAAAAGATATGTGAGATAGGAGTAGGACAATATGAAACAGGTACATTACAAAATTCTCTAGAATCCATGCCCAGTGCACAAAGCCCTAGAAAGCCCCTCAGTACATAACATAAATAGAAATAGAAACAATGGATCACCTTGCCATAACCAAGAGGAAGTCCCATCTAATATGATCAAATGCTTTACTCATAATACAACTAGATAATCTAACTCGGCATCCCAATGCCATATAAACTCAGATACCTGCATTGAATATTCTTACCCCTAACTAAGCCTTCGAACATGAAGATATTCTGAAGTACAACCCGGTCAGAGAAGGTTGACCACGACCTTAGGGATCACTTAGTAAGTAACGGTAAAAAAAACAAATTGGGCAAAAATCAATTACCACTTATGGATGCGTTTTTTAGGATTAAGGATGATGAATGTTTTATTAATCTCATGAAGTATCTGTCCATATTGTAGAAAGACAAGGCAGTCGAGACAACAGAAGGACCCACAATTTCCCAAAAATGTTGGAGAAAAAAATAGACGTGCCATCCAGACTAGGTACCAATTTGTTCCATAGCCACATAAACTTCACGAGCTAAAAAGGGGCGGTCCGTCAGTGTAACCTAGGATGGGGGTAATCGTGCTTTTAAATGCCTCATAATTGAAGAGGCATTAGCCTCAGAACCTTTAGAAAACTAGGAGACCTAGAGAATAGATCAATAAAGTACTCCTAAACATACCCTGATAGTCAATTCATCAAGGGTTCAAACCTTCGAGATTAGGAGAGTGGCCATGAAATTCTGACTTCTCTAAACATGGCACATAGAACAGAAGAACTGCGGATGACGATCCCTCAAGAGCAGCTAGCTCCCCAATTTATTACAACCAATACATCTCTTGACAAGCCAAAAGTTGATCTAGCTCATTACAGAGAGCTCGATCTCTGTGTCAGTCAGCAACAGTATCAACCCTAAACTGACAAGCACAGAGATAAGAGATTGGGTAGCATTTATCCAGGAAGCAATATCCCTAACAAAAGATTTATTCCACATTTCAAGAACTTCCTTAAGTGGTCGGATAAATTGCTTATACATGGGTGACCCCCCTATCAAATACTTCCATACCTTCTGAAACAAACTATTCACATGTAGGATAGTGCAACAACATAGCCTCAAACCTAAAAGGCTCACCCCTGGAAAGACAAGGTGGTCAAATTTAGCAATATTGGTGCATGATCTAATATGTGAATGGATAAAGTTTGACTCGATTCCCCAGTAAACAAGGACTGCCATTGAGTGTTGCAAAATGTGCAATCAAGTACCTCATAAGTAGTTACATTAGCATCTCTATATGCATCCATGTATACTTGGGACCAGTAATAACAAGCAAGGATATTAACCATTAACGATATCTAAAACTTGAAATTCATTACTATCTGGGAGAGAATCCCAGTGTTGGCCATGCTTGTCCGTTGCCAAAAAAAAGACTTGATTAAGTCTCCTATTAAAAACAAGGGGCTCGAATGTTGAAAGAAAGGATCCGAAATTTTTATCCATACCAAGAATCACATGGAAGTAATTGGAATCCAGCATGCCAAGGCATTAAAACTCATCCATAATATATATCAAAATAATATACTTCTTTTCAAATATAACTGTCATGTGACCCGATGAGTCCTACCCTAGCTACAGCCCCCTGCCGCACCAAGAGCATGAATACCCAAGAAAGAGGTAAATCCCAATGTTAAACTTAAAGCCTAAACTTTTTCTTAATAAGGAATACAACATTAGGCATGCATCTCAGGGAGTTTTTCAGAGCACTTGAACTATTAAAGGTTTTCCAAACCTTCAAAAGTTCCAACTCTGAATATTCCTAAGACCTTTTGGGGTTGTTGAGAACACGTAGACCTCATCAGCGAGTTCCAATGATTAGAAGAGATGTTGACCTCCACCGAGATGACTTTATTCGCCTATATCAAAACAATCAGCCATAGGACATTGCAGTAAACCAAGCACGTGTAATGTGAGAGATTAATGTGAATCCATACCTAGCAACAAAGTTTGTTATTAAGTATACACCCGTGACTTCTTTAAAATTGGCCCTGAATCAGTGCCAGTATGACGACCCCTTTTTTGCAAGCTCAAAGATTCAGAGTTCACTATCCTAAAAGCATATGCTTTAAAACCACATGGAGAGCCATGGCTAGCTATAACAAGAGCAGCACTTCCTTTGGAACCCAATTAACAGGAGTCCAAAGAAACAGAACCACCAAATTGTTGTTTGGAGCGGACGACACCTCCTTTTATTCCAACAGATCACTCTTTAGATCTGAATGGACCACAAAGGCATTGAGAACACTGGAGTACATGGAAGCTCGGAGCCACCATGTGGAATGTCAGAATCGGCCTTGCTGCCACAAACGACCTTGCCAATCCAACCCCAACTCCACTCCTAGCATCCACCACCACCCGCCTTTCCCTGCACACCCAGCAAAGCTACAACATCAATACAACTTTGCAAATCGTGTCTAGACTATAGGCCCAAAGCTCTGTGACTTGTGCTAGCACATAATTCATGATCTATCGAGCCTGGTCTAGCACAGGCTAACCCCTAAGGTTAGAATATGTTAAAGACTGAGCATAAGCTTTGCCCTCTTGGGAATGCGCATACGAAACCAGGTGAGCAGCCAGTGGGCTTACATTAGTAACATTTAAGCTCCCAGACAGTCCATCCAAAACCAGCCATCTACAGCTCCCACGTCCTAATCCCCCAAAATCCTGTTAGATAAGTTCAAGACAAACGGTGCGAAAAGCAACACTACCTTGCATTGACTTTAATGATGTGGGGATCTGAGCTCCTCTGCCATAGGTGTTGTGGCACTGTCCACTTGTTACGCCATCGAGATAGAGATCACACGTGCCCGGCCTCTAGCAACCTTTATCCCAATTTCCTGAAGCAACCATGTGCAACTCGATTAAGGGCCGAGTCAACTCCGCCCACCGATCTTTCCAGCATCTTCTGCGTCGTTGGCGATACCTGTGGTAGAATTTTTTTCCAATTGAGGATCCACATTCACCGCAACTATTGCCAAATCGTGGATCGAACCATCTGTTGAATTCTGGAGAGCCTTTAATTCCTTTAAGGATTAAACAAAATTCCGAAAAATGACTGCGTTCATGGACCTAGAAACAGAGATCTGACTCGTCGTTCAACTATGCCAAGTCGTGTAATTAAGACTGGTGTTTGGCCCTTCAATCCGGTGAGCGTCATACATAGGACGAAAAACTTAGCATCAACAAATCTAAGCGTCGTCCTAACCGCAATCGAGCATAAGCCTGCTCCACCTCCATATCAAATTGTCCCAAGTCTTGTTACACGTCGCTTAATACTTGTACTTTCATGGACTACAAATCTGCCATCGGTAACACGTGTGTCAATTGTACCCAAAAGTCCCGGAATACAAAATCAGGTTTCAGGAACTTTTAGGTACAAGTGAATCAAGAACACCATCCCCCTCAAAAAGTCATAAATTGCCCCTTCAATCGGGTGAGCATCATACATAGGACAAAAAACTTAGCATCAACAAATCAAAATGTCGACCTAACCCCAATCGAGCGTAAGCCTGTTTCACCTCCATATCGACCTGTCCCGAGTCTTGTTACACGCTTAGTAATTTGTACTTTCATGGGCTAAAAAACTGCCATTGCTAACACACATGTAAGTGTTATTTGTTCCAAGAAAATCCAGGAATACAAAATCAGGTTTCAGAAACTTTTTGGTACAAGTGAATCAATAACACCATCCCCCTCAGAAAGTCATAAATTGTCTCTCTCACATCCCACAGTAATACATGTTTGAGAAACAAGTGTTCTGACACTTCCAAATGGATGGAAGCCCTGAATGAAAAAAGCAGCTTCTCAACATCAGAATGGAAGCCTCTATAGTGGTTAACAAGTACAGAAAATAATACATGCTTGTTAGGAAATCTGTGCATCCCCAACAACCTGGAAAAACACATGTACAGTAGGCCTTGATCTCAACTGGGTGTTCTTACCAGGAGAAGATATGAATGACCCCCCAAGGAGGATTAGCTAACCCCCCTCAAAAAATGAATTAATCAAAACTAAGAAAAGAATGTTGTAAATGCCACAGTACATGCTAGCTTCTGCCTGTTTTGAGCCTCTTGACGGCTTGGTTAGAGTCCTCCCCACTGCTCAAAAGTCTAGAACGGGCCACCACTTGGTTACTACGAGGGACATCATCATTCTGGGGAAAAATGAAATTAATCAGGTCTTATTTACTTCAATGTACGTGATAATGATAACCTTTCGGGAAGGAAATTCACACTGGAAAAAGGAAAAGAATCCTTTGAAGTACCTTAACAACGGATGTAGAAGAATTTGGTGTACTGTTGGCTCGCTTCCCAAGATCAATCTGCACAGAGATGCTGGCCTGTGACAAATCCAATCCAGAACTCTGCAGTGCTTGTGTTAAAGTACTTAACAACCTGCATATACCATTATATATCTCTGTTATCATTTGACATATCAGAACTGAATCTTAAGAAAAGGCTTTAACTTTGCTGTGCGGTTACGTATCACAGTTATATGCAATGACGAAAAATGAACATATACTAAAGGCTGTTTTCAAAAATACATGCCAAAACAACTAGCTAGATTGCGAGAATAAAATCAGCTTGAGGTTGCACGCCCTGTGAAAGAAATTTCAATCTGGTGCATTGAAGAGGAAAAAGAATAAATTTAGTAAAAAAAGGAAAAAACTCGATAAAAACTTCAGTTGTAATAGTAAAGCAGAAATTAACCAATGTAAGCATATTAAATCACGCCTGGAGTCAATTGGTGTGGAACACGCAAGAGATTCATTCTTGGTGTAAGAACATGCACCAACAAAATGACCAAGTAGTGAATATTCACCCTTGAGAGTAGACGCTCGAGATGCTAATTGTACCGCTTTCAATTGTCAGTTCTTGGTCTTTCAACAGCTTATCACTGGCAACAGTGCACTCAGTTGTACATGATCTGCTCTGCTGTAATCGTGAATGAGGCTGAGATGCCCTGGTCTCGCTTCCCGATGCCATCCTGGGTGGAAATGCTGCAGAACTGGTGCTTCCACCCGGAGAGAAGATGTTTGTCTGCAGTGGCAGAGGAAGCGGTGATGCCTTATTTGCTACATTAGGGCGATGATCCATATTCTTGAGAGTATCAGCACTGCACAATTCGGATTCTACAAGGTTCTGCCCAATCCTGGAAACAGCTAGGGAGGGACTGACAATGTTTTCATCAAACTTTGCAGCAAACAGTAATGGTGGACTTGGACCACTATTTGTGCCACGAGATTGATCAACAAAACCTTCAGCAGGCCTACTACTGTTTCCCTGCTTGCAAAAAAGGTGCAAGAAACATCAACAAAGCTATTAAGAAAATAAGCATTTTCATAAATACTAAATTCATGCTTTTGTTTCCATTAAGATGAGACGCTCACGAGACGAACAGCAATGAAGTCGTATCCTCATCTGTCCAATAGAGTTTGAATATTGCTCATATGGAGAACATCAGGCAAGTGCGGAAACAGATACAAACCTAGACTCAACTATGTTTTCATCCCACATATTAAGTGTAGGCTATAAAAAACCTATATTCTGCTATATGGCGACACGCCTACTATAAATTAAAAGCACACAACTTGACTCAACTAAGCCTATCTTCTAGACAGTAGGGGTAAAGCTACCCTTTTGTCAGCCCTAAGGCCATATTCCCGCTATCTTTTAACTTGCATCCTTTCCTCAACGAACAGCTTATACCGACTTCCGAAAAAATTTGATTGAAGTAGTAATTCTGAACAAATTTTGGCAGGAAAGGTGGGTTTATGCCTGCCTCAGCTAACTGGCAGCATATACTTCCCAGAATTGAATGGGTTGTGAACACATAAAACATGAGGAAAATGGAATAAAGGAATACCCATGGCATCAATTTTGGTGGTTCATGGTTCCATTGGTATGATTCCTCATACTTGTGCACTTTGTCTTGTAGAAACTGAATGTACTCAATAACCTGGATGACAAATTTTAGATATGACGTCAATAACAGTTCAAGTCCATACTTTCTATCTTGAAAGGGGATTATGTGGCTATCATTTACCTCTAACAAAAATGATGCCTTATCTCTCTTTTGGTCATTGTGAGGGATGAGCTCCCTCAACATATGAAATCTGCATAACAATTCAGAGGCATCATCTAATAATGTTTGTATTGGTCCACACACCCATGCGCGGGGACTAGATACTGAGGACATAACTACATACTATTGAAGAGACAAGAAAATTACAAACATAGATAAAAGCTAAAGAAGTATATGTGCCAAACTCGGACATTTGATTTATTTGCAATAATAGCTGCATGTCCGCATCATATTTGACATATCCTGAACCACAAACCACATCTATCATAAGATAGCAACCGGTATTTCCTTATGTGATTCTGCATAGTAATGAGAGTTGTTGAGTGTAGCTCTGAGATTAAATTCCTGTCATTTTCAACTTGAACCAAAAAAGAGGGGCAGCCAGTGCATGAGGCTCCCATGAGAGGGATATGGAGAAGGTTAGATGCAAAGCAACTTTACCCCTGCTTTGCAAACATGCTGTTTCTGCATTTTAGACAATTAGACCAATATATAATCAGTATAATCTTTGCATCCCCCAACCCATCTTCCTGGAACCACCTCATTATTACATAAAAGGGGTGCCCTCTTTATCAACTTAAACAAGTGAAGGAGCAAACTCATGGGAAACAGTTGAGACTTTCACCAAACCTCATATATATGTCCACATATACACAGACTAGTTATAGTACGGATACGTCTACATGCCTCCTCAGGTAAGGAATTTCCAGGAAAACTATGCTAGCACTGTTCACCCTCCTAAGTATTGGATGCTACACAAAATATGCCACCATCCACATCTGCAAGAGTGGATCCCAAAATGATTCTTTTGACATTAGTGCACTGAGAAACGGCTGAGAATCTAAGGACGGAATAAATCACTAGAACATAGAATAGCTTAATGTCCATACACCAGACCAGATAATATTGAAATAAACCCATAAATTAGCAAAGAAAACTTAGAGCTTAGAGAAGTTGGGAATGGTAAAACATGCCTGTCATTGATCTTGCTCCTTCTACGCTGCTCTGTTGCAGAGTGTTTCGATCGTGGAGTGTTAGGCTTCTGATCGGGGCTTTTAGCATCAACTTTTACTGACAAATTACCAGGTAAAATAAAAAAGCAGACGATTCTAAAATATTAATAAGTAGGACAAAGCAAAGGTTGTGAGCATATGGGGCGCGCGCGCGCGAGAGAGAGAGAGAGAGAGAGAGAGAGACCTCTAAGAGAAGCTGCTTCCTGTTTTATAACAAACTCTTCATCTTCATCGTCATCCTCTTCTTGGGCACTCTTAGCAGATTTTATCATATCTATTAAGCTCTGATTCTTCTGAGCTGGTGATGGCCTGGGAAATAAGCATTATGAACACGCAGACATTTCTCTGATTGATGAAACAAACATGATGGATTAAGTAGAATTTTCGGGACTGTAAAAATGTAATGGACAGAAGAATTGACTGACTGAGAGGATGAGAGAGAGCTGAAAGTTGAGCTGCGACGGTTGTGGTTAGATGATGATTGCGACGGCCTCTCCACTGATGGCGTCCATTGCCCTCCTATGTTTAACCCCGCGTCTACCAAACAGAAACATATAACAATTTTCAGGTGTCGAAAGTTCAAGCTCACTAGGTGATTTATACAAGGTATCTTACACTTGGTCCATTAGATTGAAGGTCTGGCCTGCTTGTCACTTTATTACATGACCATAAATCCAAATTGCATAGTCTACACCAAGGAGAAGGTTGGGGGCCACCTTCCCATGCCAGTCCTCTCCTAAGGGGAGATGCCAAAATAGCTGGTGGCATGGTTAGCAATCCCCTACTTCCTTCCTTACCCATTTGTCGTATTTTCTCGTTTTAACATCGATCCAATGTGTATCATTTACTATATTCCTATTGTCATTGTGAAAATATTATCTTTGAACTAGGTCACTTGTAACATAAAACACAAAATGGTTGTTGTAATTCTTCCTACCCCTATCCTAGAGAGACCAAAAAATAAAAAACATTTGGAAAGATATCAGCATGACAGCGAGACTGCCGATTGGAACTGGAGTTCAAAATTTTAAATCACAAGTTAGAACAGTAATCCATGGGATATTGGCATTGGTAGCTTCCAGCTAGACTCATCCCATACATGCAAAGAAGATACTAGTGTCATATATAATGCTCATTTAAGTCGACGAAACTCAATCCTAAAAAGTATCAGATGTACAGATGATACGCCTGAACCATTGTCATTTCAAATCAAGCTACGCAAGATGATAGACTGGCAAAAGTTGATCAAAAAAATTTTAGATTCCAAAGGTTAAAGCAAAAATAATACTCCTTCACTGTCAAAATTCAGTTCTAGTCCCTTTTTTCTGGGCCCGGGGGCGGCCGCCCATATGATGGTCCCAATAGCTCTAGTTCTGAATACAATGCAACATAAAGATGACTCCATTTTGCAAGTATATCATCCTCACGGCATTCTCGTTTGTGAGTTGGTCATTTCTCAAGGCTTTGGAAAGAAAGTAAAAGAAGCAAGACAGAACTTTACCTCTAGCGATGTGTCTATCCTCGGCAATATTCTCCTTCCCTGTCTTTCCCTTCTTTACCGCAGATTCTTCCCAGAGAGTGAAACCACTCCCGGTATAGGAACTGCAATTCGAGTTCTCATCATTTCTGTCGCTGCTACTTGCCTGCGCCGCTGTGGACATGACACCCTCGGGCTTTGGAATCCTTTGACTAATATAAGATATGTGACTTATGCTATAAGTCCCAATCCCGCCAGGTAGAAGGTGCTCCACTGAAGGAGGAGGAGCTGGTGGGGGAGGCCTTTCCACGGCAGTTATCTCGACATCATTTTCTTCCTTGGGAATGCTCTTCCCAACTTGCTCCAGTGGTTGCAAGAAATCATGCGTTTTAAGGTAGCCACCTTTGTTTACATTACCATGCAAAGATCAAAGATTTAGGACCCAAAGAAAACCAACAAAAAAAAGGATGAAACACAAAAAGGATACAGTTATAAAGCTAGCGTAACAGCATATAAATGTCAAAAAGTCTGGAATCAAAGCTACATGAACCAAGCTAGCAAAGCTTTTTAAACATGTTGAACCACATACACTAATAAGATTTACAACTTGATAATGAGGTGAACTCTTGAATTAAATTCCACATTAAATCACAAAAATGAAAAGTATGAAAGGAAAAGTGTGACATAATACACATTAAACTAAACATCAATATGGGTTGCTTTAAAGTAAATCATTTGAAGGCGGGGGAAATTATTAAAAAGTAAAAAAAGTTGGCACAACCAAAAAAAAACGTACGGGAGGGATGGCAAATATGTTCAAAAAAGTAAGTATTGGAGTGGTGTGATGGGCCACGAGATTGCGAAGTTGAGCACTAGAAGGAAAATAAAGGTGAGCGTAGAGGATTGGAATATTGTTTTGATACAAAACACTGAAAGAGACCTGGATGATGGATAGCCCAAATAAAAATCAACTTGTCGCTTTAATTACTACTTGCACACCACCAGCCAGCATTACCATCCCATGGATCGCGTGCCCCAAACCCAATCTACAGAAATGCATGGCGCTGGATGATCTGAGTACCACGCA
Source organism: Escallonia herrerae (assembly GCA_033070095.1). NCBI lineage: Eukaryota > Viridiplantae > Streptophyta > Magnoliopsida > Escalloniales > Escalloniaceae > Escallonia > Escallonia herrerae. Next base: position 357,627 of record JAVXUP010000483.1, on the reverse strand, counting down.
CCTGCATACCCCCTGATCCTGATGCTGCCTGGTCTCTGTCAATCATGTCCAACTCCCCCCCTCTTGGTCCCACCCAAAATGTCATGCCCACTTAACCCTTTTTCTACTTTGGTGACCCCATTCTCACACTTTCTATTACATTTTACACTCACATATACTTGTATCATAAAGTGCAATCATGTAAAATTTTACCTCTTAGGTGAACACCTGGAGGAGGAGTTTTGTTAACAAACGTGAGTGTTCATGGTTTTTTCTTTTCTTTTTGTCAAAAGGAATATAGCATCTCCGTCAATTCTTTGCAAGTTAAACATAGAAAATCTCTATTTCCATTAAATCACTACTCCAAAATCAATCATCACCGCATTAACTACTTAGCGGACGGTTACTCATTATCAAATCCAAGTTCCTTACCGCAGCCCCTTTTACAAGAATATATAAAAGTTTTCTGATTAAAGTTCTAGCGATAAAAAATTATTATTATTTTATCGTTGTTACTAAAAGAAAATAAAAAGAGTTACTTTTCTTCTATTGCGGTGCAAGAGGACATGGCCCACGGAAACACATGGCCCAGATCAACATACACGATTCAAGATGGGGTCACGGGTACATTAACAACACCACTCGTGGGTATAGGGAGATGCAACACATACCACCCCGGCCCCTATCCCTCACCCCAGCCCCCACTTCACATATACAAACATCAAAAACACTTACAGTAATAATCGGAAAATCATTAAAGAAGTCACATGCACACCAAACCCACGAAGAAAAAACAAGCCCAAGTTAAATGTCTTTTGAGAAAACCCAATTTAACAAACGAGCGAACGAACGTTATTACCTTGAGAAGATCTTGGGTCCTGTTGGACAGGTGAATACAGCGAAAGGAAGTCGTGCGTTGGTTTCCTACCTGCAAAGGCCGTACACTTCTGATGAAACTCTGCTGCAAATTGCTACTGCCACTACAAACAACTACTACAACTTTTTACCTTCGGAACCGTATGGACGTGGTTGAGGCAGCTCCATGTCTACAGACTGCGACTACCTTGGTATATTACAGGATAACTCTCCTACAACTGGATCAAATTCCGGCCAACATGTGATCCCGTTGAATTTCAAGCAGAAACACGTCGGCCAGGGCTCAGATCTGACTCATGAGAAGCCTTCTTAGTTAGGTAAACTTTCGCGCCTCCGTTTGAAGATCGGAGGCACATTCAACTCCGCAATTCAGTACTGAATTCCGGCCTTTTAAACACCCAAGGGAAGTAGTGGTGAAAATTCAAGGACGTGCAGATATCTGACTAGCGGCTTCGTTACACGAGCTTCAGTCCTGCTGCCATCAAAATTCACAAAAACAGAACGTGTTAATAACGTTAAACAACTGAATTGTGTACAGGCACAGGATTGTGCTTTTAACTCGAGTTATAAAGGTGAGAAAGGGAAGATCCAGGAGAGTCCTTGGAGAAAGGCATACCTTTGATCTCAACAACAACGCAAAATAGTCCAGCTCGAAATTCTTTTCCAAGATACACGAAAACGCTGGGCAAATTTCCCTCTCAAAATTCTGTCTATACGTACAAATGCGTTGTATGTTATATGTTTGTATGTGTGTGGGTGATATTGAGACGAACAGTGCGGCGAAAGGTGAGAGAGAAGGTCGGAGGGAGGGCCAGGGGACTCTCTCTCTCTCTCTTTTCTCTGTGGGCTTTGGTGGGAGATCTTCTTATACAGTCTCCGTTTTCTGTGTCGTTCGGAATTTCTTTTTTTTTTTTCCTGTGTTTTACGTCCGTTTGGTAGGACGCCGTTTTACTAACGTCGTTGCGGCGGAGGTGACGGCGTTTCCGCGAGATTAACGGATTATTTGTACACTGTTGTTGCCGTTTAGTCCGGTACCAACTTCATTTTTTATGTTATAGATATAGATAGATATCCCTATATCTTTTCTTTTGGCTGTAATTTAGCAAATACTGTGTGTGAGGGCGGGGGGGGGGGGGGGGGGGGGGAGAGGACTATGGCCTGTTGTCTAATTGCGACTTTTGGGACCCATATGCAATTTCTCCAGCCATTAGAGGAAAACGTTTACTTTCACATCTATTATGCTTTTTCAAATCTTTATTGTTTTGTTTTTTTGCCAAAATTTGCAATAGAGACAAGATATTAACCCTCTTGTATCAGATAAATTATGTGCGGACAAGTATATACGAAAATGTAAATATAAACAGTCGTGGCAGAAGTATATATTTTATAGCTTCTTGCATGTTAATCACGATCGATGCACACCAAAAAAAAAAATTCTAAAAATCACATTTTTAGTGGATTGATAATTACACTCCCTTTTTTACCTCCTTAAACTCTACTTTCGTCATTAAAGCTAATTAATCTAAGTGCGATGAAATGCTATCAAAAAGTGTCAGTAAATATCTTTGCATCAAAAGTGAATGTAAGTGTTAAAGGCGAAGTACGATTATCAGTTAGCACTTACTCTTACTTTATTTATTATCTTCTCACAAAATCTTATTTTTACCGGCAAACATAACATAAAAATTAGTAAGATAACACGTTAAAAATGCAACACTTTCCAATAGAACCCCCCACCCCACCTTCTTGCGATGCTTCCTCCTCGTCCGAGGGCAATGGTATGTGATCAAAGGTCATAGTTCATTAATGCATGTCATGTTTTGTGGTGGTGATTATATTTAGCATGTACTTTCTTAAAGATCGTTAGTGCATGTGCGTTGTGTTGTGTTGTGTTGTGTTGCCGCCCCCTCCTCCTCGCTGAAGACTTGATTTGCCAAAGGTGAAAACCCATCATATTCATGGACTTGTACTCTATCAATCAAGTAAATAAAAGAAAATGCAGAGAGTCAAGTGCAACGGGTGATTGGCACGTTAAGAAGGGCGCAGGGCGAACAGTAAAAAGTAGAGCTGACTTTAGCCACAGTTGGACTGGGGGGCTAGCAGCTTGAACACGGAAAGATTAATATTACTCTGAGGGACATTAATATCAGATGCTGGATCAGCAAATCTGATGATTAATGCACAGATCCCGATTAACTTATCCTACTACTACTTTAATCTGACTGGCTTCAAGTATAAGAAGAGAGAGGGAGAGCGAGCAGCAGCAGCACAGCAGCCGCAGCTGCAGCTAGCTAGCAGTAGCAGAAGATGTTGGTGGTAAAGGAAGAAGTGTCACGCGCTGCGCCCTCTTCCCTCTCTGCTCGTAGCTTGTAATAATAGGGGTCTTCATCTGCACCGGGAAACCCGGGCCTCCCTTAAAGGAGCTTCCATGCTATGTGCTCTCTCTCTTCCTCTGCAGATCGAAGTACATTGCTACAAGACTAGCGAAGTTACCACCCCCGGTTATGGAATCTATTCCGTCGCTAAAAGTCATTTAAGCGACGGAATAAATTCTCGTTAATAGTTCGTGGCTAAAAATATTTGTCGACGGAGTTATTTGTCGTTAAAGGTATTTGACGACGGAGTTTTTCCGACAAATTTTTAACAATGGGACATCTTCTGCTAAAAAGTTTTTAGGCATTTTTTAATTTTTGTGGGTTTTTTTAAAAAAATTAAGCGATAGAATTATACCGTCGATAAAAATTCCGTCGGTAAAAATAGTTTTTACCGACAGACTTTTAGCGACGGCATAATTCCGTCGCTAAAAAGTCACACTTAAAATACATAGATCTGCTTTTCTTTCTCTCTCTCTCATCGCTCACACACCCACCGGCATTCTCACCTCCAGCGACCACCCTCTAATTGATCACGTGTTTGGATTAATTCAAAATCCTAATTTCATCACTACCACCGCATTTTTGGAGAAATCTAAAATTTTTCATTGGCAATTTCTGTTCGAAGCTCATGGTTTTGTGTGAATTTTCCCTTCAAAAACCGAAGCTCGCGGCTACCAAGCCCTCGCCGGAAGCTCGTGTACTATCTCAAAGCTCACCTCTGAAGATTCAATCTGGGCTAGGTTCTTGATTCATAGGTATGTTCAATTCCACCTGCAAGATTGTAACACTACTATTTGTTTCCTCAAAGATTTGATGATTGATATCTTTAGTGTGGAATTTGGTGCAAACCTAATTGGAATTAACTTAGTTGACTTGTGTCTTTGGTTGTGTAGCTTGTTCGTGGGTTTGAACTGATTTTGAATTATTGGTTGTGTAGCTCGTTTGTGGGTTTGAACTGATTCTAAATTATTGGTTGGGTAGCTCGTCTGTGGGTTTGAACTGATTCTGAGTTACTCGGGTGCGTTAGTGACTCGCATGAAAAAAGGGATTCCAGGATTAGGAAATTAAGGGGATGCCACGGATTACCTTGCTTGGACAGCAGGGGTTGACATTTAGATTCTAAAGCATGAACTTAAAAACTTACAATTGAATGGAACTTAAAAATGTCAAAAGGGGTTGGCATGTTCTGATCCATTGAGTGAGCTTTATTGAACTTACATGGGATAAAGTGGCTGTTAAGAGAAACATTATCTAAAAATTAATAAGATGTTATTGCGAAATAGGCAACGAGTTGGAACAGGACAACGTTTAATTGAAACTCAGTTCATTTTTTTCCTCGATATGTACCAATTTTTGGTACCATTGTCATGATATGAACATCACAAAGCAAGGTCTAAATTTAGCAACTAAAAACCCTATTTGGAGTATGTAAATGAGCCGACTACGAACACCACCAAAATTTGGTGCTATTCTCATGAAATGGCAATAAAAATGATAGAAACACCCCGAGATAATGTATAGGGTTTGTCCTTTGGAAAACAAACCTGAGAAAGCCAATGGAGACTCGAAGAAGAGTGCACAAAGTGAAGGCTTCTCGTAAGAAACAGCCTGCAGTAGAAAGAACCCAGCACACCGGATATAAAACACTAGTCGAATCCGCTGCCCAATTAAGAGTTCACTTTATTTATCAATTTTTATATTGTAATGGTAAAGCTGTCGGGTCCTGATTGCTTTGGCTTCTTGCTATTTGTTATGGTGGCTTCGAGTGAAGCTTGATACGCCTGTCGGTATTTGTTGGTTTGCCTTAAGGGTTTGTCGGGCTGTCTTGGGTTAGAGACGGGTTAGTGCGTGTAGATTTGGTTTTTTTTTTCCTTTTTTTCCTAGCTAGGGTTCCCCCCCCCCCCCCCTCTCAACAACCATATATTTAGGGTATTTTGCACTACATTCTTGCGATGCTTGCTATCTGATATACAAAGTTAGGGCTTCCTTTAGAGTCGGTGCTCATGTGGTCCCCCAACATGTAAGCTACAGAAAGGGAAAGGGTAAATTTTGAACTATGCATTCTCTTAGATTACATTTCCTATTTTGCAATAATGCAATAGCTATCTGAGATATCTGTGATTTAGTTCTAATTGTTAGACTTCTCTATATTAAGTTAATTGTGCATTGAGCATTTAAAAATTGAGATTGTTGACTGTGTATTTAACATTTGAGAATTGAGACTGTTGACGGAGAATCGGACCCACTTGGATTGAATGTGTGATTTTTATTAATTTTTATTGCTTTGAGCATTTGAGAATTGAGATTGTTGACGGAGGATGGGATCTAATTAGATTGAATGTGTGATTTTTATTAGTTTTTATTGCATTGAGCATTTGAGAATTGAGATTGTTGACAGATGATGGGACCCAATTGGATTGAGATACCTGTTAGTTAGCACGGACATGGACACTGTGTCCGATCGACGGTGTCCGACATTTAAAAAATAAATCAATGTATGCCGATGTGTCCGGAGGTGTCAGACACGTGTCGGTAGGTGTCGGACATGTGTTGGAAGGTGTCTGACACGTGTCGGTAGATGTGGGAGGAATCTGCGTCGCCCCAGCCCGACGCAGATTCCTCCCACACACGCGTTGATTCTCCTTCTTCTGTGAGTTCTACCTCAGGTATAGTTGATAACGGTGTTTAGTCAATTTTTGCTAGCCTTATATTTAAAGTATAAGTGAAAGGCTATAATTATTTGGTAAAATGAATACAAGGACTTTTACCAAAAAAAATAGTGTCCCCATTGAAAAAACCTTCCACCACGTGCTAAAAAATAGTGTCCCCATTGAAAAAATCACTTCCACTATAATTTCTATTTTTTACAAAAATAAATGGATATTTGATTACCCAGTTTTTATTTTGAATTTTTTTCTGTGGTGGTGGTGGCGGGGGCTGGCGGTGGTGGCGGTAGTGGCGGCAGTGGCAATGGTCGTGGTCTCAAAACAAAAATCAAAACTGTAAACTCAAAACTCTAAAATAAAATTTTTCAAAAACAGTTTTGTTTTAAAAACTGAAGGAAAAAAATAAAAAAGAAATGGCCTGTCAAACGGGTCTTTTTCTTTACAAAATTGAAAAAAAAAAACGTTATCAACTGCTACCTAAGTCTTTAAAGTTTTTGACTCTTTACGATTCAATTCTTGATCGTTTAACCATGACTTTATGAATGTAAGATACCTCATGTTGATGACTGCAATTAATTCAGATTTTGCCAAACTTTAAAGAGTTAAAAGTTTTATTAAGGGTTATTTACACCCAAATGAAGTGCTAGGGTTCGAAGTGCTCCGCTGAAATTGTCTACGTTAGCAAAAAGTTTAATGGGGAGTCACCTACCAAAGTTAGACTACAGTTAGAAAGAACTCTTAATGGGGAATCATCATCAAGTCGCCTAATCTTTTTTGTCTTCTTCTTTTTTAAATAGAAACCTCAAGTCGCCTACCCAAACAGCCAAAAGGGAGCTCATTAATCGAGTTAAAGTGCAACTAAAGCTCGATAGGGTTTTTCACACGAATAAAATGGTGCATGATTTGACAAGAAATGCAAGATAAATACACAAATTTGGTCATGGATGGAGATTGTCCCCCGGTTTTGGTCCCGTCCATCCTAAAGGACCTCAACTCCTTATGGTATCTAGAGTTTAGCACCCCACTTTACCATACTTACAGATTTTATCTTATTTATTTATTTATTTAACTACTTGTGGGGAATAAATTTTGAAGGCTGTCAATTTCAGTCGACAAAACAAGCTCCCACATGGTCTGAACTTTTCCAGGGCCCTAACCAGATGTAAATGGTGTCTGGTGGACAAAATAAGCTATGCCCCATCAGCATATCTCTAACGGAGAAAATGTCACAAGGTAAAGAAAAATATTCATATGAGCTCATGCCTTCTTGTTTGATGTTCATTTCTATTTTGTGTGTCCTGATCAGGTCACTTGTAATTCATGGACCATACATATACATTTCCCAGAGTTATGCGGAATGATGACCTACCATGCAGGTAAAACAAATGCACTACTTGTTGCGGCATCACATGCAGATTGAATATATCTCAATGAGGAACAAATATTTTTGGGTTGATGATTTATTCCTTAAGCATCAAACTTTCTGCGGTCATAGAAGAGGGTTGATGCCATAGAAAAGGGCTAGGAAAGACATGAGATTATTAGACTATTTATCCAATGGTCCTGAATCACTGAACTTTGAACTACTGCTCTAAAATGTTATATGAATTGTTGATTTAGTGGTTTTTTCGATGGAGAAACCAACGTCATTTAGTTTGTCCCGCTTGCATTTGTTTCACTCATGACCCCTGAGAGCAAGTAAGCCGCTCAACGGCACACTCATATAAGCCGCACTTGAGGCAATAGCTCGTGATAACCTAAAATGTTAGAAAGTCAAGGAGTGGCCAACAATCCCTATTTTGACCTTTTTTTCAAACCATATGACCTTATCGACACTATCATTTGACAAATCAACTATCTCGAAGAGCTTGCCCTGTGACGGGTTCGACCTAATGTTGTTTAGATTAGAGTACTCAATATTGCATATCCGTGATGAATTTCATTGATGACCTTATGAGTGTTTAATCTTTCTAAGCTTGTGTGATAGTTCCTCCATCTCACAAAAAATGATAACATTTTTTTTTTGCATGCATATCAATGATTTATGTCACATATTATGGGTTTCACATTCTGCCATTTACAGATAGGAGGGGAAGAAAGTGAGTCAGAAGAGAGAAAATGAATTTTTGGAGTCTTAAATGTGTGTGTGTGTGGGGGGGGGGGGGGGAGGGAGACAGAGAGAGAATAAAAAAGTGTAAGAAAGTGGATCAGGAGAAAGAAAATGAGTTGGTGAAAAATTAAACGTGGAGAGAGAAATTGAATAAAAAAGTGTAAAAAAGTAAATATGGAAAAAATAATATAATATCTTTCTTAATTTGAAAGTGTATAATTCTTGTAAGACGGATCAAAAAGGAAATATAATCAATTTATGTGTGACAGAGAGAATAACAAGCAATCTCGCAAATACTCTGGCGATATCAGGACCAATGTCGGTGCTAAAGATGCATCACCTTACGGCAACAATCTTTTTAGACACCGCCCTCGTTTGCTCTGGATCAATACCTTGCTTTCATTTACATGCGTTCTAACATATGTTAAAGAGTTGTGGGTCCAAATTAAAGCTCACAATATTCTAGACAAAATTCTCAAGGTAAAAGTCATTTATAGTCTCCCTAGCATGCATCCACTACATAAGAATCTCGTGATCCAACCACAAACACTATTTCTAAAGCAATATAGATAAACACACAATTACATATGGGAGCTGATCAAATTTCACCGCTGCTAACAGTATCTATTAGCATGGACGGGCCAAATTATAACTTTTTTCAGCCAACTTTCACCATCTGTTACATTACGTTGCGTACGGCGGTGAAGTTTATTAATTCCCACGTTCCCTCCCTTTTTATCAATGCTTCCCTCCTATATTCTGGTTAAAAGTGCCGCCGCCACATAATGTAATAGACGACGACATAGACTTAAACAAAGGTCATATTTGACTTGTCCATTCGCGATGAATGAACGGTCAAATTCCGTTGATAACTTAAGTTATCAGTGGTTGCGATGAATGAAGTCCATATATATATATATATATATATATATATATATATATACAAGTACTTGTGAAGAAATGAAAGTAGAATAGTTAAAATGACATTGTAGCTTGTTGGTGGAGAAACACCAACTCAAACCATCCATCATAGATATCCAGTGCAGGACCTCCTTACGAAAAAAACAAAATAAAGTAAAGATTCTAGTGCATGGAGACAGCACATTAGGTTCATGAACACAGGTCGCGTTGCTTTCTTTTAGTCTTACTTTAATGCATATAGCTTGTGAGGAGACAATCCCCCAAGTCTTGTTTATGCATTTCCTTCATATGATATCTTGAATTATCATTTAAAACCAGTGAATTTTTTATGCAAATACAACTAATAATTGCTTAACATGGTTCCCAAACTAGATGACTCTACGCTGTTAGTTGGCAGCATATTAGATATTGTTATCTACCTTATACTTTAAAAATAAATTTGTTTGCTCTCCTTTTCTTCCTTCCTATTATGATAAGTTGGAGAAAATAATCTAGTGCTAATGTGAAAGCAACTCTATTTAGTGCCACAGTGACTTATACCAGTAGAAAGTTGCACTAACGTTGCAGTTATTCATCGTATTTAATTTCTTCGTTTTCACAAGTCATAAAAAACTGCTAACGTAAGAAATTAGTAACGCAAATTTTTATAATAAAGAGCTGGAAGATAGATCAAACATATATACTGTTTCATTGTCCCAACGCAAAGTCCCTAGTGAAAATCAATTGAAGAACGCCAATAAAAAAATGTGTATATATATATATATATATATATATCTGTGCTTTCCTGCTTTTTTAAATTAAAAAAAAACTGATTTAAACACTTTTTATATTTTACTAAACACCAATAAATAAAATTAAATCCAAACACTCTCTACGCTTCTCATGTACTGGTATAACGGGGTAAGAGATGTACAAGAATGATCCTGCGTAAAATCTAGAAGAGCGTGGAACTGATTGGAAGTAGTGATTGTCAGTCTGAGCAGATAGGACAATCTTGAGGTTATAAAAAGCGCACAAGGGGTACGGTTCTTGGAAGAAGCAAAAAAGGGAGCGGCCAGCAAAACGTATTATCCTAAAAGGAAAAGATTAAAGTAATGCAAGCAAAATTTAGTTTAAAACAGAAGCATTGTTTCCGGGTAACATGGACATTCCCTTGTTAAGGTGAATCAGTTTAGGGATCAGTTAACAAATGCCTTTCCTTTGCCTGTGTGTGTATTATTGTGATGGATTAGGATAACAGCACTCACTAATCACGGCCACTAATTAAAAACAATGCGGCTTACACGTGGCAGTTAGCCCGTGGAAGTCGGGAAGAGTCACGTGATTAGAAAATGTTCTGCCGTCCCGGCCCCCCCCCCCCCCCCCCCCCCGAAGCACGTGGCCAACTCAACTCAACTCAACGCTGCGTTGCGGTGGTCCTCACCATTATTTTGGGATCCGGTTTGGCTTTTCATTTTTGTATAAAAAGATTCAAAAGAGTTCCTTTTGGATGGGTGGTGGGAGGAGGGCGGTGGCCGTTCCCAACAGCTCTAAAACTATTCCAGCCTGATGTTAATTGTTATGTGTAGAGCATAGTTGGTCACATCATGGAACTTGACAAATGATAGAAATTTTGAGTAGTAACTCAAGGTCATTCGTTTAGTAGAGATTTTGAAGGATAATTTGAGGTTGTTAGTTTCAATTTTTGTATGTAAAACGGTTCATATAAATTAAAGTTCTAATCATAATAAAGAAAAAAAAATGATAGTTGGTCTAAAAAAATTTCATCTTTTTTCAAGCAGTTAGTAATTTTTTTTATCCTTTTGGTATCAGCGTGTCAAAAAAAAAAAAACTTCTAAATGAGCATTTTAATTGGATGTAAATTTACATCATGTAATAGAGACGACAAGTGTACGATTTAAACCAGTTACAAACAATTACCTCCCCGAGTTATACCATCTGCACCAACCTAGTGTCCTAGTTAATGTGCATTAACCAATTGACAATGCATCGACAAATTGATGTGAACTCGTGGATTCATACCTTAACCAAAATAAGTGTCCTAGTTAATGTGCATTAACCAATTGTCAATGCATCGACAAATTGATGTGAACTCGTGGATTCATACCTTAACCAAAATAAGAATGTTTCATCGACGTAGAAATAACAAGGTTACTTAAGTACTTAACCTGATAATATTCTTACGTTTTGTAAGCTCTTTCACACTTTTTGTCGCTGATAATGCCTTTAGGTTTGAAAGTAACCTCTCCATTAATATTGGTCAAAATATAAAGGGAGAACCACTAGCAACCAGAACACCACCACCACCAACCCCATCCTCTTGCACAAACTCGTGTGCAGAAATCTGCACACGCACTCGCGCACACTCGTGCAAACACTCGCATGCACATAGTCAGAGATCTGCAAACACACATGCTCAAGCACTTCTATCTGGCTTTGGAGAGTGATATCGTGGAGATCGTAATACGGATGCTATGATTATGAAAAAGAACACATGCTCAAGCACTTCTTTTGGGTAGAAGTATGCCATTTTGGTTGAGAGAGTTAGGGGCTAGAAGGGTAATTATTTTGCGCTAAAATCTAAGACACCATTGATGATGACGAGAGCTTGTAAATTTGCAGAAGAGCGGAAGAAAATTGGGGGTGTGGGTGTGGAGGATAAGGTTTGATTTGCACGCAAGCGCGAACAGATCTAGCCTTAGGCTTGGATTTGAGATGACGATGGCCGATGGTGGTTTTACGACAACGCCAGCAGTTAGCAGCGATGGATGATGAGGGAAGAAGGTTACACTAACTTTGAAATTTGTGTATGGTATAACAAATTAATAAATGGCTGTATGGACATTTAAAATATAATATACTAACCAAAGCAAACGGTGTATCGAATAAAAATGGTGTTATAATGAAAGAATATATTTATGACGAACCTGTTAAATCATAAACTGACATATAATATTTATAAAGTCCATAAAATTAATTGTAACTACACTCTAATTTCAACGAGCCGAGTAATATTATAGATCATGTATTTGGTTGGGAAGTGGGTGTTGAGTGATAGAGATGGACATGTGATACGGGGGGTGCTGATCTTGGTGCATACGTCTGTTCCCATAATGACGTGACGGGACCCCAAAACTTTACTATTAAAAAGCTTACAAAATAAAATTCCAGCAAAATGCTTTTCACTTATGTGCGCACGTGAGCTGGGGAGGGGTTTGTAGCTCAAGCCAGCCACTCACGTGCGCCCATTCCCTGCCGTTCATCTGCCACTCTGCCTGCCGTCTAGCCAGCGGTGGGGACCGCCTTGCAGCTCCCCGTTTGCCGTGTCACGTGTCTACGGAACGGCGTCAACGGACGTTAAGCTGTCGTGAACGGCTCTGGTTATTGGATGTGGAGTCGTCTTCTCGGTGGATTGACCAAACCGTCCTTTAGAGGCGTACTTAATCCTTTGGATTTCATTAGATGCCTGGGTGAGATCAAGATTCAATTATGTACCGATCATGTTTTGTGAAATAAAATTAGCAACGCTTCTATGTTACAACATCTCCGTAGCACATTAAAATATCCTGTTCCACCTAGGTGAGACTTATGTATGTCAATTTTTTTGTTACCAGTAAATAGCAGAAACATTATATTCCCAATCAGAAAGAAAATTAGTTACATTAGCACGAAAGTTATTTAGGTTGAACATATCTTGCACCGGAGAGTTTAGACTACTTTTCAATACCCCTCAAAAGCTGCCTATAGGTTTTGAAATCGTCCCATCGATTTGATCAAAGAAAGTAACACCAGTTTATAACTCTGTTTGATGGATCCAAAGTACAAAATTTGATATTGTCGGACCCTGGTGGATCTATAAAGAATTATTCTAAAAGATTTTCGAAATATCTTTAGACACCAATACACCTAAGTACAAGATGCAACGATTGTAACTACTCAATTTTCTTTTTATTCCTTATATATTTTCCTTTTACCTTCCTTCCCTCAACCAAAATAATGCATCCCTCCTCCACTTGCTCATCCAACTAACCTCCGCACTTGCTCACACTCTAGTATCGGTGCTATTAACCCCATGTTACTCGGACATCCAACAGAAATTACCAAAAGCGAAGATCTTCCATGCTTTATGCATTATTTTTGATCGAGACAAACAACAAGTATTCATACTACGCAGGAGCTAAACACATAGCACCACCACACCACCATCGAACTCAGCCATAAAATAACTTGAGACCATAATACATGCTATAGACAAAAGACCATGTGACTTGCAAAAGTGGCGATCATAGCTAAACCTCATCAGTCTCCAAAGAAATGGAACAAAAGATAAAACCGGAACACATTGATCAACAAAGATACAACACCTCCTAAGGGCACATGTGACGGAACATCTCCAAGTTTCAATTGGTTAAACGAAGTGAATATACATTTATTTAAGACTAAATGATAGCAAGCATGCTCCACTTGAATACATTGACGCAAGGCAAAAAGAAAAAAAGAACTCATTCACCAGAACTAAACTAAAGAGGTGAAATTAGTAGTCAAAATAATGCATGAAATTACAAAGGAGTAGAAGCTACATCTCACAAGTGAAAAACAGAGTTTCATAAATAAAAAAATTAAAAAAAAAATCTCATTTAACTTCTATGCTGTCATGGCGTACTAGTTTCGTTTAAAAAATAGACTGAAAAATAATCTCTCGTGGTAATAAACAACATATAAAACTTTAGAAATGAGCCTATGATGATACTTGATAGTTGACGGATACGGAGTAATTGACTTGGAAGCAAGCCATTTCAAAAAGTGATAAAATAAGATGCATTAGTTGAGCAAAATAACTGTACAGTTAACGCTATAGAGCATAAGTGATAGAATAAGATGCATGCAGACGCAGTCTTAATTTATTAAGTGACACAAAATGTATGTGTATACTAGCCTTGCTCTCACCTTCTTTTTGGCTCCCATTTTGTTCAATGAAACTCCTTGTACCTTTTTTCTTGCCCTCCGGAGAGGGAATACGCGGGTATAATCACACGAGGGGACGGATTTTGAATGTTATATTGAGGGGCTCAAAAGTTACCTGTAAAAGTTTTAATAGCCATCGTAGTAAAGTCGATCTAGTAAGACTATATTTGTCATAGCGAGCAACAATTAATAAATTTGAGCATATTTAGACTCCAATATCATATGATGTGTAAAATTGACTATATCTATCAGTAAACGTCTATGTTAAGATTAGAATATTTAATTGAATTTTTACAAACTCCAAATAAATTTTGATGGTACTTACTTATAACGCAACTTCAATCTTTTGTAACAAAAGTAGAATGCGAGAGTTAAATTTCAAGTGAGTTGATCAATTGTTTTTGAATTTTTATATGGCATGTAAATAATATAAGTAAGTTTTAGCGATGGGAAGAGACCATGATTCTCGAGTCATATACAAGATCGGCTCCTACTTTCACCCCCTTTTGTGATAATTTTTTTTATTTTTGTAATAAATAGCATATGAAATATCTCGATTTGCTGGTAAAAGTTTTTCCTTGACTTTATGATAATTATTTTCGCAAAAAAAAATTCCCAAAAACAGAACTCTCCATGAGGAGGGGTAGTTTCGGGGCAGTGGAAGAAAAGTGTGATGTGATAGGGGGGCATGGGGCTCGATTGGACCAACAAAAATCAGTGGCCAATCGGGCTACGTGATGGCACGTGCTTAGGGACTAGGCGGTGCGTCGCTCTCTTTCTCGTGACGGTGTCACGTGGGAGTAAGAAAGAAAGAGAGAGAATTTGTTGGACCTACCTGTAAATATAATGTGTATATATATATATATTTAAAGGAAAAACAAAACCGTGGGAAAGGCAAGGGCAAAGGCCTTAGTGGGGGCATGTGCTTCTCCAATGTGAAGTGACCCGTCGTTTATGGGTCATTTCTTTGGAAATGCATTGCCTACGTGGCGCCCTCACGTGCTGGGCGTCTTTAGGTCCCTTTTGCCTGGTCCTCATTGGAGATACGTGGCCCCCCACCCGATTGGACATGTGTCGCCTCCTACTGTGGCACACCCCTCTTTCATTTCCTCCCCGTTTTTCGGATAGTAGAATAGGTTGGGGCTGCTCTGTATATTTTGTTACTCCCCCCCCCCCCCCCCCCCCACTTATTTAATAATTTTTCAACTTTTAATATAACACATGTTAAGAATATATAAGTTATATATTTTTTATTTTATTCTTGAAGAGAGAAAGAGAAATAGGGAGAAAAAGGAATTGGGCCAGGAGAAAGAATGTGTTGGTGGAAGAATAAATGTAGAGAAAGTAAGAGAGAAAGGAGGGGAATGAAGTGGACGGGAGGGAGAAAATGTGTTGGTGCAAGGCTTAATATGGTGAAATAAATAAATTAAAAAAATGATAAATATGAAAAAGCACATGCAGAATATAACCTGATTTGAAAAGTAATAAATTTTTTCGGGACAATCGAAAAAAAAAATGATGAATTATTTAGGGACGGAGAGAATACTTTTTGATCAATGTGAAATTGAAACAATAAATTTTGTAATTTGATCTAGCACAATAAAAATGCAACACTTGAAAGTATAAAAGTATTAATTGACGACCGAGATGAGAGCTTTGATAAGACTTACTTCCGGGACGGAGAGAATACTTTTTGATCAATGTGAAATTGAAACAATAAATTTTGTAATTTGATCTAGCACAATAAAAATGCAACACTTGAAAGTATAAAAGTATTAATTGACGACCGAGATGAGAGCTTTGATAAGACTCATACTTCCACTGTTCTGAACTTCTTTTTAAAGTGTTACTAAATTTTCATAACCAAACGTGTCATTATAACTATTCTTTTGAAAATTTTCTTAATTTGCACGAGGAAAGCAAACGGTGCGCTGCTCAAATCGAGCTCGGGTAGCTTGCTTGGATTTTATGAAGGTTGAATATTTCATGTGTTTATAGTAGTTAATTATAAGGTTTACAATGTTTCAACGTTAGTAAAATCCTTCTTACATATGTAAAGTTCTTCACTTTTTTTTTCCCTCATATAGATTTGTTCTTGAACTACTCTAAACTATATAAATATATCCAGTAATATATCGTTAAGGTTCCGGGGAATCGCTCCTAATTCTGAATCTATATTCAAATAATGTTTTAACTGTTTTTATCATATTTTTCAGCTTTGATTGGTAGTTCATATGCCTAATTACTCCTTAATTTGAATCTATTTTAGTTTACATTTCGGTTTTCTTCGTAACTAAATCATCTTCGGTGATAGAATCTTCAGTGACTAGTTAACTTTTGGCGACAAATGTCATTATTATGTTGGGCGAAGTTTTTTGCTGCTAAACTCAGGAGCCCATCGTGAACTCCTTTGGGCTTTCCGGTCGGTTGGACCTTTTCAATGGTGTACAGCTCAAACTTTAAGCGATAAAATGTAATAGGCCCAAGGTTGGTCTACTTGCAGGACCATACTCAGGATAGTTCAAATGGGCCGAACTTGGGCCCAAGTACTATTTTCAGTCCGTTAACTTTGGGCAATTTGTTACACCAAGTTGTTTAACACGCAGCAAACTTCAAACACCCCCACGCGCGCGCGCGTATAAGTACGTGTACTTTTTAAAAGTAATGTAAGATTATTATAATGTAAGTTTAGTTCCATGTTCTTGAAATAGGCCAGTAATTAACGATGGCTATAAACATTATCGAGGCCTGGTAGCAAAATCAAATGGTCCAAAAAGACAAAAGTTACCAAATTGGTTAAACTGTATTAACCTATTTGTTCAAATTGTTGAGATTAAACCGTTCAACTTTAGTTTGATTTATTCTTTCTTAAAGACTTTCGTCTTTCGAATTTTTGCAAATTCTCAGGATAATTGTGACATACTTTTAAAGTTGATTTTATCAACTTTTTTTTTATCCTAGCTTAACTTGCATAACAATCATTACTATCTACATAATTTCTATTTGAGTTTAATTCAATCTTTTCATCAACTAAAATCTATCTGAAGAATTAGCAAAAGTCAAATAAAGAATTGCAAAATGGGAGCAGTATGTGGTATAATTAGTTATTTGGGATAAAGTTATATCAAGCTTTCCTTAGAGCGGCTCGATCCTTTCTTCAAAATTCAACAAAATCTTGAACAGTTTGACCAGATGGAGAGCATTTTTTTGAATTTTCAATGGTAAAGTCATTTTAGAACTTTAACACCCTAATGGAAAAGTCATGTTTCAACTTCCAATTACATTCACGAGTTATCTTGGCACACGTGATACTGTGAAAAAATGAAGTTAATAATATAATATTTTAATAATATCAAGCTTGGCCATTGGAATAGATTTTGATTGCATTTTTTAATTAATTTTAAATTAAAAACATGTGCAAATATCAAGTTGTTAACTTGGAACTTGTTATATAATCAAGCATTGTATATAAATGTTTTAAAATGTGAAAACCAAACATATCCTTAAAGTAGTTATTTAATATTTATATTTTATGTCATTTTTTATTTTTAAGAATTTTGTCGTAGTGTCATTTGTCACTATTCTAGATAGGTAGTTGTGTAACACCAAAAGATGTATTACACAAAATGGGTGTTCTCAGTTGGTATATTTGCAGCGACATTTTAGCTCAGCTCATGTTGGTTTAGGAGCCAAACGTGGATGTTTGAACTTGGTTCGAGTTCGTCAATGTAAAACTTAAACTCAACTCAGTTCCTTCGTCCAAAAAAAAAAACTGATCAACGACCGGAGAAGAAGCTGAAGTCGACGGATTTCTAGATCTTCACAAAGATCGGAGTTTCAGAGTCGCAAAAGATCCCAGATCTGATCCGGGGTGATGTCTGTGCGTGAGAGTGAGAAACAGAGGGTACGTGCATGAGAGTAAGAAAGAGAGGGTGTTTGCGTATATATATGGACGAGTGTGTATATGTGTGTGCGCATGCGCGCGCGTGTATGCGTGTGCACCTATGTATCTCTGATCTTTCATTCAACCGAGTCTGCCTGCGTCTATCACTACAAGAAAAACAGCTTTTTTTGACGAACTTTTAGCGACGGATTCGAATCCGTCGCTTAAAGTACTTTTACCGACAGATTTTCCGTAAGTAAAGGTCCGTTGTTAAAAAACTTTTTTCGAGGGATTTTTCGTCGGTAAAGATCTTTAGCGACAGACTTTTAAGGACGGAATATTCCGTCCCTAATTTTTATTTTTGATTTTCTCCCTTTTTTTCTTTTGCCAAAAAAAATTTGAAAATGACTTTTACTGACGGACTTTTGCCGACAGAATAAATCCGTCAGTAAAAGTCAAATTTTTGAAAATTTTTTATGACCTTTAACGATGGATTTTTGGAGACGGCCAAAATCCATCGCTAAAAGTCCTTAAAATTAAAAAAACCCTACCCTTTCGTTCTTTTCTCCGCGCCGCTCACACCATTCCCCCTCTTCTCTTTCTCAGTCTCTCTCTCTAACCCTAAATTGTAACCACTCACCTCCCACACACCCAACTCGCTGCCGCACCCCCACCCTGCCGCCTCTACCACTCGCCGACACAGCACCACCATTTTGCCCAAAATCCCTGATTCACTCTCTGATCTCCCTCAAATTGCTGATCACCACGCACCGCCATAAGCTCCTCCACCTCATTTATCAACCTGCGTTCTCGTTTGTCTCCTAAGTATGTCGCTCTCCCTTTTGGTCTCACTTACAATCGATTGATGTAATTGACTATTTTCTCTCTCTGAAAATTTTCATTTTCTTTTCGAAGATTATCTATCCAATCTTTTACGAATTACATTACCTAGCATTTTTTCATGGCTTTGATTGGTCTTACAATGCACGAGAAATCCCAGTAGGAAAAAAGTAGTGAATCAGCTTATATTGCCAAGGGATTTGTAGTGTACATAGAGCATCAATGATATTCTTACAGCATGTATAAATAGAAGTTGGACGAAACCTTTGAGAGAAAAGGTTAGGGAATGAAAAAAACATGTATGTTAGACTCTAAATGAAAAAAAAAACATGTATGTTAGTACAGGTAAGCTTATAATTTTTAAATTTGATTTAAATGTTTCTTGAAACTGTACAGAGTTAAAAGGCTCCTTTTCTCTTTTTATGTCTGTTTTGCTAATATTTTTTTAGTCTTCCTGAACATGTATCTTCTAATCAGAGATTATTGATAGCACTAAGGAATTATTGTCTTTCAGTTTATAGCTAGTCGATGTTTGGTGATTGTCACGTGGATGATCACCTAGGAAGGAACCTTAAAAGATTGTCATATGGATGATCACTTGGGAAAGAACCTCAAAAGAATGGTTAGTTGTTCAAAGGTGGTCCCTGCATAAAGTATGTGCAGCTTATTGAGCGAGTTCAATATCACAAGCATTGACATAATTCTAAAGGGGCCTTTTTCATATTTATTGGTGTAAATGAAATAAGTTTTAATTACTAGGGCTGAATTTCTTTTAGTTCAAAACAAAATTATGCTCTGCCTACGTATTTGGTAATTGTTTGTGCACATTGGTCAATCATATGCTGAGGTCTCAAAGTAATATAACAAGAATGAATGGTAGAATTACTTCTTTGGAATGGAGTGGGGACTGAAAATACAACATAAGAATTCAGAAAGAGCAAGCAAAAATTAGAATGCCTCTATTCTTCACCCAGCAAAAGTTGTGTCCTCTTTCTCCTATTTTAATCTTCTCCTCTAGTCTGTGTCATTTGGTTAACAGAGGAGAAGAATGTAGTGTACTACATACCTGGTTGACTTCTACCACATTTTTGCGTAATGTAGTTGCTAATAAAGAGGTATCTCCATTGCACAATTTGCACGGCTTGCAAGATAGCTGGGAACTTCAATCTACTTTGCATTGAAATTGGAATTGTTTTAGTGAGATGGATTTCATCATTTCATTTGAGAATTTGCACTGTTATGAATGAATAATGTGATGATTCAAGAAAAAATTTCTAATACTTTCTTGTTCTTCTAGATGTTTATTCAAAGTGGAAAGAATCCTGGTTTCTTTCAGTTGCTGGCAACACAGACTGTCAGTGTTGTTTGGCATGTAAGTTTAAACAACTTTTGCAGAAAGTTCTTTTAAGTAATCTGTTGTCAAATCCCTGCTCTGATTGCTCAACCTTATTACGTTCATTTGTCAACAGCTATTTACCAATAGCAGCAAGTTATTCCCCCGAGTATGGCTCTGGTTAAGAAGTTGTTGGTGTTTTTGAACTTTGCTTACACGCTTCTAGTTCTGAACTATTCATGTGTTGGATTCATGGTTTGTCTATGTGTATGTATGCTCGCGCGCACGCGTGTGTGCTTGAATGCTTGTGGGTCCTGTGGGCTTCCGTATGTGTTTGCTTGCCTATGTGTGCTTACTTGCGTGTGTGCTTGCTTGCGTGTGTGCAAGATAAGTCTAATTCACACTTACACAGCCTAAAAGCGAAGGTGAAATTCTAATACTTCTTTTCATCCATCTCAGGTATTGAGCTTGCGTGAAACGCTTGCGGCATACGGGAGTGTACATTACATCGGAACCATTATTCCCATAGTATTGATCCTCCTCAGCCATGTGATTAAACCAGCAAAGCCTGGCTCTAAAGCTCGAAAAGAACAGTGAAGTAGAATCACATTTTCTATTTTTCTTGTTGACGGTTGTCTGCTGCTATTACCTATTGTTGAGCTTGCGGATTTATATAATCTCAAATGCAATTGCATTCAACGATGCAGGAGTCTTAGGAACTGTAACCTGCAGTGAAATGTTCCTAACTTGAATGGGTTTTACGGTTTCTTTACTTGTATGCTGGGCATCTGGTTTATATTTTGTTTTTAGTTTTAGGGAAACTTATAATTTTATTTTTGGGATTTGTAGATTTGATCGCTTTTATATCATATTTTTGGTGAACATATAATTTTGGTAGTTAAAGTATTGAGTGTTAGTTGGTGGTATATATGACAATAAATCTTATTTGTGTTACTTGAAATTCAGTAAAAGATGGATGCTAGTTTAAAGAATTAAGTTATTGTAGGATTGTCTGAAACAGGTTTGGGTTTTTAAAAACTATAAAAAATAAAATAAAAAGGCTTTTTTCACTTTTTTAGCGACGAACTTCCGTCGTTAAAAGTCTTTCAATATACTAGTTAATTTTTTAAAGACAAGTTTTTAGCGACAGAAATCAGAATCCTGTTGCTAAAAGTCCTCCAGACTAATAAATGTTTTTAGAGATAGACTTTTAGTGACGAAACAAATGTCGCTAAAGCTTTTTTCGACGTACTATTAGCGACGGAATTTCTCTCGCTAAATATTTTAAAAACTTTTTCTTCAGAAATTCAGATTTTTTTTAAAAATATAGATAATACTTTTAGCGACGGAAAATTCCGTCACTAAAAGTAAATAATTTCGTCGGTAAAAGAAATTTTTTTCGACGAATGACATAATTCCATCGCTAATCTTTTAACAACAGGGTTATAGGTAACAGACTTTTAGCGACGGGGTGTCCGTCGCTAAAAGTCTTTGGCGACGGATTTAGGGTTTAGCGACGGAAATATCCGTCGCTAAAAGTCATTTTTCTTGTAGTGTATATAGTAGTGAAAAGGAGAGAGAGAGTGGGAAGAAGTGTATGAAGAAGACGAGAAGAGAGGGAACGACCAGAAGAGAATGCAGCTGAGGGAATTAAGAAGATGTTAGAGTTTGTTAGCCTTATGATTGGATAACCTTATGATTGGATAACCTAGGCTTACATCTTGTTTTGATGATAACTATACATTGATTATGTTTTAATGTATGATTTGAGTAGATTCTTAGTAGGTATGCACATACACACTCATGAAGCACATTTGAGAAGTTGGATAGATGAATTAAAGACAAAGAAGTTTAAAGCTATAATGGACATGCTAGAAACTTCATCAAGTCCAATGTCAAAGAGTAAGAAATGATGCATAGGTTAAGTTACTATCAAGTATGCTTGATCTTTACTATTATGTAACTAGTCTTGGTTTGATGCTTGGATTGATGATTATGACCTCAAAAGATCTTAGGACACCTTGTGCATTGCATATGAGTTCAAAACCATTCACACAAGTATAGTTCTTGAAAAATGAGTGAATTTTGGAGCTTACTCAGATTTTTTTGAAAATATTTTGGCGTCAATCTTTTCATATCTTGATAAATTTTTCATTAACTTTCCAACACAAAAAACGACACCTCAATTAGATTTTTCTAGAGATATTATGTCCAAAATAAGAAACAGGGTTCTGTGAGACGGTCGATAGGCAGTAAGGTAATATAGTCGACTGCATTGAACTACAGTTGACTGCATTGGCCAAAATTCAGTTTCGAGGACAAAATTCCAATGACTAGTTTAGAGGGAACCCAGTTGACTACATTGGAAATACAGTCGACTCCAATATCAGTTTTGTTTATTTAATGTCTCTAACGGCTATATTTCATATCTTCTCTATATAAATGATTTGGGGCTTCATCATACACTATGGAAACCACATTCTAAGCCTCTATTCATTAGAGAAACATCAAGACTCATAAATTTAATTTGTCTCTCTTCATCTTCATGCTTTTACATCATTAAAGAAAGCATCTTTGTGAGCAATAGTTTGATTGAGAGTGAGCATTCTTCAAGTTATCAATTCTCTCATCTTTCTATTGTACTAGAGCTTCATTTGTAGTCATTTTCTTTTAAGAGGGTTTTTTTGTACACAATTGATCTTTATAAAAGAATTGTGATAAAGGCTTGAGTTTGTCAAGTCTTGGGTGAGCTTTGTGGATTCAAGGCTCGTGCTTGGTGTGGGGATATTGCCAAGTGTTGTAAGGGGTTTGATCTTGACCCGGAAGAATATGGTTGCTAGTGGATTCTAGTGCTCTTGCAAGGGACTTCTTTGAAGAGGTGGATGTAGGTTTGAGAGTAGTTCAAGCCAAACCATTTAAATCTCCTTGTCAAGTATCTCTAACTCAATCTCTTTACTTATTGCTCTATAATTACTTGAGATTGTGTAGTTAGCATATTCATTGAAGTATTACTCGATTTGATTTCATGATAGTGCTTAGTTTAATTCTCTATCAATTTTTAAAGACCCTATTCAACCTCCTCTAGGGTTGTTTTATTAGTTTCAAGTGGTATCAGAGCCTCGGCTCTTTATTTTTTAGTTAACACTTAGAGAGTTAGAAGATCATGGGGTTTTCTTGTTTTGATGGGAGCTCTATTACTAGACCTCCATTTTTTATGGGTCTTCGTATAGTACATGAAAAATTAAGATGAGAGTAATTTTAGAGTCTTTAGATTTTGAAATGTGGGATATCATTGAAAATAGCCCTTATGTTCCCAACACGTTGATTAGGAATAAGCTCATGTCAAAGGAGAAATCGAATTTAGTGACTATGATAAAAATATGCTTTGCATGAATTTTAGGACTAAGAATTTTCTTGTTTGTGCTCTAAACACAAATGAACTCAATCGAGTTATTATGAGTGATTCGACCAAGATTATGTGGGATACACTTCAAGTCACTCATGAAGGGACCTTTCGTCTAAGAGATTCAAAGATGAATTTATGGCATAGAGAATATGAAATGTTTCACATGTTTTCCGATGAATCATTACGGAAATGAATTTTCATTTCACTAAGATTGTTAATACTTTGAAACAATTAGGAAAAGATTTCTTTAATGGTGATCTTGTGAGAAAGGTAATTTTATCATTACCTAGAGAATGGGATGCAAAAATCACTGCAATTCAAGAATCAAAGGATCTCAATACATTCCTGTTGGATGAATTAATTTGCTTCTTGATGACCTATGAAACGCAACTCAAATCATTCTGGCAAAAAGGTCCAAAGAAGAAGAAGAAGAAATGCATTGCTCTTAAAGCTTCATCAATAACGGATCAATCTTCATGTACGGAGGAGAAAGACTTGAATAACAAAGAGATTGATATAGTTGCAAAGAAATTTAATGAGTACCTCAAAATGAAGAAAGATAAAAACTCGCACAAGAGCAAGAACGAGTCAAGTATGGAGAGTACCTCAAGGGACAATAAGAAGAAGAACGAGACAAGAAAGAAGCACTCCATAAAGACATAAATTAAAGCCATTATTTGGAGCGATAATGACTCAAGTGGAGATGAAGGTGGTGACTTTGCTGATAGAGATGCAAATCTATGGTTCATGGCTCAAAAAGAAGATGAGGTAAATTGTTCGTACAGTGATAGTGATAGCAATTACTCCAATGATGATATTTATGATATTATACTCTTTTATATGAAGAATTCATGAAATCAACCAAGAAAATTTGTGTTTTGAAAAAACAAGTGCATGCAATTTCAAAAGAGCTAGATGACTTAAAAGTGAAAATAATGAGTTGCATGTCAAGAATGAATCAATATCTAGCCATTTATGTGGAGCATGTGAATAATGATTTGGTTGAATTGATTGTGAGCATTACTAGCAAAAGACAAATCTCTTGTGATACTTTGATTCTAGAAAAACAAAATGAAAATTTAAAGCTTGAGATTTGTGATATGAAAAAATACCTTGAAAATTTTTTTTATGGTAAAAAAAACTTGGATGTCATGCTTAGACACTAAAGAGTTGGCCTAAACAAAGGCGGTCACTACAAGAAAACAGACCATTAGTGACAGATTTACTTCCGTCGCTAAAAGTCACTTTTAGCGACGGATTGCCCCGTCAGTAAAGTCTGTCGCTAAAAGTCTTTGCCGACAGACTATTCCATCACTAATTATCTTTACCGACGAACTATTACCGACAAAAATATCTGTCGCTAAAGTTATTTTCAAAATTTTCCCATTTATTCCTTATTTTTTTCCCCGAAAAAATTTTAAAAAGGGGTTTTCGTGATGGAGTTTTAACGAGGGACACAATCCGTCGCTAATAGTCAATATAAAATTATCAAACCCTACTTCTTTCTTTCTCATTCTCCGAGCCATCACTCTCCTCCTCTTCTTTCTCTGTCTCTCTCTCTCTCTCTCACCTATACTAGCTTTCGCCACCCACCTCCTACTCTATCCCGCCTCCCCCTCCCTGATTGCACCACCCCGCTACCCCAGCCCCGCCCGACAGGTGCAGTGGCATTGTAGCCCTAGCATTTCGATTATCAACAAGATATCCCTCCAAACACCGTCATCGGCATTTCAAAAGGAAGACAAACCTACACCAATCAATTGCGCTTTCAACGGTAGAGCTGGAGTCATGTCGTCCGATATTAATCTTAGTCCCTTTTATCTTCGTGTTTCACAAATTTTCTCTTATCTTGCACATCCCGTTCAATTGCACTTTTGGCGGTAGATCTAGATTACATTATTTGACTATTAACTAACATACTGCTTGAAATTGCTTCAAATGAGCATAATTGTAGTAACCATCGTCTCTAATGAAACTTGAACCTAACCACTTTTTACAAAGTTAAAGATTCTATAGGTAGAGCTAAAGCTGAATCGTGATTTTTGTTTGCTAGTTCTTATTCAAGTTCTAATGCTTTTGCAAGAAACATTAGAACACATGTTATGTTTTTTGTTTGCTGGTACATGTTATTGTTTTATGATTTAAGGGACAAAAACACAAGTCACCACCTTTTGATTAGATTCCTTTGAAATTTTCCTAAACAATATTTGTTTGCTGGTACATGTTATGTTTTTGTTGTCTTTGGATTTGTTGTTTTGATTTGTCAAATGATTTTCTTGCCCTACTTCTGTAGAACAATTTACTGGTTTAAATGTTGCTACCTGAATTATGATTTGTAAACCCTTGCCAATCTGAGCCATGTTTGGTCCAAATTCAGTTCTAGGTTTTCTATATATTCGAGGCATGTAAGTTTGATGTACACTACCACAGCTTTGTTGTTTTTAGGAATATGAGAAGCTAGGATTTTGCTTGTTTCAAGTGGATCCTAGCCCCAACAAGAATTTTTTTACACACATCACAGCCTCACAGGTATGCCAGCTCTTGCCAGTAGTGACTTCCTTAGATATGAGCCTGCTAATCATCAAGAACCTTCACTGGGGATGGTTAAAGAGTTGCATGCAAATATGTATAGTATTGATTGGCGTTTATGCTTTTTTAGGAGAAACAGATCCAAATGATTGCTCCCCCGTTTTCAGATACCTTTGTTCATTGGCTACCAATTATACTTTTTTTTTACATTCAGATGGTTGTAGTCCAGTTAGGTTGTAATTAGTCACCAGTGTTTGCGAGTTTGTTTCTGCAGTAGCTATAAGAAACGTCTTGGTACTTTTCAAGCATTTTCTAATGGACCCCTCATGACTGGTATAGGATGGAAGACCTCTTTCTTGTTTGGACTCCCTTAGTGTGCTATGGTCTGCATGATTAGTTTATCTACGCTATCATGGCAAGGCAAGAATAGCTACATGAGAATGCAATTAAGAATATTCATATTGCAGTGGTCATTAGAAACTTGCGTGCCTCAAATATACAAGTCTTTGCCCTATTTCTGTAGAACAACTAATCTTTCTTTCTTTCTTTTCAGATTGTGATTGACAAAGAGAAACAAGCAATAACTGTGGACATATTGTGTAGGCTTCGAAGAGCAAGGATCTTGATTTATATATTTTTGGTTTCAGTGAAACTTTTAACTTTGTTTTTGGGATTTGTACGATATGATCTATTGTGTTTAGTAAACATGTAATTTGTTATATTTGGGTATTAGTTGGTGGTGTATATGATTTAATTTTATTTGTATTTCTTGGAATTTACTAAAGGATGAATCATAGTTTAAA
Source organism: Escallonia herrerae (assembly GCA_033070095.1). Lineage (NCBI taxonomy): Eukaryota > Viridiplantae > Streptophyta > Magnoliopsida > Escalloniales > Escalloniaceae > Escallonia > Escallonia herrerae. Next base: position 330,941 of record JAVXUP010000483.1, on the reverse strand, counting down.
TAAATTGCTGTTGGTTATGGTTAATTGTTTGAAACAGGTTTGAATTTATAAAAATTAACAAAAACAAAATAGCCTTTTTTTACTTTTAGCTACGGAATTCCGTCGCTAAAAGTGCTTTTATAGATCAATAAGAGTTTTTAGAGATAGATTTTTAGCGACGAAAATTCCGTCCCTAAAAGCTTTTTTAAATTTTTTTAGTAAATTCAGAAATTATACAAAATATAGAAAATATCTTTAGCGACGGAAAGTTCCGTCACTAAAAGAAATTAATTCCGTAGGTAAAAACTTTATTTCTACCGACAGATCACTAAATTCTGTCGCTAATCTTTTAGTAACGGGATTATTACCCACAGACTTTTAGCGATGGACCAAAAGTCTTTACCAACGGAAAGTGAACTTCTAGCTACGAAACTGTCCGTCGCTAAAAGTGTTTTTCCCTGTAGTGGGTGTTGGATTAAATTCCTTCACCATTTACACATTGTAGCTAGTACAACAAGAAAGAGCATGCGACTAATTGCTGTCCCTATAGAATTGTTTACGTTAGATGTGTAAGGAAAATGTGGGTTGTGAAAGGTCAAGGTTTCAAATTTAAGACTAACACCTATGAACTCAAGAAAATGTGGGTCCTAAATTATGATTGTAGGTTGTTCAAAGCAAAAGTAAAGGCAATGTCAACAAGAATAAGGCTCCAAGAAAAGTTTGAAAGGGAGGAGCAACAATCTAAATCTTAAGGGGGAGTATGCATTCCAAGATTGGAGATGTTAATTCAAGTGAGGATACCCTCAAAGCTTGTCAAAGAAAATGGATTCCAAGAATGATTGCTTATCAGATCGAATCCTTGGTAGTTTACCAAGACAGTAAAACCTAATGCTCTATTAAACATTGTGGTATATGCTGAACTTATACATCGTCAAGCATGCTTAAATTGTCATACTTATTCCTCATGATATAAATGCTTGCTTGTTGAGAATTGATGTGAACGTTGCCATAAATCCTTGATTGTTAACTTCTCTATGTTATCATCTTGGATACCAATAGGATTTAGATGACGATGAATGATCCTCTTGCACTTATATTGGAAACATTGATTGTTGATGACCATTATTCGCATTGTGAAAATTCCATGTTGAGATTATGTCGTCTTAATGCTTCACGTTGCCATTTTTATATACATACCTTTTGGCAATGCCAAAAAGAGAACATGGCTCGGTTAGACATTTAGTTGTGTTTGTTAAATAATGTTGGCATTAATTGAGAGGAAGCATACATTAAGATGAAATATGCATACGGTAACTTGATAGGGGAGCTTACATGCTTGAATCACATATTATCTTGTTACTCTTGAAAAATGTATGAAGTAAACGAGATTATTGAGCTACATTGAATAGCTTTCTTTGGATCATGAGGGAACTCTTGATGTGTCATCCGTATAAGCTCATGAGTTATATGCACTTCACTCCATTGTCTTGCTTATAACTATCTCTTCGATCACACACGCATACCCTTGTCTTTTTGTTGATGACAAAGGGGGAGAAATAATAATCTTGATTCTATATTCTATGTGATTGTGTGTTTCGAGATAACATTAGGGGAAGCACATATCTTGTTTTAGCTAGGGGAAGCTAGCTATGAGCTTAATTGCTATACGAGATAAATTGACATATCATGAGTATACTAGAAATGATTGAATGTTCTAAGTGAGATTGTTGTGCTTAAATCATACCTTATATTGAATCTATGTTTTTCATCATCAAAGAGGGGGAGATTGTTAGCCCTACGATTGGATAGCCTAGGCTTACATCTTGTTTTGATGATAACTACACATTGATTATGTTTTAATGTGTGCTTTGAGTGGATTCTTAGTAGATATGCACATACATACTCATGAAGACACATTTGAGAAGTTGGATAGATGGATTAAAGACAAAGAAGCTTAAAGTTATGGTAGACATGCTATAGAAACTTCATCAAGTCCAATGTCAAAGAGCAAGAAAGGATGCATAGGCTAAGTTACTATCGATTATGATTGATCTTTACTATTATGTAATTAGTTTTTGTTTGATGCTTGGATTGATGACTATGACCTAAAAAGACCTTGGGACACATTGTGCATTGCATGTGAGTTCAATATCATTCATACAAGTGTGGTTTTTGAAAATGAGTGAATTTTGATGCTTACTCAGATTTTCTCAAAAATGTTTTTGGTGCTAATCTTTTCATATCTTAATAAAACTTTTCATTAGATTTCCAACACAAAAGACGACACCTCAATCCGATTTTTCTAGAGATATTATGCCTAAAATAAGAAAGAGGGTTCCGTGAGGCGGCCGATAGGTAGTAAGGTAATACAATTGACTGTATTGAAATACAGTCGACTGCATTGGTCAAATTCAATGTCGAGGACAAGACTCCAACGACTAGTTTAGAGGGAACTCAGTCGACTGCATTGGAAATACAGTTGACTGCAATAGCAGTTTTGCTTATTTAATGTCTCTAATAGCTATATTTCATATCTTCTCTATGTAAATGATTTGGGCTTCATCATACACTATGAAAACCATATTCTAAGCCTCCATTCATTAGAGAAACATTAAGGCTCATAGATTAAATTTTTCTCTCTTTACCTTCATGATTTTACATCATTAAAGAGAGCATTTTTGTGAACAATTCTTTAATTGAGAGTGAGCATTCTTCAAGTCATCAATCTCTCATTTCTCTTTCGTACTGGAGCTTTATTTGTACTTATTTCCTTTCAAGAGAGTTTCTTTGTACACAATTGATCTTTGTAAAAGGTTTGTGATCAAGGCTTGGGTTTGTCAAGTCTTGGGTGAGCTTTGTGGATTCCAGGCTTGTGCTTGGTGTGGAAATATCACCAAGTGTTGTAAGGGTTTTGGTCTTTATCGGGAAGAAGATGGTTACTAGTGGATTCTAGTGCTCTTGCAAGGGACTTCCTTGAAGAGGTGGATGTAGGCTTGATGGTAGTTCAAGCCGAACCATTTAAATCTCCTTGTGTCAAGTATTTCTAACTCAATCTCTTTACTTATTGCTCTATAATTGCTTGAGATTGTGTAGTTAGCATATTCATTGAAGTATTACTTGGTTTGATTGAGATTCGTGATAGTGCTTAGTTTAAATTTCCTCTTAATTTTCAAAAAATCAATTCAACCCCCTCTACGGTTGTTTTATTGGTTTCAGAGTTTTCTAAATGGATAGGAAGATGAGTTGGAGCTTTTTAGTTGCACTCTAATTTTATGGCTTGGGCTGCATATAGAAATTTTTTGGGTATGTTATTAGGCTTGGTTTTAAGAAAATAAAGTTTAAGGCCTACATGCCCTAAACATACAGTTATGTATATTGGCATAATATTTCATCATTTTAAACATAAAAATTATCAATTTATTATAGAGACGTTCACGAGCACACTCGTGAACACTTTGAAGTGTTCATGCTCAGCTCGTTTAATAAACGAGCTTTAAAATGCTATTCATGCTCGGCTCGTATACTTTATGAACAAACATGAACGAGCTTCGAAGGGAATAAATCACGAGTTGTTCATGAATGGCTCGGTTCATTTACAGCCCCACTCCCAACTCATATTACACAGACATGAACACACTCACGCACCAACACAAGATGTAATGCGTGTGCGTGCATGCACTCGCATGAAAGAGAGAGAGAGAGAGAGAGTCTGACAGCGCAAATTTGTGCGAGTGGAAAGATCTGTGTTTAGGTGACTGTGTGCGCTGGATTGGTGGTGGTGGTCTCGTGGTGATTTTTATGTATGGTGGTTGGTGGTGTTACAGTGGTGGTGTGGCGGTGATGAGAGAAAGACCAGAGAATTACATAAAGAAATACGAAATGAAATGGAAGGGGAGGGGAGGGGAGGGCAAGCATGCTTTTCACATAAGATTTTAATGCTATGTCCATTTTATTTGGCCAAAGGATATAAGTGCTAATACAAAAATACAGTCTTTGGCGTAATTTACCTATAGACTCAAGTAATTTAATGATATAATATAGATTATTATATATTTTATAAAAGTACGTTGTTATTGTCTCCTAGACCAATGATTTTCACCCTGGCATTTTTGGTAGTAAAAAGCCTCCTTAGCATTTAGATAAGATATAATACTGGATTTGTATGTCCATTTTAAGAGCATTCAAGTGGTTTGCCCCTCAATTCGTTAGGATCTCTCCCTTTAGAAGTGTGAGAGCTTTCTAGCGGTCATCCGATGTTCAGTCCCTAGGCTTCCTTAGGGCTTTAGTAAATCCTTTAGGGCTGTCTAGGATTCATTGGAAACCTTGCCTGCATTCTGCTCTTCTATGGTTCTTGACTTTCTCTCTATTTCTTTCATGTCTTCATCTCCGTCCTGTATTTTCTCTATTTCTTTTCTGTCCTCGCTCTGTTTTGCCCTATTTTCTATTCTCTTTTTTTGATTGGTCAACAACAATCAAGTTTTACATCAGGTAATGAATTCTGTTTTCTAATAATTTGCCTCACCTTTGCAGATCGGATTTCATCAAGATTCTCTCGTCAATCGGTGCTTAATTCATGATCTGTCGGGCTCAATCCATTGAGTCACTTTGAAACGAAAAAGAGATGGAGGATGAAATGGTTCAATTGTAGAAGAATTTTACGCTAACACAAACGGAGGCTGGAAGAATATCCTTGGATAGCAATCTGGGTTCGCCGCTTGCAAAAAAAAAAGGGTCTCTTTGTTTGATTGGGAGGCTACTGACATCCAAGCCATATTCATTTGAAGCATTTAAAAGTACAATGATGGGGGTATGGAGATTCTGTTCAGGTTTGGAGATCCAAAAAGTGGGGGATAATCTTATCATTTTTTAGTTCAAGAGAAGTTCCGATACACGCCGGATTGAGGAGGGAAGCCCATGGTCATTTGATAATAAAGTGTTGATTCTGGGACAAATACAACGGTGATATACAACCATCAACCATTGAATTAAATTCTATACCTTTCTGGATCCAAGTTTTCAACCTTCCTTTTAATCATATGAATAGGAAAATTGGTGAGTTGATTGCAAATAAAGTTGGTACTTTCATGGATGCAGATGTGAGTGCAGATGGCTCAGGGTGGGGCAAATTCTTAAGAATCAGAGTCATGTTCGACGTTCGCAAACCGCTGGCTAGGGGACAAACAATTATTATTGACGGCAACAAGAGTTGGATTAGATTGACATATGAACAAATGCCGGATTTTTGTTACGTATGTGGGTGCCTCGGTCACAATGACCGAGTATGTGATTCGCCTACAGTTGAGTTAGTCCGAGAAGGGGGGAAAATTGAAGTATGTAAGCTGGCTAAGGGCTTTCGGTGACAAAAAAGGACATGTTTGGAAGAATTTAGGTCCTTTGCAACATAATGACAAAGCGACGACCACAACCCATAGAAAAGATTCTGAAGTATCATTGCCAACAGAAAAAGAAACTAGCAGAGAACTGTCGAGGACATGAGAGCTATAACTCAGATTAGAAAGCCTAACGATCTAGCATCAAACATGATGGGCCACTAGGGTCTGGAAGACAACCTGAGAGAGCAACACGCTTCTAGGATCCTCCGCCCCTGCTCTCGAGGAAATCAATGGTGAAATAGTGATTAAAAGCTACAGTGCAATTGGGAAATTAATTGAAAGCTCAGGAAATAAGTGTTCAGCAGGGGAAAAGTCCAGCAATATGGATGGGGCAAACCTAGAGAAGGAGGCCAGAAGTGTTACAAATGATGGGGTGCTTCAACCAAAAGCCAGTAATGGGCACATAGAGAAGACAAGAAAAGTTGAGTCTGAGAGAAGAAGGAAGTGGGCCAGAAAACCACGAGTCAATGCTTCGCCGGCAACCAATTTGGAATCGAATAATGAGGTTCTAGGAGGAACCAAAAGGAAATCTGTGCACTTCGATGGGATAATGGACATGGAAGTGGAGAATACCATCATGAAGCAGGTCTTAGGATCTTTTGAAAATTCAGGTGAGGCATCTCCGGCAAAAAATTCAACAGCGGTGGCTGAAATCCAGCCCCGCCGATCACCATGAAGTTCCTAAGCTAGAACTGTAATGGGCATGGGAACCCATCTACAGTTCGAGCCATTTTAGATTTAGTAAATAAGCAAGATCCCTCGGTGGTATTCTTGACGGAAACAAGATGTCACCGCGCGTAGAGTAGAAGAAATAAAAGCTAGATTAGGATTTTCGGACTGATTGTTAATCCCAAAGGCATAAGTGGAGGTGTTGCATTACTTTGGAACAAAGGCGTAGATGTTATGGTGCAAAGCTATTCACAGTATCATAATGATGCCACCATTGATGATTCGGAAATCTGACAGTGTTGGAGGTTTACAGGTTTCTATGGCTATCCGATAACTGCCAAGAGAGTACAAACGTGGCAATTGCTTCACAAGTTACATCAGAAATACAAACTACCTTGGCTTTGTATAGGGGATTTCAATGAAATTCTATTTCATCATGAGAAGGAGGGGTGGGTTGACAAGGCAGATTGGCAACTCAGGAATTTTTGAACTTGTTTAGAAGATTGTGGGCTCAGTGATTTGGGTTATGTCGGGCAAAATTTCACGTGGACAAACAACAGATGCGTTCCGTTTACAGTGAAAGAAAGATTAGATAAGGCATGTGCGAACACATATTGGTTTTTACTATTCCCAGAAGCAAATGTCTCTCATCTATTCACTCACACTTCGGATCATCTGCACATTCTTTAAGCACCAAATCTAGTCAAGGGTTCATGAGGAAGTGAAGCAGAAAGTCTTTCAAATTTGAGTCGATGTGGGTTAGAAGAGAGGATTGTGAACGGACTATCAAAGATGCATGGGACTATCCCCATTAAGGCGATACTTTTTCTAATTTTCTCAACAAAATTAGAAACTGCCGAATTGGTTTACAGAAGTGTAACAAGAGCACTGTTGGAAATGTACAAGGTAAGATCAGAGAATTGAAGCATAAGTTAGAGGTCCTAAAAATGGGGCAGATATATGGAGGACAAGCTATATATGGAGGAGAGTTTATGGAAACAAATATCTCATTCTGAGTGGTTAATGGAGGGGGATCAAAATACCAAATACTTTCATGCCAAGGCTAGTGTTCGAAAGCGCCGTAATCTGTTTTCAAGCATTAAAAATAGCGAAGGGAACTAGTGAAGGATGAAATGGTTCAATTGTGGAAGAATTTTACGCTAACACAAAGGAGGCCGGAATTATATCCTTGGACAGCAATCTGGGTTCGCCGCTTGCAAAAAAAAAAAGGGTCTCTTTGTTTGATTGGGAGGCTACTGACATCCAAGCCATATTCATTTGAAGCGTTTAAAAGTACAATGATGGGGGTAAGGAGATTCTGTTCAGGTTTTGAGATCCAAAAAGTGGGGGATAATCTTATCATTTTTGAGTTCAAGAGAAGTTCCGATAAACGCCGGATTGAAGAGAGAAGCCCATGGTCATTCGATAATAAAGTGTTGATTCTGGGACAAATACAATGGTGATATTCAACCATCAACCGTTGAATTGGATTCTATACCTTTCTGGAGCCAAGTTTTCAACCTTCCTTTTAATCATATGAATAGGAAAATTGGTGAGTTGATTGCGAATAAAGTTGGTACTTTCATGGATGCAGATGTGAGTGCAGATGGCTCAGGCTGGGGCAAATTCTTAAGAATCAGAGTGATGTTTGATGTTCGCAAACCGCTGGCTAGGGGACAAACAATTATTATTGACGGCAACAAGAGTTGGATTAGATTGACATATGAACGAATGCCGGATTTTTGTTACGTATGTGGGTGCCTCGGTCACAATGACCGAGTATGTGATTCGCCTACAGTTGAGTTAGTCCGAGAAGGGGGAAAATTGGACTACGGAAGCTAGCTAAGGGCTTCCAGTGACAAAAAAGGACATGTTCTGAAGAATTCAGGTCCTTTGCAACATAATGACAAAGCGACGACCACAACCAATAGAAAAGATTCTGAAGTATCATTGCCAACAGAAAAAGAAGCTAGCTAAGAACTGTCGATAGGGGATGGGGAGGAAAATTTGGCTAAAATGGCGGAAAATCACGAAATTCAAGTAAGCAAAGAAAGAGGCCAAACTAGCTGTGATATTAACGGAGGTAGCCTTTCTGAAATTAACATCTAGGATTTGAGCAGGACGACCCGAAATGCAAAGGCTCCTTCTACAATTAATATGGGCGGCGTGGACAAAAGGATGCTGGCCAAGTCTTTTGAGCCAGCTGGGCCACCACTGGCCCAATCTGAGGACATGAGAGCTATAACTCAGATTAGAAAGCCCAACGATCCAGCATCGAACATGATGGACCACTCAGGTCTGCAAGACAACCTGAGAGAGCAACACGCTCTAGGATCCTCCGCCCCTGCTCTCGGGGAAATCACTGGTGAAATAGTGATTAAAAGCTACAGTGCAATTGGGAAATTAATTGGAAGCTCAGAGTGTTCAGCAGGGGAAAAGTCCGGCAATATGGATGGGGCAAACCTAGAGAAGGAGGCCAGAAGTGTTACAAATGATGGGGTGCTTCAACCAAAACCAGTAATGGGCACATAGAGAAGACAAGAAAAGTTGAGTCTGAGAGGAGAAGGAAGTGGGCCAGAAAACCACGCGTCAATGCTTCGCCGGCAACCAATTTGGAATCGAATAATGAGGTTCTAGGAGGAACCAAAAGGAAATCTGTGCACTTCGATGGGATAGTGGACATGGAAGTGGAGAATACCAACAAGAAGCAGGTCTTAGGATCTTTTGTAAATTTAGGTGAGGCATCTCCGGCAAAAAATTCAATGGCGGTGGCTGAAATCTAGCCCCGCTAATCACCATGAAGTTCCTAAGCTAGAACTATAACGGGCTTGGGAACCCGTCTACAGTTCGAGCCATTTTAGATTTAGTAAATAAGCAAGATCCCTCGGTGGTATTCTTGACGTAAACAAGATGTCACCGGGCATAGAGTAGAAGAAATAAAAGCTAGATTAGGTTTTTCCGGACTGATTGTTAATCCCAGAGGCAGAAGTGGAGGTGTTGCATTACTCTGGAACAAAGGCATAGATGTTATGGTGCAAAGCTATTCAGAGTATCATATTGATGCCACCATTGATGATTCGGAAATTCGACAGCATTGGAGGTTTACAGGTTTCTATGGCCATCCGATAACTGCCAAGGGAGTACAAACGTGGCATTTGCTTTGCAAGTTACATCAGAAATACAAACTACCTTGGGTTTATATAGGGGATTTCAATGAAATTCTATTTCATCACGAGAAGGAGGGGTGGGCTGACAAGGTAGATTGGCAACTCAGGAATTTTCGGACTTGTTTAGAAGATTGTGGGCTCAGTGATATGGGTTATGTTGGGCAAAATTTCACGTGGACAAACAACAGATGCGTTCCTTTTACAGTGAAAGAAAGATTAGATAAGGCATGTGCGAACACAGATTGGTTTTTACTATTCCCAAAAGCAAATGTCTCTCATCTATTCACTCACACTTCGGATCATCTGCCCATTCTTTAAGCACCAAATCTAGTCAAGGGATCATGAGGAAGTGAAGCAGAAAGTCTTTCAAATTTGAGTCGATGTGGGTTAGAAGATAGGATTGTGAACGGACTATCAAAGAAGCATGGGACTATCCCCTTGAAGGCGATACTTTTTCTAATTTTCTCTACAAAAATAGAAACTGCTGAATTGGTTTTTGAAGTGGAACAATAGCACTGTTGGAAACGTACAAGGTAAGATCAGAGAATTGAAGCATAAGTTAGGGGTCCTAAAAATGGGGCAGATCACAGAAGCATCTAGGCAAGAGGAGCTCTCAATTAGAAACAGCTTGATGACATGCTAGATATGGAGGAGAGTTTATGGAAACAAAGATCTTATTCTGAGTGGTTAATGGAGGGGGATCGAAATACCAAATACTTTCATGCCAAGGCTAGTGTTCGAAAGCGCTGTAATGTGATTTCAAACATTAAAAATAACAAAAGGAACTAGTGTGTAAATGAGGCAGAAATGGAAGCTACGACAGTTGCATATTTCCAGAAGTTGTTCACCTCCTCCAATCTGAATAATGTGGACATGGTAGAAGCTCTGACAGTTATAGAGACTAAGGTCACCGATGAGATGAATGAGAATCTTGTGAAGAATTTTCGAGATGACGAGGTGTCAGTTGCCCTCCATAGCATGTTTCCCACCAAAGTACCCTGTTTTGATGGTATGCCTGCTTTTTCCAGGAAGCGATGTCTCAAACCTAGCTTTATCTTTTCTCAACAGAAATCATTTCTGTCCTAAGCTAAATTACACTCATATAGTGTTAATATCTAAGTGTCAAAACCCCGAAGAAATGATTTAGTTCTGACCTATTAGCCTTTGCAATGTTGTGTACAAAATTGTGTCAAAAATGCTAGCAAATAGACTGAAACCTTTAATGTCGAGCATTATTTCTTAATCCCAAAGTGCTTTCATTCTTGGTAGGCTAATCACCGATAATGTGCCAGTTGCATTCGAGCTTAACCATTTTCTAAAGGGTAAAAGATGGGGGACATCAAGTAGTGCTGCACTCAAACTCGATATGAGCAAGGCTTACGACCAGGTCGAGTGGTGTTTTGTCTTAGGAGTCCTCAAAAAGTTAGGGTTCAGTGAGCGTTGGCTAACTCTTATACATACTTGCCTGAGTACAGTGTCATACTCCATATCATTGAATGGTGAACAATTTGAATTTTTTTTCTCCTGGGAGGGGCCTCCGCCAAGGAGACCCCCTGTCTCTTTATTTATTTTTTATGCAGAATGTATATCTGCTTTGCTCAGCAAGGCAAATCAGGAAGGAAAGATTCACGGAGGAAGAGCGAGCAAAGAAGGCCCACAAGTCACACACTTATTCTTTGCAAATGATAGTTTGATTTTATTCACATCAAACAAGGAGGAATGTGCTGAGATTAAAAGAATCCTAACAATTTATGAATGAGCTTCAGGGCAGCAAATCAATTTCCAATAGTCGGCAGTCTCCTTTAGCAAAAATGCAGATCTGGCTCTTCGTAGCGAACTGGGCAGTCTATTAGGAGTTGAGGTGGTAGACTCGCACATCAAGTACCTTGGCCTACCATCAGTTATTGGGCACTCAAAGAAAGAAGTATTCAAGGCAATTCATGATAGAGTCCACAGCAAAATTAAAGGATGGTTGGAGAAATTATTGTCCAGAGCAGGGAAAGAAGTCTTAATCAAAGCAGTCGTTCAATAGATCCCCACATACGCTATGGGCTGCTTCAAAATTCCAGATCATGTGTGTGACGAACTAGGAGCAATGACTAGCAACTTTTGGTGGGGACAAGAAAATGGAAGAAAGAAGATGCACTGGGTAAAATGGGAGAAAATGTGCATTAGTAAACATCAAGGTGGCATGGGATTTAGAGATTTAAAAGTTTTCAATATAGCCCTAAATTGGATTTTTAACGTCATAAAAGATTTTAATTAAGTTAACGTTTAGTGACAAAATTAATCCGTCGTTAAAAGTCATTTTTTTAAAAATATTTTTTCAAATTTTTGATTCCCAAACCTTTAATAAAAAATTCAATCCTCCACCTAATTAAAATATGCTTAATCAGGACTAATTTGGGCTAATTATTGCCAGTGCTGGAACCACGATGAGATTCCAGAGGGTGCTAAAAATGTCGCATTAACCTAATTAACCTAAATTTAATGCACAGTTAACAATCTCAATTCCGATACCTAATATACGGTGTCGATACGTGTTCGACATCTACGACACGTGTCCGACACCTCCGTCAATGATCTCAATTCTCAAATGCTCAATACAATAAAAATTAATACGAAATCACACATGCAATTTAATTGGGTCCCATTATCCGTCAATAATCTCAATATCTCAAATGCTCAAATGCACGATTAACAATTTAAAATCATCAATCAATAATCACAATTCTCAAATGCACAATTATCAACCTAAAATTATCAAACAAATAATCAATGTTCAGGTAACACAAAATTGTTCAAAATGCACATATCCGATGCGATTAATTTAATTTAGGATTTAATTAGGGCTCAAAGTTCATTGGAGGAAAGCTTTTTCATAAGTGCTTTGATCAAACACCAGTACTTGAAAACGCATATGCCCCATGTGTTCAAAGACAACAAAGTCCTCTAGATGGAGGTCATGCTATTGCACGAATTTGTTCCAACCCTCTTCAAAACAAATTTCCTCTTGGCCGCGCTTCTTCTTGATTTTAACGAGCCATGACCCCTTGCGACTGGTTAAAGTTCCTTCCTTTGATCTCATTGTAGTAAGCTGACTACAAAAGGCTATCGGTATGGCCTAACATATTCATAATACAGTAAGACATGTAAGTTTTTAACCAAAGATAATAGTGCGTACACACACGAAAACACAAATAAAGAGGGATGGCATACAAGTCCGTCGTGAAAACCAGGCATCATGACCTTGAAGAAGTGTCTGCCGACTGAAACATCCTTGTTCACCGAAGCAGAAGCCATTTAACCTACTTTAACATGAAAAACCAATCGAGCATTATTCAATTGATGAGCATCAATTTCATAGCTTAATTACATCTATTAAATGTCACACTTTATATTATAGTCAGTGCTGGAACCATGATGAGATTTCAGGGGGTGCATGCTAAAAATGTCGTGTTAACCTAATTAACCTAAATTCAATGCACAATCAACAATCTCAATTCCGACACCTCATATAGGGTGTCGATATGGTGTTCGATACGTGTCTGACACCTCTAGACACGTTCCGACACGTACGACACCTACGGACACGTGTCCAACACCTACTGACATGTGTCCGACACATACCGACACGTGTTCGACACATACCGACACGTGTTCGACACATACTGACACGTGTCTGACACCTTCGGACACATGTCTGACGCCTCCGGACACCCACCGACACGTACCTCCGGACACATCGGCATGCGTTGATTTATTTTTTAAATGCCGGATATCGTCGATCAGACGTGGTGTTTGTGTATGTGCTAACTAACAGGTATCTCAATCAATTGGGTCACATCCTTCATCAACAATCTCAATTCTCAAATGCTCAATGCAATAAAAATTAATAAAAATCACACATTCAATCTAATTGGGTCTCATCCTCCGTCAACAATCTCAATATCTCAAATGCTCAATGCACGATTAATAATCTATAATCATCAATTAACAACCTAAAATCATCCATTATTAATCTCAATTACTTCAAATCCACAGCTAATAACCTAAAATCATCAATTAACAACCTAAAATCATCGATCAGTAATCACAATTCTCAAATGCACAATTAAGAACCTAAAATTATCAAACAAATGATCAATGTTTAAATGGAAAAAAATGATTCAAAATGCACATATCCGATGTGTTTGAATTATTTCAATTTAGGGTTCGATTAGATTAGGGCATTTAATTTAGGGTTTAATTAGGGGGTTCTATTAATTAAATTTAGAGTTCGGTTGAATTGGGGCATTCAATTTAGGATTCAATTAGGGGGTTCAATTAGTTCAATTTAGGGTTCGATTAGATTAGGGCATTCAATTAAGGATTCAATTAGTTTAATTTGGGGTTCGATTAAATTTAAAGCATTCAATTTATGGTTTTATTAGGGTTCAATTAGGGGGTTCTATTAGTCCAATTTAGCGTTCGATTGAATTGGCGCATTCAATTTAGGGTTCAATAAGTTCAATTTAGGGTTCGGTTGAATTAAGACATTCAATTTAGGATTCAATTAGGGGGTTCAATAAGTTCAATTTAGGGTTCGATTTGATTATGGCATTTATGTTAGGTTTTATTAGAGTTTAATTAAGGGTTCAATTAGGGGGTTCTATTAGTCCAATTTAGCATTCGGTTGAATTAGGACATTCAACTTAGGGTTCAATTAGTTCAATTTAGGGTTCGATTGAATTAGGGCATTCAATTTAGTATTCAATTAGGGGCTCAATTAGTTTAATTTAGGGTTCGATTCGATTAGGGTATTCAATTTAGGGTTCAAAAAATATGTCGATTAGGGGATTTTGTCGCTAAAAAACCGCCACAAAAATATGTCGATAACAATTTTTGCAGACAGAACCTTTCGTCGGTAATACTTTTTAACGACGGAAGTTTTACCAACGGTTACTTCCGTCGATAAAAGTCTATTTACCGACGGAAAAGATTCTGTCGGTAAAAGCATAGAAGCATAGAAGTACATGAGCTGACTAAATGACCAACTGACTGCGAGATGTGGTGATTTAACAGACTCAGAAGCATAGAAGCATAATACCCCTTCCCCCCGCCCCCCTCACCCCTCTGCGTGCGGGCGTGTGTGTGTTAGTTAATTCTATATTTTCCTATTTTATGTAGGTTTAAGATATTCCATAACTTTCCTAAGTGCCTAAAAAAGGGACTGTGTTGTCAATTACGCATTTGTCCTTCACTTGTTTTTTTCCTTCTTCTTTTTTTTGTATTTTTTTTCTTTTTCTCTCACCTTAACAGAAAGACAGCCACCATCTAAGCTACAACCGCACTAAGGAACCACCTCGAACAACCATTCACATACTAAGAGACAAACACTATCAACCAACAAACCACCACCTAGATGAACCACCAGCTCATTCAAACACCCCTCCCACCCCAAGCTCAAAATACGTAATCGGCATAATAGAATGCAAATCCATTAAAGCAAAAAATCAAGCAAATTTAGTAAAGCTAAAAACTAAGCACGATTGAGACAATTTTAAAATCTTACCAAAGTTGTAGATCTGGCCGGAGTTGGTGAGGTCGTGAGTGTCATCGGAGCTGGAGCGACGTCAGTGAGATGTGCAGGGTTTCGTCAGAGGTGGGTCACCGTGAGGGGGGCTCACCGGAGGTTAGATCGCCAGTGGGTGGAAACAGGGACAGAGAGATAAATGGCAGAAAGAGAAAGAAACGGGGAGAGAGAGAATGCAGATCCGTGTTAATTAAAGGACTTTAGCGATGGAATAACCCGTCTCTAAAAAGTCCTTCTGTAAAATACATTTTATCCGACGGATTTTTTTAGCGACGGTATTATTTCGTCGCTTAAAAATATTTAAAAAATACTCAAAAATTACAAATTCCCTAAAAATATTTAACGACGGGAACCCCGTCATTAAAAATCCGTCGGTAAAATTATGTTGGCAAAGGTTTTTACCGACGCAATATTTCGTTGATAAAACTTTTTACCAATGTATTTTTATCGACGGTATATCCCGTCGTTGAAAGAGCTTTTAGCGACGGAATACCTTCTGTCGCTAAAATTTTTTCACTGAATCCATCTTTTCTTATAGTGTAAGGTGATCGAAGTAAGGTTGATATGGCGTATTAGAAATGGCTCCAAAAATCAAGATATGGAAAGATAGATGGATTCCTATGCCAACATCTTTCAAAATACAATCTCCTGTCAATCAATTGGATAAAAATGCGACAGTGTCAGAACTTATTGATCAAAGCACTGGAACATGGCATGACGAACTACATGATTCAATATTTTGGCCAAATGAATCTGCACTGATTAAATCTCTTCCTATTGGTTCAATGAGAAATGAAGAAAGGTTGATTTGGCACTATGATCCCAAAGGATAATTCTCGATGAAGAGTGCTTACATAGTGGTGATTGATCAAAATATTCACACAAGCAAGGAAAGAGACATTGCATGTACAAGCACATGTGAGTACTGTCCATGGAAGTTTCTGTGGAAGTGCAGAATTCCGAATAAAGTAAAATTTTTTACTTGGCGAGCTTGCACTGATTCATTACCAGTAGGTCATCATCTAAATCATAAAGATATTGTTACTGAGGATTCTTGTATAATGTGCAGTAAGGAGACAAAAACTCTTATACACATCCTAAGGGATTGCACTTTCGCAAGACAAGTGTGGGGTTTATGCAACTTGCAACACAAGGGCAATTTCGTACGCGATATATTGGTGATGTGGTGGATGGTAGATATGCATGAAACACTACCGAAAGAGGAATTTGAGTTTTTCATTATAATATGCTGGTGGCTTTGGAAGAACATGAATGATAAAAAGTACAAAAATCTTAAGAAGGATGCTCTAGAATTATACTCCCTAGCCTACCACTACAACAAAAATTATCAAACTGCTAAAGGCGGGATGAAAATAAGTAGGAAAAGGGTCGTGCCTGTAAGCTGCTGCCCCCCAGATCATGGATGGCTCAAGCTGAACTTTGATGGTGCAGTTTTTAAGGAAATTAATGCAATTGGGCTGGGAGCAGTTGTTAAGGACTCAACAGGTTGTTACATTGCAGGTCTGTCTAAGAGTGTGGACAATATGACTTGTCCAATGACGACAGAAGCATTAGCTGCTTTGGATGGTATTAAGCTAGCTCAACAACTGGAATGCCAAAGACTTTGTATGGAAGGTAATGCTGCTGACATTATATTGACATTGAAGAGTAGAGAGGCTAATTTATCGAAGATTGGTCACATTGTTGATGAAATCAATAAACTGGCTGAATCATTTCAAGAGGTTCAAATCTTGCAGGTCAAGAGAACTGGGAACACTGTTGCTCTTTTTTTTTTTTGTGTGTGCAAAAGAAGTGCTATTTGTTCATGATATGAGATATTGGAGGGATGTGGCACCAGATTTTGTTGTGCCCAGTCTCCTAAAAGATGTACTAACTTGATTCTCGATCTAAACAAATTTGATTCTTCATCAACAAAAAAAAAGTGGTTTGCCCCTCCACCTTAAATGGCAGTGTTCGCTTTAGTGAGAGAGGAGAGGATTGAGTGAGTCAATTCCCAAAACTTGGTGTAAAGTTGGAGGATGGATGTACTCCATTCACTTTAGTGCTGCAAAACAATAAGGCAAAGAAATGATTCACTCCACTTTTGAAACTAAGGTAGCATTTGAAAACACTTTCAGTTTTGATTTTCTATTTTCAGAAAAACAAAAACAAAAACTGGTTTAGTTTTTTTTACAAAAACAAAAATAAATGGGTGTTTGATTACCCAGTTTTTATTTTGAGTTTTTGTTTTGATTGCGATTTGCGGTGGCAGTGGCTGCTCGCCGGCCGGCTGGCGGCTTCTGGTGGGCTACGGTGGCTGACAGTCACCGGCAGCCGTGGCTGGCGGTGGCTGTGGTGGTGGGAGGTGGTGGTCTCAAAATAAAACCCAAAACTCTTAAATGGGAGTTTTTAAAAACAATCTTATTTTAAAATTTTGTTTTCAAAACTGAAGAAAAAAAAAACGAAAACTGTTTGTCAAACGCATTTATTTTTTCTAGTTTACAAAACTGGAGAAAAAAATAGAAAATAAACGTTACCAAATATTCAACTAAAACACAGCCGCAGGAAGTCATGTAGACATTTTAAACAGCCATTTGACACTGGATATTTATTATATGGATGGATGGAAGAGGAGCAGCTGCAGTATGTAACACAGCCACTAACAATAAGGCAGGGTGCATACGTTTTGGATACAGCAGGGTGAATATAAATACAGTATGATATTAAATAATGCAGAGACCTCAGCTCGAACCGCAATTCTATTATAGATTTTTCCAAGGCAAAGAATAAAGCAAAAAGGGCAGAGGATGAGGGTGACGATGATGGGGGTAGGAGGTAGGAGCTTTACTTCTCCTTTCCAGTTAAGGGGCATCTCACCTGATGACCTAATCTTTTTGGGACAGAAATTAACAGGGCTCTATTCAAGTATTCTCCACGCTTTTAATTGTTGCAAGAAATGAAAGTCGGCTAGTTCCTCGTTTATTTTAGTCTATCTGTTTAATATTGGGTAGGATTGGATTCCTAGTTCTTAGGGTGCCATTCGTATACTTAGCCGTTCTGTATCTTGGAAATGCCTGCTTTAATATATCCAATCCACTTGAGTCACTCCGCTTAGTTGGGAAGCTTTCCAACTAAGCGGGGGCCGTGGGGTTGGAGTGCTGGTGTCTCCTTATTTGGAGTTCCATGAGGCCTATATATATATGTAGTGTAGGAGGATTCAAATTAAAGAGCTAGCTAGAAGATCATGGGAGAAGTAAAAGAGTCCTGGATCATAAGCGTACATAACGAACTCAAACACATGGCGGATATTTCGACGGAGATGGAGCAATGGAAGAAGCGCTCCATCTACAGGATACCCGCATGCGTCACAGATCTAAACAAGAAAGCTTATCTGCCTCAAGCAGTATCGATTGGGCCTTACCATTACGGTCAGGAACATTTGAAAACAATGGACGACCACAAGCGACGAGCTTTGCTGCACTTCCTCAAGAGATCAAACAAAACTCTTCAGTATTACGTCCACTCATTGGCTCAAGTGGCCCAAGACTTGAAAGACTCTTATGAGACCCTCAATCCAGCATGGAACCTTGATACGGACGCGTTCCTGCAGCTGATGATTCTGGATGGCTGTTTCATGCTGGAAATCTTGCGTACGGCCACTGGAACCTTGTATGATTACGCTGCGAACGATCCCATCTTTAGCTATCATGGCAAGATCTATATCATGCCATACATCAAGCGTGACATGCTGGTGCTCGAGAATCAATTGCCCATGCTAGTTCTCGAGAAGCTGGTCACTCTCGAAAATGAGGAAGCCAAGGTCACTCTCTCTCTCTCTCTCTCTCTCTCTCTCTCTCTCTCTCTCTCATACACTTGGCGTAGGCAAAGCATTGAGCGGACTGGTTTGGTTCTATTTAGTAATGCCTCGGTAACGCTGTGCTTAACACGTACACCTGAAGCATCAACCTATTATGCAGTTTCATATGCTTTGACCACTGACATGATTTATCTGCGTACAGCACGACCAGGAGTTCGTCAACAAGCTCATATTCAAGTTCTTTTTTCCCTTACACATCCGTGCAAGCATGGGCAGATGCCTGCACGTACTGGATGTATACAGGAAGGGTCTACTTTGGGAAGACCTTAGCAACAATAGTCGTCGTCATAAAAAACATGGCCTCATCAACCAAGAGGGAGGCGAGAGCATCCTGTCTGCAACTCAGCTTAATGCAGCTGGGATCCGTCTCATGAAGAATAAAACTGGAAGCCTTAAAAACATCTCATTCCACGGTGGGATCCTTCGGCTCCCTGCCATTCTCGTGGACGATGCAACCGAATCGATCTTCTTAAACCTGCTAGCTTTTGAGAGATTCCATGTTGGGGCTGGCAATGGGGTGACCTCATACATCTCTTTCATGGACTGCATAATTAAAAATGTCAGGGACGTCAGCCTCCTAGACTCTCAAGGTATTATCCAGAATGCCATTGGAAGTGACGAAGCCGTCGCTACGTTATTTAACTCGCTCTCCAAAGATACCAGGCTAGATCCAGAGAGCAGCCTAGAAGCTGTGCAGACGAAGGTCAATTACTACTGCAAGAGACCTTGGAATAAGTGGCGTGCTATTGTCGTCGACGCCTACTTTAATTATCCTTTGGCTATTGTGTCCGTCAATGCTGCAATCTTTCTTTTTACGCTCACTATATTGCAGACAATTTACACTATTTACCCTGTCTATAGTCAAAATGACTCGCCACGTCCCTCTCGTCTTGTGGTTTCACCGCTCCCGGGTCCATCTTCCCGTTGATGTCAAAAATGATTTCACAGTTTTCACTTGACTGCCTACCAGATAGGGATCCTACACCACAGCAGATGCCTTTCATCATGTATATGTTTCGATGCTTTGTCTTTTACATGGATGCCCTCGAGGTTAAGTTTGTTATCGAGATTGACGCACAATCCCAGCCGTTTTCACTTGAGAGCAGTGAAAAGGATGCTAAGATACATTCAAGATATGATAAATCATGGAATCAAGTATTCCAAAAATTCTCTTTTGAAGTTGTTAGGCTTTTGTGATAGTGATTGGGATGGTTGTATGGATGATATGAAGAAAACTTTGGACTACTGTTTTTCACTCGGTTCCAAAATGTTTTCATGGGTGTCAAAGAAACAACAATCGATTGCTCAATCCTATGCAGAAGCTGAGTATGTTTCAGCATCATTGGTGACTTCTCAAACTATTTGGTTGCGGAGAATTTTAGAGGATGTTAGAGAGAAGCAAGAAGGAGGCCCAAAGCTATTTTGTGACAATAAATCAGCCATAGCTATGGCAAAGAACCCGGTTTATCATAGTTGCACAAGAGAAAAGTTTAAGGGTTGGTTTGACAAATTTTTTTTTTTATTTTCAAATTTTAAAGAGCAGCTTAATTTTTTATTTTTTTTACAAAAACAAGTGAGTGTTTGATAACTTTTGTTTTTTTTTTTTGGTGTTTGGTAACCCTTTTTATTTTGACTTTTTTTTTGGGTGGTTTGCGGTGGCGGTGGTGGGACGTAGCGGTGGTGGCCGGCGGTGGCTAGTGGCTGCCGGCGGTGGTCGCCTGCCGCCGGAGGTGACTGCCGACAGTCGCCAGCGGCCGGAGGTGGCTGCGGGCAGTCGCCGGCGGTGGTCGCCTGAGGTGGCTGCCGGCGGTGGGAGGGTGGTGGTGGTGGTCTCAAAAAAAAAAACCAAAAGTGAAAAAAAAAAAAAAAACCAGTTTTTAGAGTTTTTTTTTTTACTCTTCAGTTTAAAAACTATTTTTTTTAATTGGAGAAGGAAAAAAAATGGTTACCAAACGCACTTTTTTTTTCCAATTTTCGAAACTGAAAAAAAACAAGGAAAAAAAAACCGCGTCAAACGTGGCCTAAGAAATTCAAGTAAGCACTTGGAGTCAAATGACACCACATTAAAGGAGAGAATGTTGAGATGTAACGTATTCTCATTTATTTGTGTTAGCTGGTTTTGTTAACTATGTGTTGTGTCTTTGTGCGATTAGTTACTTAAAGTTAGTTTGTGTCTTGTATATAGGCCACTTGTTAGCTTTCTACTGGTGCAAGGGTGAGGCTTTAGCATGTGTGGTCTGCTGAAATCAGTGTGTTAGTGAATAAAAATTTGAGCTGTGTTCTACTGAAAAACAACTGAGTTTACTCCCCTGTTTTTGACCCTGTAATCTGCTGAAATCCAGATCTATTTTGCCTCCATAAGATCACTTGCTTGAGTATTATCAAGCTGGAATTAAGTATAGAACAAGCTAACACCTTGGTCCTAAAAAATCAGTAGAGGCACAATAAGAACTGTGCTTAAACCACACCAAGTATTTAAGTAACTGCTTACGTCTTCTGAAGTAATACATTTTTAACAATTTCTCTTTTCTGCAAATCAATAGCTCATGTCAAAGAAACTTTTTGCATATCTCAAATTTACTTGGACATACATATAAGATGGCCTTGAGCCTGCTTCATCGCCTTGACTTGATTCGGGTAACTCTAAGTTAAAGTAAGAACTTTGCTTTATCGGGGAAGAACTCCAAATGCCTTTCGCCTGTGATTGGATGCGCTGATCCAATTGCTTCACGCCCAAGGGGAGCGAACTTTTTATGATTTCACTAGCTGTCGTGGAAGGGAAAGATGATCTATGCTCAAATCACGTCACGGGATTGGATGCAAGTGGCATGATTGAAATGAGAATTCTTAAGGCAATCACACAGGCGAGAAAGAGTAGACCTATAATGAGCAAAGCGATCACCTATTTCATTTGCTTGGTGCCAATTGAGCCTGATTTTTTTTATATTTTTGTCAATAAAACTTATCGATCTACTGCCGCTACTGTACTGTTACCCAACGACTGTATTGTACTACAAGGATATCCCTTTCTGATTGGGTTAGTTAAGGACAGTCTCATCGTTACGAATCTCCATTTTAACGGAACCGGAAGAACTAATAAAGAAAGGAAGTTGGGAATGGGAATAGGCGCTATGCTATGACGTATTTTAATTCTATTATATCAACTAAATACTTACTCTTCCGTTCCGACCCAACAAGGTTCATGAGCTATGATTCCCTAGATAGGTATGACAATAAGTGTTCGATCAGGGATACAAACCGTAAAAAGAGGACTGTTGATACATGATTGTAAGTTGGCTTAATGAATATATAAATGGGTAAGGTTTTGTAACATATAACGTAGTTCTTACCTATTATGCATACCCTAATTGTACCCAAAGACCAAAGTTAGTTGGACTTGCATAACAATAATTACTTTCTATATGATTGTTATTTAAGTTTAAGTCACTCTTTTCATCAACTAAAATCTATTTGAAGATCTACAAGAAAAAAAGCTTTTAGCGACGGGATAATCCGTCGCTAAAAGCCCAAAATCCGTTGCAAATAGTTTTTGCGACGGATTTACCGTCGCTAAAAGTCTCTCGTGTTAAAGTTCGTAACTAAAAGTTTGGTGACAGAATTTTCAAATCCGTCGTCTAATATTACATTTTTAGCGACAGAGTTATTTACTAATTAGCGACGGAATATCCGTCGCAAATTATGTTTTACATATTTTAATTTATATTCTGTTTTGTAAAATTAGCGACAAAATATCATTCGCTCATTATTTTTAGAGACGGAACATTCTGTCGCTAAATAAGCCTTTTGGCGACGTAATATTCCGTCGCTAAAAAGCTGATAGTAGGACACTTTTAGCGACGGAATTAATCCGTCGCCAAAAGTCAATTTTTTTATTTTTCTATTACCCAAACCTGTAATAAATATTTTTATTTTCATCAACAACGCAGAATAATCAATACACAAATAAATATATATAATCAATCATAAAGAATGTTTATTATAAAAAAAAACTCATGATGAACAAGTCGGGAACCGGATACAGCCGGTTAAAGGAGGGGAGAATAGTACAAGCCGGGCGGGGGGGGGGACAAGCTAGGGCCAGGCACGAGAAGGGGCTCATCAGGGGTTGCCGAGTCCCGGATCTGGATCCTGCTGATCCGGGGCCGGCTCGGCATGTCCAGCAGGGGTACCCTGCTGATCATGCTCCCTGATTATCCTCAACACCACCGTAGCAATGCACTAGATCTCCTCCTCATCCAACGGATGCCGAGGATCCGTTGTCTGTGGAGGGGCAGCGGGGGGTGAGGACGCTCCTATCACGGCACGAGCAGTTGTGCTAGGCAAGCCACGGATGCGGCCTTTCGGCCGATTGACGACTTCCGACGTATCCAGCCATCGCTTCAACGCTCCAGTACTCGCACCCGTACTAGTGGACGCTAATGGCTATCCGGACTGCTGCTCGAACCCCCAAAGCTGTTCATACGAGGCCTGCAAAAATAATAATTTAAAAATATGTTAGGGCATTAATTAACGCAACAGACATTGAGGATAGAAAAATAAAAAATTAATAACTTAAACAAATTGACTCACATCGATCCGCCTGGCAATATCCGAAACATAGTCGCCGGCCCGGTGCGATCGTCCTTGTCCTTTTTCCGCACGTGCGTCTGATTATACGTCAGAGCTACGACCTCATCCTTCTCCAGATCCGGGTTCTGGACCGCATTCATGTGTCGGATGAGGTCGTGTGGCACCAACCCCCCCCCCCCATGCGTCGGATCTTTGTTCTATCTGTTCACAGCCCCGCTCTTACTCTTGGTGTCCCAGCCTGGATCCGCAGCCCACCGATCTATCATCTCCCCCATACAGTCGAAGATATCCAAGGTGGGGGATATGTCTTCATCTCCGTCATCGGGACATCCTCGGGCAGCATCTTCTTCGCCCAGTCCCGTGCATCATGGAACCATCGGCGGTAATTCTTGCCAATGAAAGCAAAGAAGGCCTACCGCCCCAGTGCCTGCTGATCAGGCGAGTCAAACGTGAACCCCTCATGTAAGGCATTCAATAACACAAATTAACTACAGAAAATAAACTCTAATTAAACAAATACTATCGCAGAAAAAACTACTTTACCGTACCAGCCACTCCTCCCATAGGGACTCCCTAGCAGCGGCATCCCAGTCCTTCCAGTATAGGTGTGGCTCGAAGAATCGGCCCTTCACAAGAACCCCGATCTTCGTCCTCGCCTGATTCTCCAGGATCCTGCCAAAGAAGTAAATAAATTAATACAGTTCAAATATAAATTAACACCCCAAAATTTTAAATATAAGGCATGATGTGATTTTTTTTACTTACATGCCCTCCTGGGTGAGCGTAACTCTCTGTTTACGCTGGGGGTCGATGCGTACCCCGCGTGTCGGGCCACGGCCTCATTGAGATCCTACAAAATACATACATTAATTCAATTCAAATATATTTTAAATATAAGGCTAGCAAAAATGTGCAGGATGCACGTAAGCGAAGTCCAGAAATTTGTTAACGCGATCCTCAAAATCATTAGCATTCTTCATTTTCATCCAACTTCGATCGACCGGCATGACGACTGAGATAACTTACTGTATACCACATTCAATTATGACCAATCATTAGGCAGGGTCGATATAAAGATAAATGCATGAATATGACAACATCTCGTTGTCTATGTCCCTCCATTTTCTAATAGGTAGTGGTCATATCCCATTCAGAAAAGCAGATGTTTATAAAACAGTGAATAACTCATGCTTAGTCCTATGTATGCAAAAAAATTGGCAGCAGCTTCCCGCATTTTTCCAAGTACACGACATCGATTAGGTGTTCTAACATTCATCAAACCTTGCCTTGTAAGGTTTGACGGATGTTCGAACACCAGATCTGTATGCACCCGGAGAAACACGTGAGATCGTGTACCAAATATCCACGACATAAAATACAGAGCATGAGTTGAAACACTATTTTATAAACACGTAACTTTTTCAAATTGTCCAAACTGGACATCCAAAGGCTCATTACAAAGCATTACTTTGTAATGAGTACCTTTGAACGGGAACAAATGGTTTTTATGCATGCATGCATTCGGAAATTGATAATATATGCAAGAATCTTTCCTAAATATCAAAACTTCAAAAAGATCGTTACATTTGTTACCAATTCGACACCTCATCGACACATCCGGACACTTATCGGACACCTCCGGACACGTGTCCAACACCTCTCAGTGGTGTTTAAAGACATTGATTTATTTCTTAATTACCGGACATCGTGTTGGACACCCATTGAAGAGGTGTCCACAAGTATAAAGCTAAAATATGTTGTTTCGGTGTCGGCGTCGATCGGACGCGGTGTCCGTGTCTGTGCTACCTAACGGGGATCTCAATCCAATTGGGTCTCATCCCCCGTCAACAATCTCAATTATCAAATGCTTAATGTAATAAAAATCACACATTCAATCTAATTGGGTCCCATCCTCCGTCAACAATCTCAATATCTCAAATGCTCAATGCACAATTAACAATCTAAAATCATCAATTGATAATCTCATTTACTTCAAATGCACAGCTAATAACCTAAAATTATCAATTAACAACCTAAAATTATTTATCAATAATCACAATTCTCAAATGCACAATTAACAACCTAAAATTATCAAACAAATGATCAATGTTTAAATGAGAAAAAATTGTTCAAAATGCACATATCTGATGCGCTTGAACTATTTCAATTTAGGGTTTGATTGTATCAGGGCATTCAATTTAGGGTTCAATTAGTTTAATTTAGGGTTCGGTTTGATTATGGCATTCAATTTAGGGTTTAATTAGAGTTCAATTACTTCAATTTATGGTTCAATTAGGGGGTTCTATTGATTCAATTTAGGGTTCATTTGATTTGGGGCATTCAATTTAGGGTTCAATTAGTTCAATTTAGGGTTCGGTTGGATTAGGGCATTCAATTTAGGGTTCAATTAGTTTAATTTAGGGTTCAATTCGATTAGGGCATTCAATTTAGGGTTTAATTGGGGTTCAATTAGGGGGTTTTATTGATTCAATTTAGGGTCCGGTTGATTTGGGGCATTCAATTTAAGGTTCAATTAGGGGATTTAATTATTTCAATTTAGGGTTCGATTGGATCAAGGCATTCAATTTATGGTTCAATTAGTTTAATTTAGGGTTCGATTCGATTAAATTAGGGCATTCAATTTAGGATTTAATTATGATTTAATTACTTCAATTTAGAGTTCAATTATGAGGTTCAATTAGTTCAATTTAGGGTTCGGTTGATTTGGGGCATTTAATTTAGGGTTCAATTAGTTCAATTTAGGGTTCGGTTGGATTAGGGCATTCAATTTAAGGTTCAATTAGGGGTTCAATTAGTTTAATTTAGGGTTCGATTCGATTAGGGCATTCAATTTAGGGTTTAATTAGGGTTCAATAACTTCAATTTATGGTTCAATTAGGGGGTTCTATTGATTCAATTTATGGTTCAATTAGGGGGTTCAATTATTTCAATTTAGGATTCGGTTGGATCAGGGCATTCAATTTAGGGTTCAATTAGTTTATTTTAGGGTTCGATTCGATTAGGGTATTATGGTCCAATTACTTCAATTTAGGGTTCAATTTAGGGTGCGGTACAATTGGGGCATTCAATTTAGGGTTCAATTAGGAGGTTCAGATTATTCAACAAATTCAGATTATACATGGCAGAGAAGACAAATTAACAACAAATTCAGATTATGGCGAAATACTTCATAATCAACAAATTCAGAAGATAAAATAATGGCCAAACGTCCAAATTAACAACAAATTTAGATTATACATGGCAGAGAAGACAAATTCGAATGTTTTATGTACGTACATTGAAATTCAGAAGAGCTTATACAAGCAGAAGTGTGATTATGGCCAAATGTTTGATAATCAACTTTGAAAAATAAACAACAAGATTAATTTAGGGCAATTAACATATAGATCTCGAGGTGGGTACGACGATAACATATAGATCTCGAGGTGGGTACGACGATGACAGCGTTGGTGGTGCGGCGGTAGCGGTGGGCTTCGTGGCGCAGCGACAGTGGAGGGCTTTATGGCACGGCGGTAGTGGAAGGCTTGGTGGCGCGGCGTCGGGTGGCGGACAGAGGTGTTGCCGGAGGTAGGTCGCCGTCGAGAGGGGTCGCCGCAGGTGAGAACGGCGATGGGTGGGTGAGAGAAGAATATCAGAGAGAGAAACGGGGAGAGAGAAAGAAACTAGATCTGATTATAAATCAGATCTTTAGCAACGGAATAACACCGTCGCTAAAATCAATCGGTGAAGGTCTTATCATAAAAACTTTTTAGCGACGTTTTTATTCCGTCGCTTAAATAATTTTAAGAAACCCTCAAAAATACTAATTTTCTAAAAAGTATTTAGCGACCGTAATTCCGTCGCTAAAAGTCCGTCTTTTTCGTCTGCAAATACTTTTACCGACGGTGTCTTTCGTCGGTAATAGTATTAAACGACGGAGTTTTAACGACGGGATCTTCCATCGCTTAAGACCTTTTTAGTGATGGAGGAATACCTTTCGTTGCTAAAAATCCGTCGCAAAATACATATTTTCTTGTAGTATTAATTAGCAGAAGTCAAATAGACATCCAACAAATTGAGAGCAGAATATGATATAATTAGTTATTTGGGATAAAGTTACATAGCAAGCTTTCCTTAGAGAGCACCCCATCTTTTCTTCTAAATTCAACAAGATCTTTAACAGTTTGACCAGATTTTGAACTTTCAATGGTAAAGTCATTTTTGGACTCTATCACCCCCATGGAAAAGTCATTTTTTTTACTTCTAACTAAAATTACAAGTTATTGTGGCACAAGCGATGCATGTGAAAAAATGAAGTTAATAATATGATATTTTTAATATCAAGCTTGGCCTTTGGAATATATTTTGATTACATCTTTTAATGAATTTTAAATGGCTGCATGTGGAAAAATCAAGTTGTTAAATCAGAACTTCTTACATAATAAAGCATTGTGTATAGATGTTTTAAAATGTAAAAATCAGACATGTCCTTAATGTAGTTATCTAATTTTTAATGTTTTTATTTTGTATTTTTTAAAATTTTATCCTATTACTACTTGTCACAATTTTAGATAGGTAACTGTGCAACACCAAACGAGGTGTTACATCAAAATGTGTGTTCTCATTATATATAGTATATATAGATAGATATAGATGTATGCATTTCAATTTCTCCTCATTAATAGCTAATAAAATGATAATGACGGTATAGCACATATTAGATATTTTATCATTTTCTCACCAACTCTCTAAAATTAAGAGGAAGTTATAAGTGTGTGACAACTTTTAGATATGATAACTTCCTCAAATTTCAAGTCATAAGTATGTGACAACTTTTAGAGTTGTTAACTTCCTTAAGTTTCAGGTCTTAAATCATTCTCCTCAATTTATTATTATCAAAACCACTTCTATCTTTTATATTTAGTTTGTACGATGAATAGTAGCACATGCATACGTTTCAAACCGTTGTGGTTGTTAGTTTGCAGTTTTGGAAAAAATAAAAACAAAGCTTATTCAGTTTTCAGTTTTTGACAAAAAGAGTCATGTGTTTTCTTAGGAGTTTTTGTTTTTGAATTTCACTCTTTTATATTCATTTTTAACCGTCCATTAATAACTTCATAAATATTTTTCTCCTCCAAACATCTCCGACCACCACCACATTAACACCGCCATCAAATTGCCATCATCATAGCATTACATTCCCTCTCCCCTTGGTTACCACCATGACCCGTTCCTCCACAAGATCCATGGATAGAAAGAAGTTGACGGTGATTGATGCGATGCGACGGTGATGGGCCAAATGCAGATGCGATGTGGTTGCAATGTCAAAGGTAGTGGTTGTACGTGATGGGTAGGCAGTCATTGTGACGGGTCCAAGGTAGTGGCGGGGCAGATTCATGGGTGACAATGGCGGTGATGTGGCGACGGTGAGGCAGATATGTGGGTGGCAATGACTGAATTATGGCGACGGTGTGATAGATTATGAGTGGCAACCGAGGTAAGGTGGTGAAGGTGGGGCATATCTATAGTGGCGACGGTGGTTGTCTATTGGCGGTGGTGGTTGGGGCTTATAGGTAACCGGTGGTAGTAATGGAAATGAGAAATGAGTTATATAAAAATGTGGATAGAAATTTGTTTCTAATAAAGCCTTGAAGGTAAGATCTGAAATAAACCAAAACTCATAAATGGAGTTTTAAAAAACAAGCCAATATTGCCAACTTGTTTGAAAAAATGAGGGGGAGAAAAGTCAAAACTCTCTATCAAACTTTTTATCACAAAACTGAGAACAAAAACTCTGTTAAACACCGCATATATCTAGTGTTACGCGTGATCATTTTTTTTTCTTTACAAATGCAGATGTATGTTATCAAAATTAAGTACTCCACTGTGCTGCACACCCCGCAAACAGTACTTTGACTCTATCCGTACACTAGATCCTCCTCAGTCGTCAGAAAAATACAATACTAAATACATTCCAAAATGAATCACTAAAGAAGAGAGATGAAGACAATAGGAACAAAGCTAGACGGTTTTTGGCTCCTGCGAAAGAGGAGTTTCCCTGGGAGATACTCTGATCACTACCGTCGAATCTCCAATCCTACGCTACATTGCTCCGGCCACTCTCTCGTCAACGGTTGCGATTCTTCAGTTGACAATCCCTCTGGACCCGGTCAGTAGTTTAGCTTTCGACATTTCATTTGATTCTTGCAATCTGTAGATTCTACTCCCGTTATACAGCCTTCTGTCGTCCACTTGCCTTAGCTAATAGTCTGTTTATGAGTTTTTAGAGGAGAAAAAGAAAAGAAAAGAATAGAAAGGAAGAGAAGCGAGAAATGAAGTTTGTGCGTTTAAGAGGAAAAAGAAAACATCATTCATTTCTTTTATTTTTTTTGAGTTAAGTAAAAAAGAAAAAGAAAAGACATCAGATCAATCTATACTATACGAAAATATATATATATATATATCTTTAGTGTAACATCTCCTTGGTGCTACTAACTATTTATCTAAAACGGTGACAAGTGACATTATAAGAATTTTTTCAAATATGACACAAAATACAAATCTTAATTAATAATGTAAATAATTACCTAAAAAGACATGTTTGATTTTCATTATTTAAACTTCATTAAAAATATATAATCAAAATAAATTATAAAGCCCAAACTTAATATTACAAAAATATCATATTGCTAACTTTATCTTTGTACATGTTTGATTTTGCTAACTTATTTTGCCACACGCATGACTGATTTATTTTTTTTGCAATTTAAGATTGATTTTATTCAATATGATAATAAATATTTATATGTGATGCTTGATTTTTTTAACAAAATTTATATTATTAATTTTATTTTTTCACATGCATCGCGTGTGTCACGGTGACTCGCACAATATATAAAGAGAATGACATTTTTTTATAATACATTTTTTAGTGTTACTTAACTACATTCATACATACATAAGTACTATTTTTCTTTCTCCACATGATTTCGCATCAGGTCTCTCTATGTGGTGGTGTATTTGTGTGAATGTTTGGTTGTGGTTCTATATATTGGTAGATTGGTTTTAGAAAAGTTGTTAAAGAACAGCGAGAAGTAATTTGGATCTTGTTCACACGCGTACGTGCCATATACGAAACCTCTGTCATATACTCTTCCTTTGTCTCTATTTTTTTTAATTATATATATATTATTTTTGAAAACTGATTTGTATATGAAGTAATTGCTGTGGTTCCGGCTTTCTTTGTAAATGTTTATCTGGTCTTGTGCTTGAATGGCTGTGCAAATATGTTACATTTCTTCCTTTATTTTTTTGTAGTATTGACAAGTTTTAAACTCCTTTCTGTGCTTCTGGTTTCCTCTATGGGCTAAGATGAAGTCTCACATATCTATTGAGTTTGACCGACCTTGTTTAACTCGAAATTCTCACTGATTAGCCTTTGCTTGTAATATTTTTATGGTTTGATTCGGTTTTGGTGCTAGACATGAAGAGTGCATGGAAAGGGAATAAGTCATGTTGGGTATTGAACCAGCTAGGGCAGCTGATCAACGTCACTTTTTAGCTGTTTTTGAGCTCTCGATGTCTTCAAAAAGATTTGGCTTGGGTGAGCGTGGCCAGCGAAAGAGAGGCGGAACATCAGAAGATGCTAACCCAGTTGCTTGTAGATTTGATAGTGGAAGAAGAGCAAAAAGAGTCGCTACCTGCAACCACAACTTTCGTGATGCTGATGGGCATGAACGAAGAGAACTAGATGTCGTTCCTTGACAAGTTTCAGGAGCTTCTCTACCCTGCATTTGGTAATAAAAAATCTTCGAGCATTGGCCAGAGACGGAGACTGAGGATCGGGGCGTCATGCCAGTTTTAAGACAACCAACGGATCGTTTACTGCAGCACATTTTACGTTGCTGCAGTTTTTGGGATTTGTTAGTAGATCTGTTGGTTGGCTTTTGCTCTTCAATGAAAACTAAATCTCAAAGAAGAAAGAGGAGATTCGCTCCAAAAATGGATGTAAATGTTTTAAAGAGTTTAATTACACTCATCAACACTGAAGTTTTTGTCTCTTTTGTACTCAAATTACCGAGGTCTGCTATTCTCCAACACCACGCCCGCTCCAGTTAAGTTAATACCCTATCACTTGAGATGACGAAAACTTGACGTGGCATATTATTTATCATTAATATTTATGTAAAACAGACTGATGCCAAGGAAAAATGGGTTCACAGTCGACGTGGCGATGCCACAAGGAATACAGTCCGAGTCAGATACCAAGTGTGATGATGTGGGACACAACAAGGGCGGAGCAAGGGCAGAGACCAAGAGCTTCCCAGACAGAGCCTGAGGGTGGCAGTGCTGCGAGGGTGATGGTGCAGGGTGAATACACGACAACAGTCACAGTCAGATGCTTAGGTCCAGAGTTAGGGTCCTGTATATTTCTCTCTCTAGGATTCTAGAGTGAGAAAGTGAAAGTGTTCTGAAAATGTCCACCCGTGCAAATGAATTCTCAAGACCTCTACTTATAGAGGTTGAGATGATGATGTCATCACGCGACACGTGGCCCTCCCCGGGAGTGACACATCATCGAGGGGTCCACAGCTACCGGTGTTCCACGGACTGTCGAATCGCATATTCACCCGGCCTGCCCTGCACAGCGTCACTCGTCTGTCTAGAAAAACTAGCTCCCACAGCGTCGGTGTGGCCAGAGAACCCCCTTGATCTAGCCACCAATCCAAGCCCTTACAGAGTCTCACAGGCCTAGCAGTGGTGGGAAAGACCCGACGCCCAACTGCAAGGTGGACTAGGCGTAATGCCCTCTGAAGACCTACTCCCGTCTCGGAGTGACCCGGGGGTCATTGGCCCTAGGGGTGCCGACGCGAGCCCCCAGTGCTGGAGCACGTAGGCCAGTCACGAAGGCACCCTAACGGAGATAGTGTCCCGAAGGAGTCACCTATCCCGCTGCGAAGGGTCCTCGGGCCGGAGCACTACGAACGGAGCCCCCCGGAATGAAGATGGTGATAGCTTTATGGTAACGAGCCTATCTCACTATGAGGGGTCCTCGTGCCGGAGCACTACGAGCGGAGCCCCCCGAAATAAAGACGGCGATGGCTTTGAGGTTGTGAGCCCATCCCGTGGCGGCAATACCTATAAGGTTGTGAGTCCATTCCGCTGCGAGGGGTCCTCATGCCGGATCCCCCGGACGGCGATGGCTTTAAGGTTGTGAGCCCATCCCGTGGCGGCGATTACTATAAGGTTGTGAGTCCATCGCGCTGCGAGGGCTCCTCGTGCCGGAGCCCCCCGTGATTCTGACGGCGATGGCTTTAAGGTTGTGAGCCATCCCATGGCGGCAATGACTATAAGGTTGTGAGTTCATCCCCCTGAGAGGGTCGGAGCCCCCCGTGATTGTGACGGCGATGGCTTTGAGGTTGTGAGCCCATCCCGTGACGGCGATGACTATATAGTTGTGAGTCCATCCCGCTGTGAAGGCCGGAGCCCCCCGTGATTGTGACGGCAATGGCTTTAAGGTTATGAGCCCATCTCATGACGGTGATGACTATAAGGTTGTGAGTCCATCCCGCTGCGAGGGCTGGAGCCCCCCGTGATTGTGACGACGATGGCTTTAAGGTTGTGAGCCCATCCCGTGATGGCGATGACTATAAGGTTGTGATTCCATCCCGCTGCGAGGGCCAGAGCCCCCGTGATTGTGACGACAATGGCTTTAAGGTTATGAGCCCATCTCGTGATGGCGATGACTATAAGGTTATGAGTCCATCCCTCTGCGAGGGCCAGAGCCCCCATGATTGTGACGACGATGGCTTTAAGGTTGTGAGCCCATCTCGTGGCGGCGATGACTATAAGGTTGTGAGTCCATCCCGATGCGAGGGTCGGAGCCCCCCATGATTGTGATGGCGGTGGTGGCGATGACTATAAGGTTGTGAGTCCATCCCGCTGCGAGGGCCGGAGCCCCCCATGATTGTGACGGCAATGGCTTTAAGGTTATGAGCCCATTCCATAAGCATGTAACATGATTATGGTGCATGGGCGTGGTGCCTACAGCACGAAACATTGATTGTGGCGCATGGGCACGACGAAGACTGTCACGAGACCATACTTGGTGCTGGGGGCACATGTCATGAAAGTGGCGCACGGGGGCGACGACGAACGTCGTAGAGCAATACTTGGTGCCGGGGGCACGCATCATGAGAATGACGCAAGGGCGCAACGACCAACGTCGCGGAACAATACTTGATGTCGGGGGCACGTATCATGACAATGGTGCACGGGCGCAGGCGAAGAATGTCACGGGAATATACTTGGTGCCGGGGCACATGTTATGGAAGTGGCGCATGGGCACGGCAACGAACATCACGGAGATAATACTTGGTGTCGGGGCACATGTCATGGAAGTGGCGCATGGGCGCGACGACGAACGTCGCGGAGACAATACTTGGTGCCGAGGCACATGTCATGGAAGTGGCGCATGGGCGCGGCGACGAAAGTCGCGGAGACAATACTTGGTGTCGTGGGCACATGTCATGGAAGTGGCGCATGGGCGTGGCGACGAACGTCGCGGAGCAATACTTGGTGCGGGGGGCACGCATCATGAGAATGGCGCATGGGCACGGCGACGAATGTCGCGGAACAATACTTGGTGCCTGGGCACATGTCATGAGAATGGCGCATAGGCACGGCGACGAATGTCGCGGAGACAATACTTGGTGCCAGGGCACATATCATGAGAATGGCACAAGGGCGCAGCGACGAACGTCGCGGAACAATACTTGGTGCCGGGGCACATGTCATGAGAATGGCGCATGGTCGCGGCGACGAACGTCACGGAGCAATACTTGGTGCCGGGGCCACGCATCATGAGAATGGCACGAGGGTGTAGCAACGAACGTCGCGAAACAATACTTGGTGTCGGGGGTACGAATCATGAGGTTGATGTACGAGCGCGCGTCGGGTGTCCCGGAGACGAGGCGTGAGCTAAGTGTGCATGTGATAACAAAATAATGAATGCAGCATGTAGTAATGACAAAGTTGGGAGTGATGGTATGCGGTCGTCGGTGACAGGTCATTCGGCGGTAAAGTGCAACTTTTGGTGGCGGGCATCGCAGGAGCGGTGCGCGGTCACGGGGGAACGAACATCGGACGTCGTGAGGTTGATGTACGACGGATGTCGCAACGTTGATGTACGAACTTCCGTAAACATCGCCGAGGTACAAAGACTCGAGAAAATAAGTGCGCGTGGGAAGGGAGGCCATAGGCCAAAGATTGGGGGAAGGCCGAGGCCGTCCCTTTGGTGAGGCTGAGGCCGACCCTTTGGGGAGGCGCCAATGGCCAACTCCCATGAAGGGAGGCCAAGGCCACTCCCCCTTTCGGTGAATTTTGGGCGCCGTCGGTTGGTGTTTTGATGGTCAATGACAAATCCGAAAGTTGTGTTACGACGAGCTTGTTGACATGAATCGTACCCACATGATAAACAAGGTGCAAAAGTCACATACATAGCATACGAATCAAACAAAGTGTGAAAAGGGCTTTGCACAAAAAGTGAGCAACCAGGGGGGAAGGCCAAGGCCAACCCCCCATGGAGGCCGAGGTCGACCCCATGGGTTGGCCAAGGCCTTTGCCCCATGACCCTGTCACTCAGGTTGCGCCGTCGGTCGATGTTTTTGATAAAAAGGTTCTTGGGTGGTCGCGGCGCGATGATCGTGCTACCGTGAGTGACGTCAACGTGAAATAATTTGTGACTAAGTCGTGCATGAAGCGTGCGAAGCGAAAAATGCACGTGACTTGGGCGCCCGCACTTTGACTGGTTCAAAGCGTTGAATAATTGACCGTTGAATGTGTCGACATGTCGCACAACATGGGACCCTAGTGGTCCCTTGGGTATGACCAGAATGAGTTGGGAACACAGACTTTGCAAAATACATGGGAAAACATATTGCTACAACAAAGACACATGTATATGTTTACATGTGCGTAGGTGAGTTATTCGTGATGGTTATTGTGACTACTGATCTCAATTTTGAAAAAGCACTTGGGCTGGCAAAAACAGCTCGTGGTGGTACTGTGACGACAGAAGCGGCGGCAACTGTAGGGACGTTTCAGGCACACTATGGTTGGTGATGGTAAACAATTGGGTTTTTTCAGTTTTCGGTTGGTTTTCTAGGTTAGTTGAATATTTCGGTTCAAACTCGAGTGCATATTCATGCACTATACGTTGATAAACGTTATGGTAGCAGGTTATACTGAGATTGTGTAACAGCGAAGGAGTGATTCGCAGCTACTTAAGGAAAATTTCACTCAATTTAAAAGGAGAATCCAGCTCAGCTGGCCAAATACAAAGAAAGGGAATAGGAGAGAGAAGATGACAGTGATTTTCATTCGCATCCTTCTTCTCATGATTTTCCCCTTTACATAGTCTTTCCAAATCTTTCTTCCCAAGTTAGAATTTTTGAATATTCTTGGAAGATCAGAAAAATGTAAAAACAACTAACTGAAAATCAAAATAAAGCATTAATGCTGCTAGAAATCCTAACGGCCAAATCCTCCTTGGAAATCTGCTGAGCGCGTGGCTGTCACTTTCCCACCCATTTATTGCTTTACGCGCCTCACTCTCACTTCCTTCTTAATGGCTGTTGCTTCCTCCATATTTCTCTGTTTAATTTCTTCCCACACCTGGTGGTACTTTAACTCTAATTTTCAGTGGCATGTGCTGCTGGTTAGTGAATGCTGGTGCAGCTAGGTCTCGTGGGGTGTCATTCATGACATTCCCTCCCCTTTTAAATTTTCCATCCTCTCCTGTAGCAAATGCTGGAAATTTTCTCTGTACTGTAACCCAGTCCTCCCATGTGGCCTCATTTTCAGGTAAATTAGTCCAACCAATTAGTGCTTGTGGCACTGCTTGACCCCCTCTCTTAATCATCCTGCGATCCAAGACCTGAGCAGGTTCTAAAAGTATCTGCCCCCTTCATTGACTGGTGGTAGCATTGGAGTAACAATAGTGTGCTTACCTAGAGCTGGTTTTAGTAGAGAAACATGGAAAACAGGATGAATCCCAGTACCTTGAGGTAATTCCAGTCTATAGGCTACTGGTCCAACCCTTTCCAACACCTGGTATGGTCAAAATACTTAGGGGACAATTTGAGGTTCTTTCTTAGGGCTAAGCTGGTTTGTCTATAGGGCTGAAGCCTGAGATAGACTCGATCCCCTACAGTAAACTCCCTCTCACTTTTGTGT
This sequence comes from Escallonia herrerae, assembly GCA_033070095.1. NCBI lineage: Eukaryota > Viridiplantae > Streptophyta > Magnoliopsida > Escalloniales > Escalloniaceae > Escallonia > Escallonia herrerae. The sequence goes on along the minus strand of JAVXUP010000483.1, from coordinate 294,455 downwards.
TTGTCTGCATTCAACTTCATTCTAGCTTGGGCAGTAGTCAAGTTATCCTTCACGAGGTTCAAGACTTTGGTTCTCTCCACCATATATGCATCAACTGTAGCAACATGAGTAGTTTCAGGGCTGCCCAAGTTCAAAACTCTAGGAGCATAACCATAAAGAGCCTCAAAGGGAGTCACCTTGAGTGAGCTGTGAAATGTAGTATTGTACCAATACTCAGCCATTGTCAACCATTTACTCCAGGTATGGGGTCTATCCCCACAAAAGCATCTTAGGTATGTCTCAAGGCACTGATTGACCCTTTCTGTTTGCCCATCGGTTTGAGGATGATAGGAAGCACTTAGGTGAAGATTAGTACCAATTAAGCTAAAAAGCTTTGCCAAAAGTGACTAAGGAAAACATTTCCTCTGTCACTTATGATAGTATCTGGTGTGCCATGTAGTTTGAACACCTGGTCAAAATAGGCTTGAGCAACTTCTTAGGCTGTGTAAGGGTGGCTCAAGGACAAGAAGTGTGCCACCTTGCTTAGCCTGTCAACTACTACCATTATCACTTCCTTGTTCTGTGATTTGGTAGACCTTCAATGAAATCCATTGAAATACTGCTCCACAGCTGTTGGGGTATAGCTAAAGGCTAAAGTAGACCAGGGTAGGCCACATGTTCTGATTTGTTCATCTGGCAAGTGTCACACTGCTGGACAAATCTTTTTACACTCTGTTGAAGGTTGGGCCAAAAAAATATAGCTGCCACCCTTTTAAATGTAGCATTTTCTCCAGAGTGCCCCCCAATGCTGGAACTGTGCAAAGTTTGGAGTATTTGTTGCCTTAAGTTCCCTTTCTCTCCCACAATTAATTTTCCTTTGAACTTCAAAGTACCTTGTTCATACAAATATTCTGAAGTGGCATAAGGATCTAAGACCAATTGCTGAATTTGTTGTTGAACATAAGCATCACCTTCATATGTATCTTGTATTTCTTGTATCCATAAGGGTGTTACAACAGAAATTGCTGAGCAATTCCCTTCTTGATCCCCTGATGTTGCTAACCTTGACAATGCATCAGCTGCCCCATTCTCTCTTCCAGCTTTGTATTGAATTTCAAAATCAAATCCCAATAGCTTTGACAAGCACTTTTGTTGAAGTAGGGAAGTTACCCTTTGGCCTAATAGATACTTTAAGCTGCAATGATCTATTTTGATTATAAAATGGCTGCAGCTAAGGTAGCTATGCCAGTGCATTATAGCTTGGACCAAAGCCATGAGTTCTTTCTCATAAGTTGACAGGGCTAAGGCTTTGGTTCCAAAAGCTTTGCTGAAGTAAGCTAGAGGTTGGCCTTGCTGCATCAGCACTGATCCCATGCCCATATCACTAGCATCAACTTCCACAGTGAATGGGAGAGTCCAGTTAGGTAAGGCCAAGACAGAAGTTTGAGTCATAGCATTCTTCAAAACTTCAAAAGCTCTTGTTGCTTCAGGATGCCACTTGAAGTTGTTCTTTTGAAGCAACTTGGTCAAGGGTTTGCTCTTAATGCCATAGTGAGCTATGAACTTTCTGTAATAACCTGTGAGGCCTAGGAAGCCTCTTAATTGCTTGAGAGTTTTTGGGAGTGGCCACTGTACCATAGCTTGAATCTTGGCAGGATCAGCTGTGACTCCTTGCCCCGTGACAATGTGGCCTAAGTACTCCACTTCTGAGGAGGCAAAGGTACACTTAGACTCTTTGACATATAAGGTGTGGTCCCTGAGGGTCTATAGAACAATGGTGAGGTGCTAGAGATGGTCTGCATAACTCTTGCTGTATACTAATATGTCATCAAAGAAGACCAAGACAAATCTTCTCAAATAAGGCTCAAAGATGGAGTTCATAACTGACTTAAATGAGGCTGGTGCATTTGTGAGCCCAAAAGGCATCACTCTGAATTCAAAATGTTCAAAATGGGTTGAAAAAGCAGTTTTATGAACATCAGTTGGATGCACCCTGATCTGATGGTACCCACTCCTTAGATCAAGCTTGGTAAACACCTTGGCACCATGTAGTTCATCCAACAGGTCATCCACTACTGGAATTGGAAACCTGTTTTTCACAGTGAGTTTATTCAACCCCCTGTAGTCCACACACATCCTCCATGATCCATCTCTCTTCTTCACTAATAAAACTGGGGACCCAAAAGGTGAAGTGCTAAGCTGCACTATACCAGATTCAATCATCTCATGAACAATTTTCTCTATTTCAGTTTTTTAGGTGTATGGCACTCTGTATGGTCTGATGTTTATGGGTTGAGTATTAGGAATTAAAGGTATTTGGTGGTCTTGAGGTCTGGTAGGGGGTAGTCCTTTGGGTTATTGGAAGACATCAGCAAACTGATGTAATAGTGCAGTCAATTGAGGCTCATGGGTGTGGGGGTTTGGTAGAGTGGTTATAGTGTAAACTTGGCCAAATAAAGCCCCTTGATTCCTGGTAAGGTACTTGTACATTGACTGTGCTGACATTAACTTGATTTCAGCTTGTACTTCTCCCCCATATAATGTTACTTCCTTGTCCCCCATCCAGATAGTCATAGTCATCTTCTGAAAATAAAAAGGCCACTCTTCCCAAGTCCTTCAATCATTGTAAACCCAGGACACAATCACAGCCCCCAAAGGAATCATCAACATATTAGTTTTAAATTGCTGATTCTGCATAGTCCAACTGAATTCATTACAAGCTGAGTCACTGCACACCTTGTTGCCATCTGCCACCATAACTGTCATGGGGGCAGTAGGGGTCACCAAACAGCCCAATCTTTCAGCTGTAGCTGGGTCCATAAAGTTGTGGGTGGACCCAGTGTCCACTAGTAGGGAGAATTTCTTGTTACCATGCTGACCCCAAAGCTTAAAAGTGGATTGAGTTTGGTTCCCTGTCAAAGCATTGACAGTGATCTCCATCTTCTCTAGGTGTTCATTATTTTCTATCTCCTGTGGTTGTGGATGGACTTCTTCATCATACACAGGTAGGGGGTCTTCCTCTTCACCCTCATCAACCACCAATATAGACACCTGTTTGTTTCTAAAAACATGTGCAGGGCTGAAAGTCTCCTCACACCAATAGCATAGGCCTCTTTTTCTCCTGTCATCAAAGTAGGCCCTAGTCAACCTTTGTTGGGGTACATTTGGGGTGGGTAGTAAGGCCTTGTTCTGGTTGTTAGGTTGAGCTTGAAGTGGTTGGGGGTTCAGAGTTAGTGCAGGGCTTCTTGGTTTAGCAACTGTGTTGCTCAGGTTAGGTTTAGTAGGGGTCAAGGGGCTGTAGGTAGACTGAAATTTAGGTGTGGTTCTGGACTGGTACCAGCTATTATTGAGAGTAGCCTCTTGCTTTCGAGCTAGATAAATTGCCCTTGAGAGGTTGTGTACCTCAAATTTTTTAACCTCCAATCTGATTTCATCCTTGAGACCACTAATGAAACTTTGCACAAAATACACTTCCTCAAACTTACACCCTTCATTAACCAGCATAGATTTGAGGGTCTCAAACTCATTATAATATTGTTCAACTGACCCAAGCTGTCTCAATTTATAAAATTCCCCAATTACACTTTCTTTAAACAGTTGAGCAAATCTAGAATTTAAATCTCTTACAAACTCAGTCCAGTGAACCTTGCCCTTGGCCTTAGTGTAAGTACCAAACCAATGTTCAGCTTGGCCTTCGAAGTGTACTAAAGCAAAAGTAACTTTGAGCATTTCATCCATGGGATGAAATTCAAAGTATCTCTCATCTTTTCTAACCCACCCATAAGAATCATCTCTATAAAACTTAGAAAATTCCAACTTAGGTAATTTAGGAAAAGCATTACCATTGTTATATGGAAGGAAATCTCGATGGTTAGCTTCCAAGCTCTTGTTTCCTCTTGTCTTCGAATTAGATCCTTCTGCTCCCTCATTACCTTTAGCGTAAATCAGCTGCTGCATCAAATCCTGCAACTCTAAGAGAGCCTGCCTCAGAGCTGGTAATTCCTCGTTTAATTGATCTACTGAGAGCTTCAATGCAGGTAGCTCCTCTATGTTTTGCCTTAATTCCGTCAATTGATCATCAAGAGACCCAAAGCGATCTGCAAACTGAGCTTCCATCAAGCTCACATGCTCATCTAGTTGATGTTTATTTCGGTTACCATACCCCATTTCTGATCTGATTTCTTCACGAACCCAAGTAACGTAGCTTGCTCTGGATACCAAATGTAACAGCGAAGGAGTGATTCGCAGCTACTTAAGGAAAATTTCACTCAATTTAAAAGGAGAATCCAGCTCAGCTGGCCAAATACAGAGAAAGGGAATAGAAGAGAGAAGATGACATTGATTTTCATTCGCATCCTTCTTCTCATGATTTTCCCCTTTACATAGTCTTTCCAAATCTTTCTTCCCAAGTCAGAATTTTTGAATATTCTTGGAAGATCAGAAAAATGTAAAAACAACTAACTGAAAATCAAAATAAAGCATTAATGCTGCTAGAAATCCTAACGGCCAAATCCTCCTTGGAAATCTGCTGAGCGCGTGGCTGTCACTTTCCCACTCATTTATTGCTTTACGCGCCTCACTCTCACTTCCTTCTTAATGGCTGTTGCTTCCCTCCATATTTCTCTGTTTAATTTCTTCCCACACCTGGTGGCACTTTAACTCTAATTTTCAATGGCCTGTGCTGCTGGTTAGTGAATGCTGGTGCAGCTAGGTCTCGTGGGGTGTCATTCATGACAGATTAGAGCTGGTGGTTTGATCTATTGTTTGAGATGTGGAACCGGAGGGCCAAAAAATTGCATGTCTTGAGGTTCTTGGTATGAAGAAAAGTCGCAATCCTTCTTTTTTGGGTTATGGCCGGTGGACTAACTATGAAGAGTCGGCATACTGGGGTTCGTAGCTGATGGACAATTATGACACTGCCGATGCATGACAGCCGGTGGCTGGACTTCTGGTGGGTGATGAACGCTATCTGGCTATTGGTTTGTACTCCGTTGATATTGTTTTAGTTAAGGAAGTTTTGCTTTTAGGTTCTGCTTACCTGGGTTAATGATAAAAAGGGTCATTCCAACGAATCTGTTAAGTTTTCTTTCCCGTCAAACTCAAACAAGGATTAAGTGTACGTAATGAGTCAAAACGTCGCTGTTGTCAAGTGTAATTAACCTACCCCTACTTCGGAACTAGGAAATCAGTCTTCAGCCAAGATATGAAAAGGGGTTGCCTTTTTCTCTGCTTAGTTGTTCTTTTTTTTTTTTTTGGTTCTCTGCTTTGAAAATATTTGCAAAGATGAAGCTAAAAGGATACACGTACGTATGGTGTTAGAAATATGTTATAACCCGAACAAGGCTCGACGTAAAATAGGCCGGAAGTGACTAATGGCGGAATTTTTTGACGGCAATCGGCTGCAGCGGTTGCTAGGATGGCCGATGGTGGTGGCTGCCATGGTAGGCTTGTGTGTGTGTGTGTGTGTGAGAGAGAGAGAGAGAGAGAGAGAGAGAGAGAGAGATGTTTATGGTTTAAGTTTTTAAATACCAATTTGGGTATAGACGGAGACGAAAAATTCAATCAGCGCTAATTGATTAGATTCTCGATTTGTCCTATATCCATTTACAGGTTCAACAAAAAAGTAGCATGTGGGACGGGGCAGGGCGGAGCTCCAATTAGGCCCCGAAATTGCCACCCCTACTATAAATGAGACATCATGCCAAGTCTGGATGTTGGCGTGCATAGTTGTGGTTGCTCTCTTCACATTGCTTGTACGAGGAATTGTCCTTAGGCATGATAGAGAATATGTTCCTCTTTTCATTTCGTTGGATTTTTTTTCATTATTTACATGATACTAAGTTTATAGTACATATTTGGAAAATGTGAAAGAAAAATTCTATTTAGACGAGGGAGTGCAATAATTGGCTATGGTGAATATATGCAAGGACTTAGAGCTTAGTGGACAAGTTTATGTGTTTACACCGATGGTCTTGTAACGGAGTAAATAAATATTTTTAACGAGAGAACTGATGTGATAGGAAGGACTAGGCTAAACTATAATTATTCTATATTAATCCAACGGATTTAAGTGTTCCAAACTATTGGTACGACCGCCCTATATTTTCTTTTGGCAATGGCATTATGGAGGCTACATCGTGGAGCCGAGGATATAATTTTGTTCGCATGGAACATGTCCGGCAAATCAGGAATCCACCCTCCATTTTCATTAGTCCCTTGCGTCTCTGGTTGGCCTAAGGCTGTTTCTTTCCAAAAAGAGTAAAGCGATGACACTATATATCTTCTACCACAACTTGCATCCTCCACTGCAACCTTAAGCACGAATCTGGAGAATCGAGATTGCATCAGCCGTACGGATTTATAGAGGAAGATCCATCTTTACTACTGTTAACATTGTACAGCAATTAATAAGTAAAAGATAAATGAAAGCAGCAAATCAACCTACATAACACTATATTGACTTGGACATCTCTGCAGCAAGTCAGCAACTAGCCAATAACCCAAAAACAGCGGCTCGTCAATCAGCATGAAACTTTGCCACAAACATCTATTTTCTCATTCATTATAGCGTTGACGACATCCTTCACAAACACAAAAAAGCATTCTCTGCAAGAACCACGCATCATCTTGGACCTACGGACTTGCTGAATTCCATCAACATGGCAGCAAACCGAGCATTGAAAGGAAGGGACGCCAGGTTTTAAGCGCTCTAAACCGCATGCTGCCAGTATGGAGTGTGTGGCGAGCCTAGCAATTTCTTTGAACGCATCAACTTCTGCACAGACAAGAATGAATTTGATAAATCGAAAGAATAGATGTGGTGATAGAGGAACAAATCATGCTGCTGTACCCATAATGGAAGCATGAAGATCTAAGCACATCCGTTTTGCAAATTAGTAAGGACAAAGAAAGAGAGAGGCGACCAGGAATACGATAGCAAAATGTGAATTATAAGCCTGTAGATAACAACACATACCATGGCACCCAAAATTGTCACCCAAACGTATTGCAACAGATTTTGAACCGTGTATAGGATCCTATTCTTTGTAAAGGTACGTCTAAACTGAGTCACCAGTTCCTAGGAATTTACATAAATACTCCGTACTTCTTACGGTTCGATAGACCTTTTGACTTCTTCTGGGTTTGCAATGAGTTGCAAGAATGCAAATTTCATTGGTAGTTGTGAACTAAACTGAATCATCCATCATAAAACATAACGGCCGGGGGGGGGGGGGGGGGGGGATTAGTTTGACATTGAGTCATAAATCTTGTTTGCAAATCCACACCATACTAACTGCCCGTACGAGCATACATAGTTCAACATTTAAAGCTCACACACAATGATCGTACCTAACTTCTGGGCTCCGCTTAGAAGCTTTAAGTTGAGCTTCACAAGAGATTGAATCTCAGACTTGGCATTGTCAGCTTTTCTAGCCTTGCTATCAGCACAACTTTTCCGCTTGGCAACCTTTGCGTCGGCACTGTACGATGAGGAGGCACTTGAAGAAATTGGCACTGACCTGACTGGAGAATTCAAGCAAGCAGACCTATCATTCCCATTTGACGCATTTGACAGGTCTCCAAGGAAATTTTCCCGTGACAAGTTCCCGCCATTTCCATGATCAATACCAACATGAAACGAAGTCTGGACCTCGGAAGATGGCAACTTATGATCTCCTGGTGAAGTAGTTGGAAAAGCCCCAAGCGTACAACAGAACCCCTTCATACCAACCCACTTATGATTTTCTGTCTTACACATCGGAAATCTATACTCACAGTCCTCGTTTACAAGACAACAGTGCTGCTGATGCTTGTCAGACCTAATGGTCCCACTATCCTTCAGACCAAGTTGTTTGCTAGTTGTCAGAAGCATTGAGCTCGTGTTAAATCCTTCTTTCTGGGCATTTACTTTCCTTTGTTGATGTTGTGATGCCTGGTGAGCAATGCTGGCCCTTTCACAATCCCTGCCTAATGGGTTGGTCCTTACAATACCCCTTCCTATTGACCTTGCAGCATCCATCATCTTCCAAGCTTTATCTATATCCCGTGAGCCTTTACTAGGCACTCGATTGCAGGAAGAACCTTTTTGAGCTGTTAACTGCTGACTCAAGCAAGACGAGGAATGTGGTTGACCTGATCGCCCAGAAAGTTCGACTTTACACCCATCAACTGAGCTGGAAGAGAAGCGCAAGGACCCACTGCGAAAAGCATTCCAATTCTGACGCAATGCTTGTATACGACTCTGCACATTGCGGCAATGTGACAATGTTCTTGCACCTATTAGCGTTGGGCTACGGTCAACAATTGGCTGCATTACTGAATCCCTCCCAGTAATGTTATCTGCCACACTAACTTCCTCATCAAGGACATCAGGAGATTTCAACTGCCTTCCATGTGAATATGATGTCGTAGGTCTCTCACGCTGGGTAATTTGGGGTTCTCGTACAACATCAAAGATGGATACACGTGCTTCAACTGACGGCATTTTACTGGAGTTCTGAGGACTAGTTGTACCATCACAATTGGCATCAATTTCACATTTGGCATGTTCATCCCTCAAAAGAGTGCAATCCTGACAAAACCAATCACCCTCAGGTACAGTTGCACCCAAACCAACACAATAAGTATGAGCAGCAGAATCGCAAAGATCACATAGAAGCAAAAGGCTATCATCTGATTTACTCTCGCACATACTGCATTGAATTTCTGAATATAGATCTGGAGGCCCTATTGTCGAATTCCCAAAATTGTGATAGACCTGCAGGGTGAATAAATACAGAAAATTGTGACAGGGTCAAGGTACATGATAACAGTTTAAGTTACAGTATGTCATCACAGCCTGACATGGATACAGGGTCTGATCACTACCACAAAGAGATCTCCCAAACTCTAGACATACATGCCTCCAAGGCTCAGGACACAAGGACCGGCCTCTAGAAAATGCCTCTTACACTCCAGCTTTACACAGCCATAAAAAAAGATTGAAGTACGAGTTTACAATCACAAGCCGTACCAGACTATGATCACCACCTATAATCGCATATATCTGCTTAAACGTTCTTTGGAGATTATTGAGGAAGTGGTTGTGGAGGTCTAGGGCTGAAAGAAACACCTTCAGAGAGACCTTATTGCTGCTATACGTCGTGGTGATTAGCCCACTAGGGAGGTTATTTTGTCGTATGGTAAGGACTTATGGAAAAACCGTCAAAATAGTTGGAATTAATGTGCTATTCTGTTGGCTCCGATGATCGAATCAAATTTTGTGGTGTGGGGATGCTCCTCTTAAAGATGCTTGTCCGCATCTTCTATCTACTGCTTTAGATTTCCAGGATTGCAAAATTGTTGCGCTGTTCAGTTTTTTGGGTAATTGTATTCTTTGAATCTGCTTGTGGAATCTACAGACTCGTGGGGTAGGGTTGGAATTTGTCTTCGAGTTGCTACTTTTTGGTCAATTCCTACTATAATCTCTTTCCACCAGGAGGCTGCATGATGCTTTTTCTTACAAGGCATCTGGAAATCAAAAGCACCTACCAAGGTGGCTATTTCTGCTTGGTGACGCGCTTAGTGACGTGTTCTTACTCTGGACAATCTACAGAAAAGGAATTTGTGTATTGTTAATGGTTGCCTTTTCAGAAAGATGGTCGCCCTATGTGCTTAGCTGCTGAAGAGGCTGTCAACCACCTTTTGTTTGATTGTCTGGTTGCCCAGGAGCTGTTGTCTTTTGCTTTCTCTATTTTAGAGGTGTCTTGGGTAATGCCCACATCTGTTCTAGCGTTGCTTCATTCTTGGGCTCAAAGATGCACTAAGAAGTCTTGGCGACAGTTGGAGAGCAACTTGTCACAACCCCAACCAACTTTGGAGGTTTTTCCACGCAAGCACTAACTGGGACGACAGGCGAGCACTTATGGGGATGCTTGCATGGAAGGGCTCTGGAAGGTTCTAATCTAAACTAGGATTATCTCGTATATTCTTGTAATGGTTGAAATCTAGCAAAGAACAGAAGCTTGTAGGTTTCTAAAGAATTCTAGGGGGAACTCTAGAACAGGATGATCAACACCAGCCATTGAAGAGGTGGAGTGGTATAAATAGGGAGTAGGACCTCAGTTGGAATCACTCACAAAGTTACTCACTGATATACAGATATTCTCCTTTTCCTTCCTTCTGCCAACTTTGCCATTGTGTGAGTGTGTGAGTGCCCAGAGGCTCGAGCGAGTAGTGAGTGGCCAACACACCTAGTGAGGGGACAAAGAGGGATTGGAGTGGGACTTTCCAAGACGTACAAGTAGAAGGTCACTTGGGCATCCACGAGAGTGAATCGCAGACACCACAGGAGTGAATCGCCTAACTGCCACATAGTGTGTTCGTAAAACTCTAGGAATATGAGAGACTGCTTTGTGTCTTTGGTGGTGTCTATGGCAGGAACGTAATAGGTGTCAGTTTGAAAGGCTCTCTAGGCCTCACTTGGAAGTGAAACAAGTTTTTCTGAGGTCTTTTTGTGATTGGACGTACTAGTAATGGCTCTTTTAACTCCGTGTTAAACATTTAGATGTGTTTGTTTAATCTTTAGGGTTTGGTGGTCTGTACGTATATTCTTTTGTACGTTGATTTTGGCCCTTTACCGTGGTTCTTCAGAAAACTCTTACTGGTCAAAAAAGAAAAACGTCAGTGCTTGCATGTCCTGCCATGGAAATGCTTGGACAATTAAAAGATATATGCTTTGGACGAGTAAACTGGGGTGACACGAATAGGATTTACAGCATCAACATCTGGGACAAAACAATAGTTTTCGAAAACAACTTAGGGGGCCAAATTTGAACATTCATATGGTTTATTCTTTATAACAACCATCAATCTGGTCAAGCGGTAACTCCCCACCATGGTATGTCTCACTGGGTAAATTTATGCCAAAAGTTTTTGACCTATGATGGCACAAGATTCCCCTGAAACCTTGTCAGCCAAACCCGACCAAGAGAAAAAAACGAAGAACAACGAAATATCTCATTTAGACTAAGTTCCAACACGTGGGCAAACTTCGTTTAACCAGACAACGGTTTGGTAATTGCCACGCATACCTTGTACAATACCAGCAACGGCCTCCCAAAGTCTGTTGGAACTGCCCAGCACATGCCAAATTCTAACCAGCCAATCATATTGAAGCTTGACACCATGCCAAAACCAATTGCCTGACCCACGAATTTCAGTAACGAGTCCATAAAAAAAAGAGCCAATGTTATCTTCCAAGTGTGCACCTCACATGCCCCCCGTTGCACCTTGCACATTTCATGCCATGTGTTCCCTACCTATCTTGGCTGCACCCATGAACCCACTGCGAGTCCCGTTTTGCACGACACGTCGATATTGTCAACGGTCAGTTTTCAAGGCTTCCAACCGGTCAAAACGTGCACGCCCAAGTCACGTGCATTTTCCTACATTTTTACGATTCTTCTTCGCTAAGTTATTTTCGTGCAACTCCTTTTTTGGCTAGCGAGACGACCTCTGTCGGTCGCACATCTTCCCCCTCGAGGGTACGCGTGCCTCAACCTACACAACCCCTTTTTGATCAGCCGGTCGCACATCTTCCCCCTCGACCTCGGCGCGCCTCAACCTTCGCAGCCCCTTTCTTGCTCAGCTGGTCGCACATCTTCCCCCTCAGGCGTTGGCGTGCCTTCCCCCTTAGGGTCAGCACGTCTTCCGCTTGGGGGGTCTGCCGCCTTCCCTCTTTAGGGGTTGGCTGGCCTTTCACCATTGCATGCTCACTTTTCTTTGCCTCGGCCATGCACCGTCCGCAACACTCGTCACCCACGCCCGAGCACTGACTTCGCAACCCCCGTCGCATGAGCCGGCTCCGTGACCCCCATCGCCGCGCCCGCCTCAAGTCACGTGCCCCCGACACTGCACACACTCTGCTGCACCCATGCGTAGCGTTGCTTATACAGTCGCGCCCATAGGCATCCTATCACACTACCACGCCCCCGCGTTGGTCTATTCTTTCACCACACCATGCGACCTTGCCTTGGTCATTGAACATGCTTAGACACACTCCCCGGAGTGTGCAGCATCCCGCGGGGATAGGCGAATCCTCCGAGACACTATCTCTGCTAGGGAGCTCTAAGTGCTCTGGCATGAAAACTCCCCTTCCGCCAGGTAGACGGCTCCTCCGGGATGCTACCTTGGCCCGTTGGGTAGGTAACTCCTTCGGGACACTACCTTAGCACGCTCCGAGTGCTCCAACACAAGGACTCACCCCCCGACTCTAAGACACTATCTTCGCCAGGGTGTCAGCGTGACTAACCTACATGCTCCGACACTAGGAGCTTTCATCGGCACCCCTAGGGACTGACCCCCAAGTCACTCCGAGATAAGGAGCAGGTCTCCGGAAGGCATCGCCGCCTAGTCCGTTTAGAAGTTGGGCGTCGGATCTTCCCCACCGCTGCCAGGTCCTTGGTGTCTCTTGACGCCCTATGGAACTCTGCAAGGGCTTTGGACTGGTGGCTAGATCAAGGGAGCTCTCTGGCACACTGGCGCTGTGTGGACCACTCTTTCCAGACAGATAGAGTGACGTTGTGCAAGATAGGCCAGATGAATATGCGATTTGACAGTCCGTGGAGCACTGGCACCTGTGAGCCCCTCGATGACGTGTCACTCCCAGGGAGCGCCAAGTGCCGATTAATGACATCACCATCTCAACCTCTATAAATAGGGAGCTTGAGAATTCATTTGGGGACTTCTTCACATTTTCACTTTCTCACTCTAGAATTCTAGAGCTACAGAATTCTAGAGAGAGACATACAGGACCCTGACGTTGGACCTTGACTCTGGACCTAATCATCGAACTGTGACTGTCATCGTGTATTTGCCCGGCGCCATCGTCCTCACAGCACTGCCACTCTTCAGGCTCTGTCTGGAAAACCCTTGGTCTCTGCCCTCAGCATACTTGGCATCATACTCGGATTGCATTTCTTGTGGCACCTAACGTCGACTGTGAACCCACTTTCCTTAGCATCACCATGTCTTCTAACCATGCCAATACCAAGACATGCCCAGCCAAAACATGAGCAATAGCATGCTGACAACATGTCATGCAAAACCAACCTGACAGCCCTTGCTGGCTACTGCCCAACAACAAGTCTGCCACCTTTGCCAATGTCATGGACCACCAAGACACTACTTAGCTTCCCCGCACATAGTCCATAAAAGACATGCCCAAGCTCGCCACAAGCTTTGGGGGGAAATGCCCAATCGCTGCCCTCCCGCATTGGCAAGAAAAGGCCATCGTATTTAAATTAGAGAGTCACGTTCACGAGTACACAACTTCATTTAGTTCCCCATGACACCCAACGACACGTCTTAGTGCCTAGCAGAGATGCAAGCCAAGTTCGCACAAGAGACACAGCCCTCGCAAAAATACCACATAAGGAAAAGCAGAGGTACGGTTGGTAAACATCATAGTTGTTAGATTAAACAACTATGATGTCTACTAGAATAAGCACAACTAATACTCTCAACAAAAATGATTTATGAACGAAATAACTAGTAATAAACACATAATTCAAGTACATAGCTACAAATAGATATGCGCAAATTACAAAAAATAAACCTAAGGTTTACCTTAATTATACTCAACTCCTACTAACTTTGATAATTACAATAAGCTATACTTTTTTTTTATTTTTCAATTAACGGTGTTAATAGAATCAACGAAAAGACGATTATATCCCTCATAAACAAAATTTACCAAGTCATCTCCTTCTCCACTCCACTGCCCATCTCTCTCTCTCTCTCTCACAAACACACACAACTCACACACCACACACAAGGGCCCGCATCAACACCACCACCACTACTAGTCGCATGCCGAGGGCCACCAACGGCAACCATCTACTGCCAGTAGCCCAACCGCTGCCAATCAACAGCTGATAAGAGACTCCTACTCGCCGGCGTACACCATCTCCAGCGAGGGCCAAGGGCCACCATCGATCGGCTCACCGATGATCGCCGCACCGCCGCACCTTTACGGCCGTCACGACAGCCCACCACCGCCAACCATCCACGACTCCCAAGTCCCGCCACCAATCGCAATTGCATAACCACAAGTACATGTGTTGACTGACTTGTGAAGGGCAATATGTGTGTGCATGTGTTCATGTCTATTCGCTGGAGGTGCTCACCGCGGCGATGGTCGGTTTGGGCCGGTGGGTGGTCCAGACTTGGGTTCCGTTCGGTGGTGGGTTTTCCATGTAATGTTGTTACGGTTGATTTGTGTTTGGCTATTTGCGTGTTTGTCTCTATGTGTCGCCTCGTAAGTAGGGGTGTGTGTGTTTGGGTAAACCACGTTCTTTCTCGCCGAAGGCTTGCCCGTGATGGATTCCTAAAATGGATCTTGGCATACTGATGGCAGAGTGTATTGGGGGCTAGGTAGCACGGACACCTCTCCTAGGTGAAGGTATGGAGTCCTAAACAGACGGACACTCCGACACCCTCCGGACATCGTCCAACACGGCTCATCGGTGTCGGAATTTTTTATATATTTTTTTAATTTCCGACACTGTGTCGGACACTTCATCAACAGTGTGGAGCAGTGTCGGACTGTTTTAGGGCCAATTTCAGATGTTTTGAACAATTATCGTCTTCTTCTCCTCACCTCACGGCTGCTGTCTGCCGACCACATCAAGGCTATCGCCAGTGTCGCTGGTGTTGCCGGAACTCAGTCGACGAAGATTCGAAGCTGAGCCAACAGGTCTGACGACTACAGTCGCCGAAAGAAGAGAAGCCAGTAGCTGCCGCAGTCGCCGTCGCCGTCACCAGAGGTCTCGCCGTCGTCGCCTGAGGTCCTCCGTCACCGTCACTGGCCCACAGGTCTCATCTCATCTGAGTCGTCTCCTTTCCCTCACTCCCCCTCGTTTCTTTTCCCTCACTCCCTCTCGTTTCTTTCCCTTTTTCTTTGCTTTCTCGTTTCTTTCATGTTCTTTTTTCTTTCCTCTCGTTTCTTTCTTTTCTTTTTTTTTCTTTTCTCTCTTTGTCGTTGCATTTCCAATACATTAGACTACCTAAATATTGACCAAATAAATTATGACTTCTAACTGAATTCCTTGTTTTGTTTTGATAGTTTTTCATTATTATTTGTTATTTTAGATTGTAAAATTTATTTGATATTTATTATATATATATATATATAATAAAAAATATATTAAAAAAATAGCGATGTCCGGTGAAGCATAGGGAATCTTTTAACAGAGTTGCCTTTTTCGTTAAACGTGTGTAGCTCCGTGAAATGAGGGTACAAATCTAATGGAGCGGAGTGTAATCATCAAAGTTAGTAGGAGCGGAGTCTAATTAAGGTAAACCTCAGGTGTATTTTGTGTAATTTGCCCAATAGATAAAGCAAGATGAGAAGACCACAAATAATAGCTTGAAACCACAGTGCGTAAGATTTTTCCCACTTGACATAGTGCCAAATCCTAGGATAGATTTCGTAGGTACAGATGTTGACTTTCCAAACGAAACTCAACATCCTTCATTTCAAAATTCCTTCATTTTTGAATTAGTGACTTTCAGAATTTACAGTTTGGATAACGTTTTTTTTATGATTTGGGTATTGGACTCCTGCATGCAATTGCAACATAAACAATTGTTTTTTTGAATATTTTCACTCGCTAACAAATTTTTTTTTTTTTTTAATATTTTCACTCGCTAACGATTGTTTTTTTTTTTGAATATTTTCACTCGCTATTTGTAGTATATAGTGACAAAAAAGGTTCCCAACTGTATTATTACCCTATGTTATGAGGACTCTTCAAACGTGTGAAATACCTTATCGGACACTCAATAACTAGACATGGGCATGGAATATGTGTTTGACACATGTCATAGGATATGCCACTAATAACACTATCTTATAGTGTTTTTTTAGTTCTTTAATGCTTTGAGATGCTATAAGTTTAAAGCAAAACAATGTGCGTCACGTAAAGCACCATGTTAATAAGAGGAATAACGGAAAAAATAATAATAAATAGGAATATTACGTGGTGTCCCCGTGTCTTGGGTTTTGAAAATTAAATGAATCCGACACACGTATTTGACTCAAACACTCATACCGAATCCATGTAACATAGACCGTACCTGATGTTAAAATTTAAAAAGGGTCAACACAATTGTAGCCTAGGATGAAAAGAAATCACATTCAGAGGTGTTGGTGTGTTCAGGTGGGGTGGTTTTTGGTGGGTGGGAGGCTGGGTGGGGAGATAATGCATGAGGAAGCGGTATTAGTTGCACAAAACAAAAGTGGTATTCGGCCCCATTTATTCATCCCATAAATTCTAGGCTAAAAAGACTCTCGTGGCATCAACTGCGAGTTTGATTAATAAAAACAAACTAGTCTAGAGCAAGCATTTGATTAAAAAAAACTGTGAAAATGAGACCCTCAAATGCCATCTTCACACCCCAATAGCATGTCAAAGTGAAATAAATCCTCAATCGAATACACTCTTATTGCATCTATTTGAGTTCAATTGAATGTAATGCGTCCCGAAATTCTATCCTAGTAATCCATAAAAAGTCGTAGGAAACCAAAAGAATGACAACTACCGGGACAACTAGTAATTCAACAAACAAATAATCTCACCTGATCGCGAACCGGAACGTTAAGGAGGCGCTCGGATGGAAACACGCCTTCCTTGGCAGGGCGGCGGATGGTGGAAAAGCGGCGCTTGCACAAGGGACAACGGGACTCGACCCTGGACCACTCCATGACGCACACGAAGCAGAAGTAGTGGTCGCAACTATCGATCCGCCCTCTCACCGACCTGCCGCTCTCGGACAAGCATATCCCGCAGCGTTCCGACTCCAACTCGGCCGCCGGCGGTTCGTCTTCGATCATCGATTTGCCCTTGCAGGATTTAGGTGGAGGAGAGGATGGTGGTGGATCTAAAGTTAGGGTTTTGCGGCGTTTGTTTGGAGAGCTTACGAAGGAATGCGGCGAACGCTCTGATTCGGACTCGGTCGCCATCGGTGCCGAGTCGCGCCTCGTTCGCTGAGATTTTGTGGTGTTCTAGTTTATTGTAATTGATTTTCTAATTATCTTTTAAGTAAGAAAAAAGAAAAGAGATACCTTAACTCGTAATTTTACATCATGTTAGGAGGATAACCTTTTGTCGATATTTTAACGATAAAAAAAGTATAAGAAAGGAAAAAGTAGCATTTTCCAAAAGAAAAAAAAGTCATTATGGTAGGAAAAATTTTCGATCAATGAATCTTAAGACAACAGAGATAATGTATCTCTGATACTTTAACTTTATTAATCATGTCGCAGTTTGCAAGGGGATTGCACTGATATGTGTTATGATCCATGGATCTTTCTAAGTTGCAAGATTTTTACCCAATAGAATGTGGATGTTAGAATTTTTTAGTTTAGTTGTATCAGAACAATGTTATAACTGTTGCACTAAATTTTTTCATCCTAAAGTATGGTTTCTCAAGCTTCTCTTTTATTTATTCATGTCTATTTTTTCTTTTAAATTCCGTTATGTAAATTCTGGCGTTTTGATGTTTTAATATCTATTTACCTTCGTTTTAATAAAGTTTCTCCTTTCATTTTTGCAGGAAAAGAAAAAAGTCCTTCATCTTGTGTGGTGTACTCTTAAAAAGTAAATTGAGAGGACCAGATTGAGAATGTGAGATTTCTGTACTAGACCCAAGTATGATTACTCATATTCGCATTTGGTTAGAAGAAAACTCTTGGCCTCTGTTGGAACATTTTCGGTAAATAATGTTCAGAAAGAGAGAGGAACCAAAATTGCAGTTACATTAATAACTGCATGTGCAAGGTGCATGTTTGCATTTCCTAGTTATGTTTGTGTACGTTAGCTAAAATTCAATGTCAAGAGATGAGAGTTTTTTTTACCCAAATAAGGCAAAATAAATCCTTATTTACCTCCATACCTCAGTTTTAGAAATCGTGATTTGTAACAACGATTTTTTTTTTTGCGGTATTATCCTAATACTTACATGCAACAGTAATACAATTCCAATACAGTAACGTAATTGCAATATAACCTAACAACCTTAGAAAAATGTAATTTGGTTTTCGAGTCACACTGATGTTGTTTGAATGGAAGAACACAATGATCGAATGGCGATTGGTCTTCATCGGCAGGATGTGCAGAGGGAGACGAGTCTAAGTCATGCGTCTGAGTCAGAACAAAGCCATGTCACCATGCCATGTAAGTTGAGTGAATGAGTTGGAGTTCTCTAAATTTCCCCCTTTACTTGTACATAACATAGTAATTCAACTAGAAGCAAATAAAGAACATAACCAGAATAACCAGAAATCGTATGCAACGTCTCTGCCCAAATCAAGAATTTGTGATGGAAAATCGGCTGAATTTCATACCGCCACAAGAAGTGATGGGCATGAGGGGTCATGTGTATATGTAAGAAGATGTGGATAAGAAGGTGAGGCATGGAAGTATACTGTCATTACTTATGTCATTTGGGCCAGGCCACCAATTTTGGTATTAAAGAATTTCTTGAAAAGATGATGGAATGAATTCGGTCAATTATATTTAAGCATGCCGAAACATGGGATTTTTGTGGCTAAATTTGATAATGCAAGAGCACAAGAACAGGTAATTGACAAAAGACCTTGGTTTTTTATAACAAGCCAATCATAATAAAGCCTTGAAGTCCTAGTATGTCGATAGAAAGAGAGGGATTGGAGAATGTGCCTGTATAGATTAAATTTCAGCAACTACCCTTGCAAATTTGGTCAACTCATTTGTTGAGCAGAATTGTTAGTTCAATTGTGACACCAATGTTCATGGACAGCATGATTGTGACATAGGAACGACTTGCTTGGGTATGTGTTAAGGTTAATATTGATACTCAGTTACCTGACACAATACCATTAAAAGGACCTAATGAGAAAATCATAGAGCAAAATGTAGAGTATGAGTGGATGCCAGTCAAATGCTCTCACTGCAATGTGTTTGGTCATCAAGTGGCCAATTGTTTTAAAAGACCTGTTGTGGTTTGGAAGAGGAAGGAAACTAAAATAGATCATGTGGAGAATGTTGGTCATGAAGTAAGGACATAATTTGACCCAAAAAAAAAAAAAGAAGTAAGGACATAACAACATGAGGCAAATTCTAGAAATGCAAGGGGTAGTTCCTTATAAAAGTCAGTTGAAGTAATAACTTCTAATAGATTTGCTTCACTGACTAATACTATAGAGGAACATAAAACATAAACTATGGGACAAGTTGTAATATTTTAAACTTTGGGAGCGGGTTAAAATAACTATCGGTGCTCCAAAAAAATGACGGGTGTTAAATTTGAGTAGTGCTCGGGTATTAGTAGTCAAAGGAGCTTAAAAAGATTTCGGGGCAAAAAAGTAATTTTTGAAAATTTGAATTTTTGGGGCATTCTTGTAATTTTGGAAAACTTTGGGATCATAAATATGAATGATGGTTTTAGTGATGGAGTAAGTGATAGTATATGTTTTAGTGACATTTAGTTAGATTAATAAGGATTAGAAAATTTTGGGGGTTTAAATGTAATTATATGAAATTTAGGGGGCTATTTTGCAAATATGAAAACTTGAGGAGTTTATTTTACAAGTTTTGAAATTATGCCTTATGTGTCAAAGTTCCGAAATTATTTGCTTCAAATAATGCGACCTCCTCCTTGTTTATTTGGTGACTAACCACTCAAATTATAAACTAATCAATTGAGATAAAGTCTTAAAGGAAATTAAAAGGAAGAAAAAAAGGGGGAAATTCAGAAAAGATGAACAGTAACAGAGAGCAAACAGTAACTAGGAAAGAAAAGAAAAATAGGGGAAAGAAGAACGAAAATGGAGGAAAAAAGGAGAATTCAGGCAAGGGAAGCACAGAGATCGAGAGAACTTCGGGGTAATCCCCTCTCTCTTTAGTGTAATTCTTCTTATGGATTAGATATGTAACTTCAGTCATGGGAGTTGGGTATATACTGTGTTCATGTGTGTTTCGGTTGTATGTGGGTGTGTGATTCATGTGTAAAGGTGTGTAATTCATGGATTTAAGATGTGTTAATGTGGATGTTAGATGTTTTAGGCTATGATTGGGGGTGAAATAATGTGTATTCATGAAGAGTTTGTGGGAGGAGTGTCTCGACAGGAAGGAGGTTGAAGAAGAGACTGTGTGTGAAAGGTGAAGTAGTGTGGGTGTTTAATTTGAATGGGAAGTGGTAAAATCAAATAAGCAGTTTTAACCTAATTTTTTTATAAATATCTAGGATCAAAATTGGACAAAGTGTAAAACAATAACCCCTATTGTTAGCCCTATGGTTGAATAACCTAGGCTTACATCTTGTTTTGATAATAACTACACATTGATTATGTTCTAATGTGTGCTTTGAGTGTATTCCTAGTAAGTATATACATGCACACTCATGAAGACACATTTGAGAAGTTGGATAGATGGATTAAAGCCAAAGAAGCTTAAAGTTATAGTAGACATACTATTGAAGCTTCATCAAGTCCAATGTCGAAGAGCAACAAAGAATGCATCGGCCAAGTTACTATCGATTATAATTGATCTTTACTATTATGTAACTAGTCTTGGTTTGATGCTTGGATTGATGACTATGACCTAAAAAGACCTTAGGACACCTTGTGCATTGGATGTGAGCTCATAACCTTTCACACAAGTGTGGTTCTGAAAATAAGTGAGGTTCTGAAAATAAGTGAACTTTGGAGATCACTCAGGTTTTCTTAAAGACTATTTTGGTGGTAATCTTTTTATATCTTGATAAAACTTTTTTTTAGCTTTCCAATGCAAAAAAATAGCACATCAATCTTATTTTTCTTGAGAAAGTTATGTCCAAAATAGGAAAGGGGGTTTCGTGAGGCAGCTGATAGGCAGTAGGGTAATACAGCCGACTGCATTGGAAAATTCAGCTCAAACGGCTATTTTTTAGGACAAAACTCTAACGGCTATTTTAGAGGGAATCCAGTCGACTGCATTGGGAATACAGTCGACTGCAATAGCAGTTTTGCCCATATTATGCCTATAACAGCTATATTTTATTTGTTCTCTAGATAAATAATTTAGAGCTTCATCATACACCATGAAAACCACATTCTAAGCCTCCATTCATTAGAGAAACATCAAGGCTCATAGATTAAACTTCTCTCTCTTCATCTTCATGATTTTACATCATTAAACAGAGGATCTTTGTGAGCAATTCTTTGATTGAGAGTGAGCATTCTTCAAGTCATCAATTCTCTCATCTTTCTATTGTACTAGAGCTTCATTTGTACTCATTTCCTTTTAAGAGGATTTCTTTGTACACATTTGATCTTTGTAAAAGGATTGTGATCAAGGCTTGGGTTTGTCAAGTCTTGAGTGAGCTTTGTGGATTCAAGGCTTATGCTTGGTGTGGGGATATCACCAAGTGTTGTAAGGGTTTTGATCTTGACCAAGAAGAAGATTGTTGCTAGTGGATTCTAGTGCTCTTGCAAGGAACTTCCTTGAAGAGGTGGATGTAGGCTTGATGGTAGTTCAAGCCAAACCATTTAAATCTCTTTGTCAAGTATCTTTTACTCAATCTCTTTATTTATTGTTCTATAATTGCTTGAGATTGTGTAGTTAGCATCTTCATTAAAATATTGCTTGGATTGATTAAGTTTCATGATTGTGTTTTGTTTAAGTTCCCCATTAATTTTTAAAAAAACCTATTCACCCCTCTCTAGGGTTGTTTTATTAGTTTCAAGTGGTATCAGAGCCTCGGCTCTTGATATATTGGGTAACGCCAAGAGAGTTAATCGATCATGGCTTACGTTGGGAGAATGGAGGGTAGTTCTACCACTAGGCCTCCATTGTTTAATGTGACCTATTATAGTGTGTGGAAAGTTAAGATGAAAATCTACTTAGAATCTCATGACTATGAGATGTGGGATATTGTTGAGAATGGCCCATTCGTTCCGATAAAGATAGTTGATAAGGTTGAGGAGCCTAAACCCAAATCGGAGTATAGTGATCATGATAAGAAGATGATTTGTATGAATGTTAGAGCGAAATTTTTTTTGTTTATGCTTTAGACATTAATGAACTCAATAGAGTCATTATGTGTAATTCTGCTAAGAGTATTTGAGATACTCTACAAGTTACGCATGAAAGAACTTCACTTATTAGAGATTCCAAGATGAACTTATTGTTTAGAGATTATGAGTTATTCCATATGCTTCCAAATGAATCCGTTACGGATATGAATACTCGTTTCACTAACATTGTAAACCCTTTGAAGCAATTGGGTAAGGAATTCACTAATGGTGATCTTGTAAGAAAGGTGATTAGGTCCTTACCAAGAGCTTGGGATGCAAAAATCACTGCCATCCAAGAATTGAAGAATCTTTATATCTTTCCCCTTGATGAATTGATGTGCTCACTTATGACATACGAAATGCAATTTAAGACCTTTGATCAAGAAGATTTCAAGAAGAAGCCTACGTCAATTGCTCTTAAAGCTTCATCTTCAAACCTTGAGTCAAGTGATGATGAAGAAGAATTTGACGAAGAAGATGTTGCAATGGTTGCAAAGAACTTCAAAAAATTCTTAAGGTTTACAAGGAATAGTGGGAGAAGACAACAAAATGCTAGCAATTAAGAGAAGCTTTGCTACAAATGTCACAAGCGGGACACATGAAGATGGATTGTCCTATATACAAAAGGAAAAAGAAGGAAAGGAGAGATGTTTGGGAAAGAGTTAAAAGAAGACAACTCTCCAAGAAAGAGAACAAAGAAAAATAAAAAGCAATGAATGCCGAAAATACTCCAACATGGAGTGACTTCGATTCAAGTGATGAAGATGATGAGAAGAATGAACAAGCAAATGTGTGCTTCATGGCAAATGATGAGGTAAGCTCTTCTTCTGGTAGTGATAGTGATAATGATAATAAAGCTTCGAAGATGCTTATGATAGCCTATATGAGGAATCCAAGAAAATTTTTAAGAAAAATATTATTTTATCAAAAAAATTCCTTGAAGCTAATAAGCAAATTAAGAAGTTGAGAATGGAAAATAATGAGTTGCATGCCAAGAATGATTGCATTTTCAACCATTTATATGTAAAACATGTGAATAATGACTTGGTTGAATTAATTGCTAACACTCCTAGCTCAAAACAAATCTCTTGCAAAACTTTGGCTTTAGAAAAACAAAATGAAGATTTAAAACTTGAGATTTGTGATTTGAAAAAATGTCTTCAAAAATTTGTTGATGGTCAAAACAATTTGGATGTCATGCTTGGACGCCAAAGATTTGGCCTAAACAAAGGTGGTCTTGGATTAGATTCATTGACCTTGCCTCCTAAAATCTTTCAACAATAAGCTAGGTTGAATATTCATTCAAAACAACCAAAGAACTATTGCACACCATTTACACATTGTAGTTGGTGCAACAAGAAAGGGCATACGACTAATTATTGTCCTTGTAGAATAGTTTATGTTGGAGGTAGAAAGAAAATGTGGGTTGTTAAAGAGTTTCTTAATGTTGCTAAGACTAACAATTATGGACCCAAGAAAATGCGGGTACTAAAAGTTAGACCTAAATTGTGATTGTAGGTTGTTCAAAGCAAAGGCAAATAACAACAACGAGAAGGTTCTAAGAAAATTTTGAGAAGGAGGAGCAACAAGTTAAATCTTAAGGGGGAGTAAGCGTTCCGAGAATGGACATGCTACTTCAAATGAGGAGAGCCTCAAAGCTTGTCAAGAAAATGGACTTCAAGAATGATCACTCATGAGCTCAATTCCTTGATAATTCATCAAGAGGGTAAAACTTGGCTCTATTCAACATTGTGCTATACACTAAACTTATATGTCATGAAGCATGCTTAAATGGTCATACTTATTTCTCATGATATAAATAGCTTGCTTGTTGAGAATCAATGTGAACCTTGGCGATGAATTGTCCTCTTGCACTTATATTGGAAATATTGATTGTTGATGACCATTATTCGCATTGTGAAAATTTCATGTTGAGATGATGTCGTCTTAATGCTTCACGTTGACATTCCTACACACACACCTTTTGGTAATGCCAAAAAGAGAGCATGACTCGGTTAGACATTTAGTTGTGTTTGTTTGATAGTGTTGGCATGCATTAATTGAGGGGGAGCATACATTATGATGGAATATGCATAAGATAACTTGATAGGGGGAGCTTACATGCTTGAATCAAGATAACTTGTTACTCTTGAAATATGCATAAAGTAAACAAGATTATTGAGCTACATTGAATATCTTTCTTTCGATCGTGAAAGAACTCTTGATGTTATCCTATAAGTTCATGAGTTATATGCACTTCACGCTATTATCTTGCTTATAACTATCTCTTTACACATGCATACCCTTGTCTTTTTGTTGATGACAAAGGGGGAGAAATAATCTTGATTCTATATGCTACGTGATTGTGTGTTTGAGAAAACAATAGAGGAAGAACATATATTGTTGTAGCTGAGGAAGCTAGCTATGAGCTTAATTGTTATATGAGATAGATTGACATGTCTTGAGTATACTAGAGATGATTGAATGTTCTAAGTAAAATTGTTGTGCTTAATTGACTATCATATGATACATCTTACCTTATATAGAATCAATGTTTGTCATCATTAAAAAGGGGGAGATTGTTAGCCCTATGGTTGGATAACCTAAGCTTACATCTTGTTTTGATGATAACTACACATTGATTATGTTCTAATGTGTGCTTTAAGTTTATTCTTAGTAGGTATATACATGCACACTCATGAAGACACATTTGAGAAGTTGGATAGATAGATTAAAGCCAAAGAAGCTTAAAGTTATAGTGGACATGCTATTGAAGCTTCATCAAGTCCAATGTCGAAGAGCAACAAAGAATGCATCGGCTAAGTTACTATCGATTATAATTGATCTTTACTATTATGTAACTAGTCTTGGTTTGATGCTTGGATTGATGACTATGACCTAAAAAGACCTTAGGACACCTTGTGCATTGCATGTGAGTTTATAACCTTTCACACAAGTGTGGTTCTTGAAAATAAGTGAACTTTGGAGCTCACTCAAATTGTCTTAAAGACTATTTTGGTGGTAATCTTTTCATATATTGATAAATTTTTTCATTAGCTTTCCAACGCAAAAAAAAGGCACCTCAATCCGATTTTTCTAGAGAAAATTATGCCCAAAATAGGAAAGGGGGTTCCGTGAGGCAGCTGATTGGCAGTAGGGTAATATAGTCGACTGTATGAAGTCGACTGCATTGGTCAAAATTCGGCTCCAATAGCTATTTTCGAGGACAAAACTCCAACGGCTATTTTAGAGGGAACCCAGTCGACTGCATTGGGAATACAGTCGACTGCAATGACGGTTTTGCCCATATTATGCCTATAACAGCTATATTTCATTTGTTCTCTATATAAATGATTTGGGGCTTCATCATACACCATGAAAACCACATTCTAAGCCTTCATTCATTAGAGAAACATCAAGGCTCATAGATTAAACTTCTCTCTCTTCATCTTCATGATTTTACATCATTAAACATAGCATCTTTGTGAGCAATTCTTTGATTGAGAGTGAGCATTCTTCAAGTCATCAATTCTCTCATCTTTCTATTGTACTAGAGCTTCATTTGTACTCATTTCCTTTCAAGAGGGTTTCTTTGTACACATTTGATCTTTGTAAAAGGATTGTGATCAAGTCTTGGGTGAGCTTTGTGGATTCAAGGCTTGTGCTTAGTGTGGGGATATCACCAAGTGTTGTAAGGGTTTTGATCTTGACCTGGAAGAAGATTATTGCTAGTGGATTCTAGTACTCTTACAAGGGACTTCCTTGAAGAGGTGGATGTAGGCTTGAGGGTAGTTCAAGCTGAACCATTTAAATCTCCTTGTCAAGTATCTCTAACTCAATCTCTTTCCTTATTGTTCTATAATTGCTTGAGATTGGGTAGTTAGCATCTTCATTGAAATATTGCTTGGATTGATTAAGTTTCATGATTGTGTTTTGTTTAAGTTCCCCATTAATTTTTAAAAACCCTATTCACCCCCCTCTAGGGTTATTTTATTGGTTTCACCTATTATTTGTATGAGACCTACAACATGAAATTTTGGAAACTTTCTGTATTCGCGAAGGATGTTAAATTAGGGTATCAATTATAAGAAATTCTTGATTTATTTAACTTAGTAAACAAAGTTATTTTATTCTAAAAATTTTAGGCAAATTTTATTTTTTTGATATGTTTCATTTTAAAATTCCGCGCCATTCTAAGAACGATAGGTATTTTTTCGCAAAACTGTCCTTCTGAGCGCTCGGTCCGGGTACTGATTCGGGATTTTCGAGCGAAAATTTTTTAAAATACGTTTTAGCCCAAAAAATTACTTTAGGATGCTGAAAATAGTGTTTCAAGATATTTTGAGATTTTTTTGGTGCCGGGAACTCCTAGGGGGTATTTTGGCAATTTACTACCCCCGAAGGGGTAGTTTGGTAATTTTACGTGTAAAAGTTATTTTTGTATAAATTTACATACGATAAGGATATTTTGATGATTTTACTTACGAGAATGGTGTTTTGGTGGTTTAGGTATGAGAGGGGGTATTTGTGTAATTTTACCAAGTCCTGGGAGGGCGTTTTGGTAATTTTTCATACCAGTGGCGAACTGAGTGAAAACATCTAGTTTAGTGTCTGGAATTGATTTATTGGTGATTCATTTGTTCAGATACGATAGAAGGCAACTGAGATCAAATTAAGAGAAAAACTTCCGGATTCGGTTAGCAGTTCTGTAAGTGACCTGCTGATTCAACTAGCGTTTCTATAAAGCATATATATTATTTACTTTTGATAAGCATTGTTTATCGGTTAAGAACTATTTTGGCTATTTAACTACTTTTGCCTTGGAGAAAAGAATTTTGTCAAAAAGCTTGTGACAATGCTTAATTTCTCATTAAAAACTGGATCAGCACGTAAATGATATTTTTTGTCTGAAATTATAATGGATTTTGGGTTTGAAGCACTTGGTGCAAATGAGATATTTGGGTGTTGATCTATTGTGATTATGAACTGTTCCGGAAACTATTGATATGTTGTGAGATGGTTTGACCATCCGTGATTGAAAGATTATATTGTGATAAATAGAAAAGTGATTTTTGCTTACTCGATTGTTGTGCCCCAGATCTAACGGAGAAACTTAGATTGTGGACCCTGGTCAACTGGG
Organism: Escallonia herrerae; assembly: GCA_033070095.1. Classification (NCBI taxonomy): domain Eukaryota; kingdom Viridiplantae; phylum Streptophyta; class Magnoliopsida; order Escalloniales; family Escalloniaceae; genus Escallonia; species Escallonia herrerae. The sequence continues at coordinate 267,258 of JAVXUP010000483.1, read as the reverse complement.
AATTGTACATTGACGTAATGCGCATTACTACTTTAAGTGGTCGCCCCTACTTTCACTGTGATTATTATCCCAGAGAGGATTCCGAGTCCAAGTCAGTGGGACGATGTACGCTAACCGGTCCGAATCAGTGGGACTAAACGCTGATCGCAACATATGGTTTGGGCCGGTGTTTGGTTGGAACAGTTTGGTGATGAACTTTTTGTGTTAATCGATTTGTTATGCTCACAGATTTGTCCCTTTATTCTATTACGTTTTAGAGAATGATTTGTTACAGAAGTGATTATTTACTCCATGATTTTATCTCGTAAAATTGCTATATTGTCAACTAAGTTATTATTTTGACGTGCTATGGTCGAGCTAGTTGAATCACTGGTTACTTAATGAGCATGTAAAAGCTCATTTCTTACTTATCATTTCAGGTTAAAGAGTAAGGCAAGGATTACGAGTGTGAGATTAGAACTAAGAGTGGAGCTCTAGAAACTACACTAGATGACTTTGAATCCTACACTAGGTGTTACCGTAAGAAGGGTTGTAATGAGTTTGGGCATACAAATATATATGGAGTTGTACTTAGGTTTCAAGTAGAGTGGTTGTTGCCATTAGAGACAATTTCATAATTGTTGATAAATGTCTATTTGTATTAAGATTAGAACTGAAGTTTTTACTTTTTGAGTTGTATAAGATTCAGTTTTCGCTATAGTTGTATGGGTTTTAGTGAGTAAGGCCTGGTAGAGCCCTTGGTAGGAGCCCAATGGACCTGCGGCCGGTCATGGACCTGGTTCACGGGCTCACCCGTGGGTTCGGGTCGTGACACAAGTGTATAGTTAAGCAAAGAATTACCAACAAGAATGACAAATAATATTGTAAAGGTAAGTGCAATTAATCCTATTGAGGAAAGAATACAAGTGAGTGCTGGAAAAACTAAAGTTGTGTCTATAAGTAGATTAACTGCCAAGGGTGGCAGTAGACTTGGACATAAATGATTGTTATTGTCAGCTAGAACATCAGGGGATTTAATAACCCTGTGAAGCAAAGTAAGGTTAAAAAGCTGTTGAAATAATTAGTTTGTTGGAGACTAGAGTTAAAGAAGAACTCATCTCTGGGTTTTACCAAAAAATGGAGAAAAGAGTGGTGCTTTAACTATTCTCTTAATAATAAATGTGTATTTAGATTGTGGTTGATGGGATAGGAGGACTATGCAGGTGGATGTGGTGGCTAAATCATCTCAGCACATCACTGGCAGAGTTACTCATAAAGATCAGGGGAATGCATACTATGTGACCTTTGTATATGGCAATAACAAAAGAGACAAAAAAAGAATTTATGGCAAAATTTAGAAAGGGATGCTAGTTATATTTGTGATCATCCATGGATGGCAACAGCGGAATGAAAAAGATTAAAAATGTGTTGAAACATAATAAATTTGAGATAATTGGTCTGTTGGAGACTAGAGTTAGAAAAGAACTCATCTCTGGTATTACCGAAAAAAGGAGAAGAGAGTGGCGCTTAAACTATTCTCTTAATAATAAAGGTGTATCTAGATTGTGGTTTGGATGGGATGGGAGGACTATGCAGGTAGATGTGGTGGCTAAGTCATCCCAACACATCACTGGCACAATTATTCATAAAGATCAGGGGAATGCATACTATGTGACCTTTGTATATGGCAATAACAAAGGAGACGAAAGAAGAATTTATGGCAAATTTAGAAAGGGATGGTAGCAACAGACTTCAATGTAGTTAGATTTTCTCATGAAAAAGTGGGAAAAATTGGAACTCACAGAACGGATGTGCAGGATTGAACCAGTGCTTGTATATAGCCAATTGGAGGTATAAACAATAGGGTCTTACTTCATACCTGGTGTAATAAGAGAGAGGATGATGTGGTTATGGGCAGATTTGATAGGGCACTACAAAATAGTGGATTTATGTAGCTATTTCTCAACACACAGATAGATGTGCATGTACCTGGCATTTCAAACCACTCCGTACTTGTGATACCTCGGAAATCTTGAAAATTAATCTAACCGTGAGTTTGACTAATTAAGGGGTGCTATTTTTAATAAGTAGCAATATGCTGGTGATGATTAAGTGTTAGAAAGCTAAATATGGGGTTAGTGTGGCCTTGGGGGTTAAAATATAATCTTGGAAAGTTAAGGGGGCAAAATGTAAATTTGAAAAATAGGTGAACGTGATGCATATGCTATTTAATAGCATCATTTCGATGATAATGAGGTGTTAGGGGGCTAAAGGAGAGGTTAGGGTGATTTTGGGGTCAAATTGTAATTTTCAAAGTCGAGGGGTCAAACTGCAATTTTAAAAACTTGAGGGGCAAAAGTGAAAAAATTTAAAACTTTGCAACATGTGTCATAACCTGAGGAAAACAGGCCATGCACGATGGTCACCTCCTGGTTGCATGAAGTTGACTCAAGGATTGAGAATTGAATTATTAGACCTGGCAAACGGGTATACCCGCGGGGGTACGGGTAAAACCCGATCGGGTACGGGTAAAAACGGATCGGGTAAATTATACCCGGGTTTTTTCGGGTAGGGTTTTGCATGATCCGTACGCTACCCTTGCGGGTAAGGTATTACCCGCGGGTACAAGTCTTTTTATTTTTTATTTTTTTTTAACAAACATATATTAATACTCTATGAGGATTTTTTTTTCTTTTTGTTTCTTTTACAGTTTTGCTTATTTTTGCCCAACACTCTTTGGTTGTTGTAAAAATATTTTCACTTTTCAGTTTATCAAAAATTAAAAGTTATGACAAATAAAAGTATTAGCATGTTAATTGTTATACCATAAGACCAATTGCAAGCATCTAACCCCATTCCCCAATCCCACCCACAATCCAAAATATAAATTAGTAAACTTAAACAACAATTACATCATTACATATTTGATATTTACATGCATAAATTCATTAAAATTAATTTAATGAATTTATGCATAAACTTTAAACAATTACATCACCACAACGGCGGTGGACAGGCAAATGTAAGCTTCTCGGAGGCCGTCGGAGCTGAAGAATGAGGCCGTGAAGGGGCTGACTCAGCTGACAGGAGTAAATAGGTGAGACCGTGAGAGGGGCTAACTCGACTCTTGAGTCTTGACTCTCGACGCTGCTACGGCGGCCAAAATCTTGGGCGGCGACGAGGTGACCTTGAGTGAAATTGAAAGGGCTGAGCTGACGGGGGAGTGACGGCAAGATCTGAGGGGGCTGAGTGACAGAGTGAGTCATGAACTCACGATCTGGTCGCCGGTGATGCCTGACAGAATCGGGAATCACGATCTGGTCGCCGGCGTCTCGTGTGAGATGGGCTGGTGGCAGATCTGTTGCGGCGGCGTGAGACTGAGAGGGAGAGAGAAATGTGAAACTGAGAAGAAAATGAAGGGTAATTGATTTAGGGCACAAAGTTCTCTATATATACTCCAAAAAACGGGTAACACCGGGTAACCCGAAAACCGACCCGGACCGACCCGAAAATTATGGGTCGGTTCGGGTACGGGTCAGATTTCGGCGGGTATTGAATGTTGGTACCCGTACCCGATATTTTGGCCCGGGTACGGTTCGGGTAACGGGTACGGTCCTATTTTTGCCAGGTCTAAGAATTATAATATATTTGGGGATAAGATTTAATGGAGTAAATATAAAAGGAAAATATTGGGGTGAAAAATGCAATAAAGAGAAACGGAAGAACACCACCTGTAGAACCAAAACACGCACAGTGAACACGGCTGGAAGAGGAAGAAAAAGGGAGGAAAAAAGAGAAGAAATGAAGGAAGAAAGAAAGAAGAGAGGAAAGGGAGAAAGAAAGAACTTCAAATCCATTTGGGTATGATTGTGAACCCTAATTGCGAAAGTATTGTGAGAATTGAATTGAAATATTGGTTGAATGAATATCGCATGTATATATATATACATATGGGTTTCGGATGTACATTTGCAATCGGGGATGGGGAAGAATTGAGATGATTTTTCTTGTTAATCGTTAATACGGGAGCTTAAAATGAAAGAGGAAGAGAAAGTAATCAAGATCCCATGATTTTGCATAATCTAGTGTGCGTGGGTGTGCATTTTTAGAAGTGTTCTTCAATTTGGTTCATGGGTTTGGATTCAACTGGTTTAATGGTGCGAAATTGACGTATAAAAATGAGTTTAGGGCATGAATTTGGTATATTATAATGTGTTTAAGTGATCTAAGATGAATTTGTGAAAAGTTCTTGCGTGATTGCGGGATGTATATACCCAGGTATGTGGCTGGTTGAAGGAGGAAGCTGATGTGTGTGTGCGTGAAGGTGAACTAGTGTGTGTGTGTGTGTTGATGTGAATAGTGACTGTTTTTGTCACTAAATGTGAAAATTAAGTAATCAGTTTAAAATTTAAAATTTTTTAAAACTAGTTAGGGTCAAATTCAGCCAAAGTACAAAAAAGAGACCCCAATTATTTTTATGAGACTTGTATCATGGAAAACTTTCAGATTTTTCTGAGGTCAGGAAGAGGGTGAATGGACGTGAGAAGTTTGAAACTTTACGGTAAAATTTAAAATATCAAACGAATGTGGTTTTGCGTGAAAATTTTATGAGGACTCTAGGATGCTGAGAAGTTTGATTTTCCAAGATTTTGGGTCATTCCAAAGTCATCAGCTAATTTTGGCCGAACTGCCTTTTAAGGGCTCGGTCTGATATCGATTCGAGATTTTTGGGCGAAATTTTTTTTAAATTCCTTTTAGCTCAAAAATGATTTTAGGATGCTTAAAATAGTGTTTTAAAGTTGCTTTGAAGCATATTTGGGGTGTTAAGGAGGTAGTGAACCCTTAAGGGATATTTTGGTAATTTTTTCTATAAAATTTTTCGAATGACTTTTTAGTTCGGGAATGGGTGTAAGACACCCGAAAAGTTTTTTAAAGTAGTTTTGAGATGTTGGTTGGGACAGTGGCCACCAGGGGATGTTCTGGTAAAATTACATAAGTCGGTGGTATTTTGGTAATTTGCCATGTTGGCGCTAAATTTTTGGAGAATGCGTGCAAGTCAGTGTTCGAAGTGGTGGGAAGTGAGGAATGGTGTCAATACGTTGAAATAATGAGATAGTGGCTATTGTTAATGCGTTGGTAATGCTAGGTTAAAGATCCAGTTATTTAATGGAATTAACGAGCGGTCGTAAGACACTATGAACGGTCAATGGGAAGGGGTAGAATAAGGAGTGCGTATATGTTGAACGATATCTAACGAGCATAGTATTATTTGACTAGGTGATGCAGCTCGTTGCGATCAAAGCTTGCAAGTTGCTTCGACTATAAGCCAATCAGGTAAGGACAATGTGGTTCTGATATGCTAATTTATTGTTCGATTAGCATGCCATGTTGATGACGTGTTGTTGAATTCTTGTCGTTATGATTGGACACGGTAGTCATTGTGACCAGTATATTCATATTTGAATTGTGCTGTTGAGGACTTAGGGTAGAATAAATTTCCTTAGCCCGCCCTATTAATGGAATTTAGTGGGGATGATGGGTGTCCTAGTATGCTATGATTCAATTCAATTAGCATATTTGAAGTTGATGATGATGTTGCATAGGGGTTATCGTGTGGTTGTTGTGAGATGTCGGCAGTCATTGATAGCCGATATCTCTTCTCTTTGGAAACATCATTGAGGACTTGTGGCAAACTTTTCCCTAGTCCGCCCTATCGTTGATGATGTTGTTGTTGAGGTCGTTGCGTGTTGTTGTGAAATGTCGGCACTTATTGGTAATCGACATTTCTTTTATGTAAGAACGTTGTTGAGGGCTTGTGGTAATCTTCTCCCAAGTCTTCCTTGTTGATGATGTTACGTTGAACTCTTGTTGTTAGGTCCGAACATCGATTGATCTTCCGATCCAGTATCCCTTGTTGAGGACATAAGGTGGAATAAATTTTCCCTTAGTCCGCCCCGTTGATGAAGTCGTGTTGCTTGGCTGTAACGTGGTTAGGCAAAGCACTCTAAATGAGTTTCCTGCTTGTTAACAGTGTCTCTTCTATTTACTTGAGACTGAGATGAACATCCCATAAAATGGGACAACAATATGAGGAGGATGGCCTGTGAAATATGATCACTGGCAAAAAGGATGTAGGGCACGCGAGTCGAGTCTGTCATGTTTGATCGAGTATAGTCTATTGTGTCTGAGTTGCATTGCATTTGATTTTCTTTTGATGTTAATTATTTTGATGACTTGCACTTTGTTGATGTTTATCTTTTCAATTTCCTGTTTTAGTGTTCACTTGCATAGTCAATCTTGTCCATGAGGAGGTGGCAATAATGTTGTTTTGTTGGACCTTGAAGACACTCAGTCTGACCAAAGAAAACATCATTTAACAATTATGCTGATGTTGAAAATTATTGGAACTCTTCATTGTTATTGTTGAAATGATTACTATTCCTCCGAGTCTCTTGAATCATTTGTACGCGATACTCCTCGTGTTGTCTTTACTGGGTGATTTGAGCTCATTTCTTATGTTGTATTGTGCAGGCTATAAGGTCGATCAAGGAGAACCCTCTAGAAAAGGGAAGAGAAACAAGCTAGAAAAGTTGAGCAAGGGGATAAATTGTGTGAGGTAAGACAAGTTGGGAAATGGTGAGATAAAGATTGAGCTGTGAGATAGGTTGATAAGAGTCAAATGACTACAGTCGTATATTAGGTTGTAACCATTTATGTTGTTTAGCGACTTGAAAGTCTTCCGCTGCAGTATGATGTATGTTTGTAAGAGAAATTTTTGTAATGACGCATTTTGGAGCGTCTATTAATGATGTATGAGTATGAGGATGTAATTGCTCTGTATTCAACACAGGGTATTAAATGTAATTATGGTCGATAACTCAGCCTGGTGACGTCACCTAGGTTGAGGGTGTCGCATTACTAACTATGCAAGTCTTTATGGTTTAGCGGTAAGGTAGAAAACCTTTTAAACTCTTCAATTTCTGGATGCACCATAGCAGCTTTAAAACCATATTAAAACATACATAGAAAAATCAAGTGGATGGAGATGCATGCCACAGGTTAAACGCCAAGATGAAGATGTTGAAGCCGTAATTGAGAAAGTTGAATAAGGAATACTACAAGCATAAATCAACAAGAACAATAGCAAAATTCAGTGAATTACAAGCTATGCAGCACTGATTTCATTAATTCCTAAGGACAATGAGCTACAAGGTCAATATTGTGAGCTGGTTCATGTTGAGGAAGCATTCTACTACAAAAAAAAAAGAAGAAGAAGCTAGAATTAAGGATCTTAAGCTTGGGATGGGAATAGTGCTTATGAAAAGATCCAAGTTCACAGATCCACAATAAGATTTTTTTCTATCAAGAAGGAGAGCGGTGAACTTATCAGTGGACCAAAGGAGGTGCACATCGTGCTTTTAGAGCATTTCAAATATTTTCTTGGAGCATTAGTACCTATACAACATCATATCAAGGATAGATTGGAGACAATAATACACAGGAAGGCATCTACACCAGATTAGAATTTGTTGTGTGCCACTATAGGTGCAAAGGAAATACATGATGCTTTGTTTTCCTTAAAAGCTAACAAGGCACCAGGGGCTGATGGTTACACCTCAGAGTTTTACAAGGAACGCTGGGAAGTTGTGAGCAAGGATGTGAATGATGTTGTGTTGGTAAGTCCAAAAATAACCCTGCACTAACCTTAATATCTGAGACTCCTTGCCCTAACACTATGAAGGACTTCAAACCTATTGCATGTTGTAATGTACTGTACAAATGCATCTCCAAGATTCCGTGTGCCAGGTTAAAGAGGATACTACCATAACTTATATGCTCAATGCAATCAGCCTTTGTGGCTAACAAAAATAATTGTTGATAATATCCTCTTAAATCAAGAAATGGTTAAGAATTATCATAAAAGTGGAGGGATGCCTAGGTGTGTATTAAAGATTCACACCTAGAAAGCTTATGACTCAGGGGGGTGGGACTTCTTACAGAAAGTGATGGAAGTGATGCAGTTTCTAAACATGTTTATAGGATGGTTTTATGAAATGTGTAACTACAACAAGATTCTCCATCAATCTGAATGACAATATGAAAGGCTACTTGAAAGTGTAAGAGGACCAAGGCAGGGTGATCCCATCTCATTATACTTATTCTTATTGGTTATGGATGGGTTTAGATGCCTTATGGATTTCTATGCTAGCCAAGTTGCATTTCAATACCATCCTAAATGCAAAAGTCTCGAGATAAATCATCCGTGATTTGCAGATGATTTATTCATAATGGGTAAAGCAAATAAAGGGACTCTGCTGTTAATTAAGCAAGCCCTCAGTGAATTTGAAAAGCTATCAGGCCTAGCCCCAAACCTAAGTAAGATTGGCATGGCTGGTGTTGAAGAAGTATATGCTGTGGAATTGTTAAATATCATAGGGATCAATCTTGGACAGTTTCATGTTGCATACTTGGGAAGTGTCTCGGAGCATTAACTTACCACGTCACATCAAATCACATCAAACCATGTTTACTGACACATACTTCAGAGCATTTAACTAGACATCAACTCAAATTCTTGATTTACAAGATTACCAAAAAAAATCTGTTTAAACTTAAACTATTAAAATTTACGGTATGTTTAAAACCAATTCTTTTAGGATTTGGGTTTTAAATTTAGAATTATATTTAAAATTCAATTCACTTTTTTTTTGTTTGGAACGAAAGGGAATTTAAATAACAGAATTCCTATTTTGTGTTTGGAGAGCAGAGGAAATTGAAAGGTAATAAATTTTTAGACAATTATATCCTTGATTTATGTTGAAAAAAAATGAATTATGGCAAGTGGTTTGAAGTATGCTAGTGCCACCACATGGTGGTGGTGGTGGCGGCACCACACGGGATAGCGACATCGATGGTGGAAGTGATGGAGTGGTCAAGTGATGGTAATGATGGTGGTGGTGGTGGTTGTGATACCCCAAAAATATCAAAAATTAATCTAACCGTGAGTTTGATTAATTAAGGGGTGCTATTTTTATTAAGTAATAATATGTTGGTGATGATTAAGTGTTAGAGAGCTAAATAGGAGGTTAGTTTGGCCTTGGGGATCAAACTGTAATTTTAGAAAGTTAAAGGGGGTAATAGTGTAATTTTGGAAAAATATGGTGAACGAGATGCGTATTTTTATTAAGTAGCATCATTTCGATGATAACAATGTGTTAGCGGGCTAAAAGAGGGGTTAGGGTGGCTCTGAGGTCGAATTATAATTTCTCAAAGTCGAGGGGTCAAAATATAATTTTGGAAACTTGAGGGGCCAAGTGCAAATAATGGAAGTTTGCAAAATGTGTCATAAGGTGGGGAGAATTCGGCTGAGTGTCTTCCACCTCTTGAGTGAATTGGGCTGACTAAGCCTCATAAACAATAAACTATTGTAGGGATAAGATGATTGAATGAAAATATAAAAGAAAATTTGTGGGGTTAAAAGTGAAAATATGAGAAAGTCATGAACAAGAGCTGGGCGTGAACAGTAACCATGAAGAACACCACTGTAGTAGCTACGGGAAAAAGAAGAAGGAAATGAAGGAAAGAAAGTGGAATCCAAACCCTAACGGGTATGATTTTGAACCAAATTCGTGGAAATTGAATGAATTTATTTGTGTATACGATATATATATATATATATATATATATATATTTAGATTCAATTGAATAATCTGATTGGGATGATGAAATGATGATGAAATCTTGTTGGAATCATGGATCTAAGACCTAAAACAACAAAGAAAGGGGAAAAACGAATTAGGGTTTGAATTGGGTTGATTTCAGTGGTGTGGGTGTGTGTTTTAGTGTGTGTTTTTCATCCTTGAAGACTTAACTTGAATTGTTGGAGCTTAATTGGATGTAATTACATAAACCGAATGGATTTGGAGCTTGAAAATATGGAAGGAAGGGAATTAGGACATGTAAGTGTAAGAAAATATGGAAATCCATGTGAAGATTAAGGAAGAGCAAACCCAGGTACACGGCTGGTTCAGGGAAGAAGAAGGTTGGTGTGTGCGTTCAAGGTGTAATAGTGTGTGTTTGAATCTGAATAGTGACTTGTAATTGTCGCTAAAGATGAACCCTTAATACACAGGTTCTAATTCAAAATTTTAAAAATAGTTAGGGTCATATTTAGCCAAAGTACAAACAAAGACCCTAGTTATTTTTGAGAGACTTGTATAGTAGAAAAATTTTAGATTTTTCCAATATTGCGAAGGGGGTGAACGGATGTGGGATGTTTAAAACTTTATGGTGAAATTTAAAATATCAAATGAACGCGGTTTTGGCGAAAATTTTATGAGGACTCTGGGACGCTGACAAGTTATATTTTCCAAGATTTCGGGTCATTCCAAAGTCATTAGATATTTTTTGGCTGAACGGGCTTTTAAGCGCTCGGTCCGGACACCGGTTTGGAATTTTCTGGCAAAAATTTTTTAAGATGATTTTTAGCTCAAAAATGATTTCACGATGTGTAAAATAGTGTTTTAAAGTGATTTTGAGATTTTTATGATGCCGGAACCCTCAGGGGGCATTTCGATAATTTGCCACCCAGAGGGGGGTATTTTGGTAAATTTTCTGATAAAGTTTTTCAAAGGACTTTTTAGTCCGGAAAGGGTTGTAAAACACCTAAAAGGTTGTTTTGAAACTGATTCGGGGTGTTGCGGTGATAGTGAACCCCGTGGGCATTTAGATAATTTGCCGCCAGAGGGGGTATTTTGATAAATTTTTCTATAAAATGCTTTGAAGGATTGTTGGTTTGGAAAGGGGTGTAAAACATACTAAAAGTTGTTTTAAAGTAGTTTTGAGATGTTTGCTAGGGCGATGGCCGCTAGGGGGTGTTTTGGTAATTTTCTCTTCAAAATTTTCTGAGGGAATATCTGGTCTATAAATGATGTAGTATATCTAAAAAGTAGTTTTAAAGCGGTTTTGAGATGTTGGTGATGTAGTGGCCATCAAGGGGTAATTTGGCATTTTGCCATGTTGACGCTAAATTTTTTTAGAACGCGCATAATTTAGTGTTCGAAGGGGTGGGGAGCGAGGAATAGTGGTAGTATGTCTAAAATGAGGGTTGTTATCGATAATAAGTCGATAAGACTAGGTTAATGATCCAATTATTGGATCGGGTTAACTAGCTGTCATAAAATGCGATGAGCGGTTAAAGGGGAAGGGGTAGAATAAGGAGTGTGTATATATTGAATGATGTCTAACGAGCAGGGTATTATTTGACTAGGTGATGCAGCTCGTTGCGATCAGAGATTGCGAGTTGCTTTGGCTATAAGCCGATCAGGTAAGGACAATGCGGTTCTGATATGCTAATTCATTGTTCGGTTAGCATGCATGTTGATGACGTGTTGTTGAATTCTTGTCGTTATGATTGGACACCGGTAGTCATTGTGACCGGTATATGCATATTTGAATTGTGTTGTTGAGGACTTAGGGTAGAATAAATTTCCTTAGTCCACCCTGTTGATAGAATTTAGTGAGGATGATGGGTGTCCTAGTATGCTATGATTCGATCTGATTAGCATACCTGAAGTGGATGATGATGTTGTGTAGGGTTTATCGTGTGGTTGTTGTGAGATGTCGGCAATTATTGATAGCCAATATCTCTTCTCTTTGAGAACACCATTAAGGACTTGTGGCAACTTCTCCCGAGTCCGCCCTATCTTTGATGATGATGCTGTGGTGATCGTTGCGTTGTTGTTGTGAAATGTCGGCACTTATTGATAATCGACATTTATCTTATGTAAGAACGCTATTGAGGGCTTGTGGCAAATTTCTCCCAAGTCCGCCCTGTTGATGATGTCACGTTGAACTCATGTTGTTGGATCTGAACACCGGTTGATCTTCTGATCCGGTATTCCTTGTTGAGCTATGTTGTTGAGGACATAAGGTGGAATAAATTTTCCCTTAGTCCGCCCCGTTGATGATGTCTTGTTGCTTGGCTGTAACGTGGTTAGGGAAATCACTCTAAATGAGTTCCTTGCTTGTTGACAGTGTCTCTTTTATTTACTTGAGAGTGAGATGAACATCCCATAAAATGGGACATCAATATGAGGATGATGGCCTATGAATTATGATCACTGGCCAAAGAGGATGAATGTCGCTCGAGCAGGGTCTGTCATGTCTGGTCGAGTCCTGTCCGTCGTGTCCATGTGCATTGCATTTGATTTTCTTTTGATATCGATGATTTTAATGATTTGTATTTCAATGATGTTTTCCTTTACGATCTTGGATTTCGGGTCCACTTGCATAGTCAGTCGGTCAGTCGGTCCAGTCCATGAGGAGGTGGTAGTAATGCTGTTCTGTTGGGCCTTAAAACCGCTCAGTCTAACGAAAGAAAAATTATCATTTGACAAGTTTATGTTGATGCTAAAATTTATTGACTACTCTTGATTCATTGCTATCGTTGAGATGATTATTATTCTTCCGAGTCTTTTGAATCATTTGTACACGATATTCCTCGTGTTGTCTTTACTGGGCGATTTGCGCTCATTCCTTATGTTGTATTGTGCAGGCTATAAAGAGAACCCTCTAGAGAAGGGAAGAGAAACAAGTTAGAAAAGTTGAGCAAGGGGATGCGTTGTGTGAGGTAAAGATTGAGCCGTGAGATCGGTTGTTAAGAATCCTACGACTACAGTCATATATTAGGTTGTAAATATTCATGTTGTTCAGAGACTTGAAAGTCTTCCACTGCAGTATGATGTATGTTTGTAAGAAAATTTTTTGTAAGGACGCATTTTGGAGCGTCTATTAATGATATATGAGTATGAGGATGTAGTTGCTCTGTATTCAGCACAGAATTTTGAATGTGATTATGATCGATAACTCAGCTCGGTGATGTCACCAGGGTTGAGGGTGTCGCAGTGGTATTGATGTGTAACGAAGTGTAACTGGTGATGTTAAGTGATGCCAATGATGATGCCGATGGCAGTGGTTACGGCGGTGGTGGCCGTAGTGGTGGCCGTGGTGGTAATAGTGGTGGTGGTGGTGGCATAGTGGTGCCAATGGCTGTAGTGGTGGCGACAGCGGAGGCAGCTGTAGTGGTGGCGACAGTGGTGGTGGTGGCAGAGTCGGAGGTGGTAAGCGATGGCGGTGGTGGCGGCAGTAGTTGTAGCGGTGGTAGTGGTGGCGATAGTGGCAGTAATGGCGGCAACAACAGTGGTAGTGATGGCAGTAATAGTGGTGGCTATAGTGATAATAGCAGTGGTGATGATGGTGGAGGTGGTGGTCGTGGCTGAAGTGGCTCTGGAGGTGGTGGTCGTGGCTGAAGTGGCTCTGGAGGTGGTGGTGATGGCAGTAGTGGTGGCTGTGATAAAAGTAGTGTGGCAGTAGTGGCGGCGGTGATGGGTTCATAATTGGAGAGATCCTAAAAATGGTAAGATATGTAAATTATTACTTTTAATTCAAGTAAATCCAAATCCCATCAAATCCGACCATTTTTCATCGGATTTTACACTATAGAAATAAATCCAGTCAAATCATGGAATCCAATTCCAATTCCTTTTTAATGTTCCAAACAACAAAATTTGATAATTTGAAATGAAATCTCATCAATTCCATGATTCCAAACACACTCTTAGGTTCTTTACAAACTCAAGTTCTCTATAGAACGAGTTAACAGTACCGACCCACACATGGGTCTTACTACAAAGTACTGGTGGGCTCTCCAAAATCTCATATAGACTATAAACCTACTCCTGTGCAATCTACAAGTGATCATTACCTGCAGAAAGGAATCAAATGAAGGTGAGCTTTTGAAAGCTTAGTAGGTCGTTCAAGGAACAACCGAAGGAATTACAAAACAATTCAAAAGTCCATTCGATGATAATGTTTCAAAACATTTCAACAATCATCCCCGATTTCAAAATGAACATTAACAATCATAACCAAATACCAAAACGATCATAATCAGTCATAAGTATATACCAAAAACGACAATAAACAATTATAAACAAACGCCAAACAAACATTAACAATCATCCCCGATTTCAAAACGAACATTAACAATCATAACCAAATACCAAAACGATCATTTGAAGATCATTTTCAAAGCCATCATTTTAAAATACAATGATAATTTTTCAAAGGATTTCAAACGAACATAGATATTTCAAAAACAATATGGAAAAGATTTCAAATAATCAGGATCAGTTTGATCACAATATGAGGAAGAGTTTCAACTCAGTCCTCTTCAATTAGATATCAAGACATTCATTTCCAATTATTTTTCAAAACATTCCTTATAAGATACAATGGAAAAAAAATTAGAAGACATTGATCCTGGGCAGAGGTAATGCAACTCAGGCAAACATAAAAAGTGTATACATGCATGGTGTACGATAACTAGCCCTTTTCTATCGATTAAGGGACTAGTTTGTGTTCCCCATTGGACGCTGGAACAGACCTTCCTTATAACGCCTCCCTCAAAATAGACCCCCAGGTCAACATAGAAGACAAGAATCATAAAATCAACAAGAAATTCAATGCTTGACATGTAATAAAATTGAGCATTAATATGAACCTAAATAACCGATATTAATTAGGTTTTCAATGACAATCAAACATACTCATACCAATTCATCATTCAGAACTCAAAAATAGCCACAAACAAATAGCAAGAACAAATACAAAGATTTATCAAATTTAGGCACAACCATTCAGAAGAAATTAGAATGCAAACAATTATTAAATTTGCTTAGCATGCTATAAAAGGCGAGTATCGATAAGATTTCTAAATAACCGATTCAAGTTCAATGTTAGGGTTTAGTTGGTATTAACTTGCTGATATCAACGCTTATCTCAATGTCTGATAATAGCCATAAGCAAATTGAAAGCATACTTACGAACACAAGTTATTGATATTAGGGTTCGGATATATATTCTTATCCAGGATTATGATAGAAACCTTTACCTGGATCTGAAGCTAAATTCTCCTAACTGAAAAGTCTTTTACTTTAACCTACTAGTCAGACCCCCACGCTCTTGCGTGTGTGGGTTACTTTAAGTAGACAAATATGTTTGTGTATGCTAAACACAGGTTTTTAAAGTAACAAGACTATACAATGATAATTACATATGATATATGTTACAACTAGTGTCCTAGTTATTACATCACATATGTAAAGTAGGGATCAAGATCCTCTGCTGTACAGCAGAGGTGCTGTACAATATTTAGCGACAAAAGATTGCATTCAAAGTGTTTTGTCGTTGTCACTAAAATTTATAGTGACAATTTTTTGTCACTAAAAAATATTTAGCGACATTTTGTGGCTACAACACCTCTGCTGTACAGCAGAGGATCTTGATCTGTAAAGTAGGTGTCAAATTTACAGAATCTACATTGTCTTTTGTTGTGTTCTACTCTCGGGCAACTTTGGAGTCAAACATCTTCAATTTCTTACGTTCCATTTGGTTGGAAAGGATGTTGATGGATTATAAATAGGTGGAACTAGTTCGAGAAAATATTCTTTGTGTAGAGATCGGAAGTTGATGGTTGCAAGGATTTCATTGCGTTCTTTTGTGTCCATTTTAGCCACTTGTTCATATGTCTTACCAATCACCTTTTTTGCGTTGTTTCCAAAGATGGTTAGTTGTAAACTGCCACTATTGGCTATGACTTCACACTGGATCCTACATCTGTGTACGAGAAATGGTGTGCGAGAAGTGAATACTTATAGGAAGTATGATAAGAGCTGATAATAAGTTGATGATAACTTACTTGGGTACAACAATGGAATCCTCGGATGTGCAGCTACAAGTGAAAAGTGTTCCAGTTGGTTTATTGGTTGCACGACTGCATTTATTGCATGTAGTATACCATATGCGCTAGGAAAGAGTAGCTGCTTTTATTTTGGCTCTCACCCATGTTGCATTTTTCTATTGTTTAACAATCGCAATAATTCAGATGATATGAAAATGGCATGACAAGATAACAACAATAGTGAGAAGCAATAACAAACAGAATAACAATAGATAAGTAAGCAAAAGATGATTTGGCTGATTGTTCAGAGCCTAATCGATAGCAAGCTATTGGTAGCAAATTATCAAATATTGAGTTAGGTTATATCTGGGAATCACTCAATTGATTACCCTCAAATAAGCTCAATCTTTGACTCAGTTCATTTCACATAAGTTTGAGTAACATGGTCAGTTACATATACACGTCTAGGCGAGAATCTAATGAAAAATATAACGGTAAGATATTCAATCACATATAAACGTCTAGTTTCGGCTGAACCTTTTCGTTGTGAAAATGCTATTTAATTTGATTTCAGTTGAAATCTCCGGAATGCCATGATTGACATCTCAATTGTTCACAGTAATACACGTGCATAACAAGAATATCTTCTTTGCTTAGTTTCTCATTTGCTGAAGGTGAAGGTTGAAGAATAACGTGGATCTGTAAGGGAGGAAAGAAGAGAAGATAAAGAGAATGAAAAGATAAGGAAAAAAAACTTTTTGCTCTAAAGAAAGTTGTTTTGGTTAGTATGTGTTACTCTGTTTCTGAAAGTGTCTCAGTTTTATCAAAACCTCAAGAATGCCATGATTTCATTTTATAGCTCTTCAGCTATCTACATGTGCATGCTATGTTCCTTCACAGCTGTGGTTAATATGTAATGATTGTTCTTATATGAACCCAAATTTAAGCCTGAAGTGTTAAGGTATGGGAACGCCTTACCAGTTTATTTTATTGGTGTTTAGGCGCAAAGTTTACGTGTAGAACATCTATCTCAGAAAGGAATGATAGGGAAGAGAGGAAACCTTAACACCTCTTTGTCACTTCCTGCAACTGCTAACGTGCTAACCATTGAGCTGACTTGCCTAATAGCTATTGTTATAGGAGCGTAAGTTTCAGCTTGAAATGTTGGCATTTAGAATAGTGATATATCATTGAATCTAAGATTTCAAATGAGAAATGGTAAAAATGATACGGAAAGTGGTTCATATAGTTCGAGAGGCAAGAATAAGTCGACATAGCATAAGAAAAAATTGAAGTTAGGTTCATCTTTGAATACTCTTTCCATCTATAAGAAAATGCTTCTTCTAATGCAGGACAGTTTTAGTCTTTTACATCACAGTTTTAGTCCTTTACAAAAAGTACACAGTTGCCGTCAATGTGATTGTAAACTGTTTCTACACTAATTATGCTCATGTGCTAATGGTGCAATGGTTTTGCAGTCTAATTCAAACTATTTGGAACTCTTGCTCATTCAGTTTTTGGTCAATTTTGGTCGGAACGAGTCCACTGGAGTAAGTAAATAACTTTCCTTCTTGTTAGCAATTGAAGTAGCCCCTTTTTTTAGGCCTTCTTCCAGGTATTTAATAGAGCCTAACCTAGGATCTAGTTGTCACATGAACCTAACGTAGATGGTTTCAATATGTACTTTTTAGTAGCTAATAATTTACTTCGAAGGACAACGTAATCACCAAAAATAGTTGTAGGGCATGGTGTTCATTTTTTTTAATGATTAAGCTGAAATGCAAGAAGAAGTAAAATGCGGCTACTACTGAAGTTTTTTGCTTTGTGTTAGAATTGAGCTCGAGGATAACCGAGCTACGGTAATATCTTTCTTTGGTCTTAGCATAATAGTATAAAAAGTCAATCTCCTTAATAAGAATAACTATTTGCAGACAGGTAATATAGAAAGGGGGACAAAGTGAGAGGAGATATCATGTTCCTGATGACCTCTATAGGTGTATATATAACTACACTGGTAGAAAAGGATTGCTTTCAAATGATTTAATATGCTTGCTGCCACTGTAGAATTTCAGATTCATTATATTCTAAACGAAATTGAATGCATTCACATGAACTTAATGTAAATGGTTTTGATAGGTACCTTTTAGTATCTATAAAATTACTTGTAAAGACAACGTAATCTATTGAAAATGGTTGAAAGCATAGACAAATCCAAAGGAAATTCAGGTTGACATCTTCTTGTAAGTTGAGAATGATAACATCGTAACCTCTTTACCGGTTGTTAGCAAAATCGCATGATTGAAGTACATGAAAATATAATCAAAAACAGTTTAGTGAGCAAAGATATTTAATGGCTAACCTTTTGTGGTAATTTTGAAATTGGTGTGACGATAAACTGGCTGCTTGTTGCCACATTGGTAGGATCATGAGTGGTGCGCTCTTGGGTGATTGGATCCGCAAGATACTGTTTGGAAGTCTGAATGTTGTGGATGATGGCTTTGTTTTTGTTTTTCCTGAATGACAATACAACAACACGTGAAATGAACTGAGGTCATCTGAAATTGAAGAAATGTATGAAAATAATAATCAACGTTTGACACGTACCATGTTTGCAAGCATACGATCTCAGGTATGTCTTTGTTGATGTCAATCGTCGACGATGGAGTTGTTGACAACGACAAACCTGTGGGAGGTGTGATATAAAATGTTCTAGTAGCAGTATAATTTTGTAGTTGTTATGACAATTAGGATGCAAACCGTTGTAAGGAGTAGCTTTGACATTGGTGACAAGAATGATGGGGAAGTCATTGATTATGGCAGCTATTTGTTCACATTATTCTGAGACAAATTCATTCCAAGTTGTCAACCTCAATGGTTTGATCCTACACAGAGTATTGTTTAAGATATTGCAGGGAGAAAGTAAGTATTTGGTGGTAATTTCATAAGTTTATGTAAAATGTACGCTTGATCGAGTAGAATGATATCTCGACGGCGGCCTGGACGTCCAGAGGCACGAAATGTCATATTTTTTTTATTAAGAGTACCTCAATAGCAATTGCAAGAACGTCTGTTAAGTAAAGAGAAAGAGGTAAATAAGATTTAAGTAAATATTACCCACAATAGAAGTGAGTAAATTTATACCGAATGTGTCATTCGACCCAATGTAGTTGAAAGTATCTGAAAGTTGGACGAACTTGTACATGTGTGTCACTGCATTGTTAGCGTCATCAGCATTCTCTAAAGTAATGCTTGAGTTGAGGATGATGAGATAGTCATTATCATATATGCGTGCTTTGATAGGAGCTCTTCGTATAGTTCTATTTATGAAGAAATAGGTCTTATCAATGTTTAACATACTGTTGAATGCAGGAATTTTGTCATCAAATGATGTTGCCTGAATTTTGGTACCCTGTAGTTTATGCAAAAAGAATAAGAAATGTACGAATGTACAAGATAATAAATTATAAGAAAAAGAATTAACCTCTTCATCAGCAAGTATATAACGTTGGAACTGTGTTGTGCCTGATATGGATGTCTGGGCATGCCTTTTTTCGAGGACGTGAAGTTTTGCTTTCCAAAACTTTGTTCTGTTGTCCAGTTTTCGTAGCATTATATGAGTTGTGTCCATTTATGTCATCAAAGATTGTCCTTTTAGTTGTAAGTAAACTGAACATGAACATACACGCAATTTTTATTTTATTTTTTGGATAAGAAGGATGACACAAGTTTAGTATAATGTTTTGAGTTAGAGTGAGTCGTTATATGATTGGTTGTCTTTGCGATTACTATAATTGACATTGTACTAAATATAGTTTCTTAAGCAAGAATAGGTGACATTTGTCTATCAGTTTGGTGTATGTTGACAGTGAGATGGCTACTCCAAATGAAACTAACAGACAACTTTGCAAAAGGTGGAACTTGCCCTCCCGTGTTTTACAGGTTAGAGAAAGATAGTTAAGTGGAGATTAGTGACTGTCTTGTAAATGGTGAAATGGAAAGATTGAATGAGTAGGCAATTAGCATAACAATTAGCATTCCCATGTGCATCCTGAGATACTTATCACCCATTACAAAGTTCATATGTAGCACATTTGAGTTTTCATTTTCAATTACAGCACATAGTATAGCCAATGCTGGAACATATCTAAAAGTATCTTTTATGTCTTTAGGCAAGCCAAAGTAGAGACAGTGAACAAAGTGTGCATCATTGTCAGGAAACAGTTTACTCTTTGATGCCAAGGAAAGTGGGTTCGTACCTACGTGGAAGTGCCACAAAGGCTGTAGTCCAAGTCAGCTTCCAAGTATGCAAAGTGAGAGACAGTGAGGGTGGAGTAAGGGCAGAGAGCAAGGCTCCCTAGGCAGGCCAGGAGGGCTGGCAGTGCTGCGAAGGTAGGGCAGAGACGAACATGGCGACAGTCGATGGTCCAAGCTAGGGTCCGAGTCAGAGGTGTTGCTTCAGGGGTCCGATATCAGAGGTCCAAATGTGTTTTTCTCTCTAGAATTCCAGAGAGAATGAGTTTTAGCAAGAGAGAGAGAGAGTGAAAATATCAAAATGAGAGAATCCTCCTGAAAATGAATCCAAGGTCCCTTATTTATAGGGAAAAGTGTGCCTGTGTCATCAGTGTGTCATCAGCTGACACATGTTGCTCCGTGGGAGTGACACGTCACCAGGGGTCCACAAATATCGATTTTCCATCAGACTGTCAGTTCTCAAATTTGCACTGCCTTGCTCCACACAGCGTCGCTCTACCTGTCTGAGAAGACTGAAGACACCATGACATCATAATTAGAGTAAGCCCGTTGCCCCAGCCACCAGTCCAAATCCTTACTGAATCCCACAAGGTGCGTCGAGAGACGTGTAGAGAACCTAACAGTGGTGAGGGTTGCCCCTGTGACCAACTACCAGGCGGACTAGGCATGATGCCATCCAAAGACCTGCTCCCGTCCCAGAGTGACCCTGGGATCATCGTCCTTGGGGCACCGATGATCACCAGTAACGTGAGTGGACATGGTCGTAGCTCAGTGCCTAGTGTCACGCAAGTCACCCCAGGCGGCAATAGATTTATGGTAACGAGCCTATCCCGCTGTGAAGGGTTCTAGTGTCTGAGCACTACGAGAGGAGCCCCCTGGAATAAAGACGACGATGGCTTCTATGGTAACGAGCCCATCCCGTTGCGAAAGGTCCTCGTGGCGAAGCACTACGAACAGACCCCCCGAAATGAAGGCGGCGATGGCTTCTATGGTAACTAGCCCACCCCGTTGCGAGGGGTCCTCATGCCATAGCACTATGAACGGAGCCCCTCAGAATGCTGCACACTCCGGAGAGTTAGTCGAAGCATGTTCTATGTCCATGGTGGGGACGCATGGTGTGGTGAATGAGAGTGGTGACCGGGGGCCTATAACATGATTGTGGTGCTCAGGCGTGGCGACGACCATCGTGAGACAATTCCTGGTGCCGGGGGCACATGTTATGGGAGTGGCGCATGGGCGCGGTCATGGTGTCGGGGGCACTGCTGTATCAGCGGCACGGCGCATGGGCGCGGCGGAGTACAGGCAACAACCGGAGTACAAGTGACAACCGGAGCCGTATGGTCACAGTGATGAGTGAGCATTGTAGACCGTAGTGCGTGAATAAGTTGAGCAAAAGGAGCGGCAGCAGCCCCCCGTAACCAGGGTGGCCGACCCCTTCTTTTAGGGAGGTGGTCGACCCCCCCTTAAGGGGGAAGGCGTGCCAAGTCCAAGTGTGCATATTTTCTAAGTGTTGGTGGCACCGACGTCACTACATTGGCGACAAAATAATTTTAGTGGTGCAAAAGTTAATGAAGAATGCACGTGACTTGAGCATACGCATTTTGACCGGCCAATAGCGTTGAAAAGTTGACCGTTGAATAAGTGATGTGTTATGCAAAATGGGACCCCTGGTGGGCTCTTGGGTGTAACCTAAATAGGTTGGGAATATAAGCCCCCTGCGTACGGGGTGCGCGGAGGGGCAACCCAAGCGGCTGCCTCACGCATAAACGACGTTGCGTCTCAGAGAAGTCTATGTATATGTGGCAGTGAATGTTTTGGTCTTTTCCTATGAAATCATCATTTATTAACTTGCAACAAAGGAGAAGTGTAGTGTTAAGATAGATGTTGTGTCGTAAAAATGAGAACGCGTGAAAAATATATTATTTGGTAGCGAAAATATTAAGATGGAATAATTTTGTGAGAATGTCCAAGTAAAAGTAGCGTGCAAAAATTAAGTCAGCGCAAAAATGGGATTATCCGTTTTAAAATAGAGTTGTTGGATGTTGGGGGGAAAGTTGGTTTTTTGAAATTCAAATGTGTGGCCAAGATTGAATCTTGGCCCACCACTATATAAAGGGAGAGAGGGGGTGAGTCTTGCACGAGACTCAACTCACTTTCAAGAGAAAGAGAGGGAGAGAGAGAGAAGAAGAAGAAATAAATGACAAGAGAAGAGGGGAGGGCCGAGGGTCGGCAGGGAGAAAGGGGAGGTGGGCAAGGGGTCGGCGGGGGAAGGGAAAAGGAGAGGGAAGAAAGGAAAGAAGATGGGTCGACCGCACCTGGTGGGTTGACGGGGGGGAGTGGGTCGGCCAAAGGGGGTGTCGGCGGGAGACGAAGCGGGGGAAGGGGGAGTGGATGAAGAGGATGGGAAGAAGGAAGGAGAGAGAGAAGGGGGAACCACCAGAGGGGGGTCAGCCACCACAGGGGGTTCAGCCGCTCCTAGGGGGTTGGCTAGCACAGGGGGGGTCGACCACCCCACTTGTCCGTGCCTAACACTCGGCTGCATAGGCCGAGCCGGCGCCAGTGTGAAAAAAGTTAGGCAAAAGATGTGGGCCAAGCCATGAGGTGCTATGGTTAGTGCGTCGTGACCGCCGCTAGGGATGACAACCACACTTGTTCTGGCACCGCCAGTAGATGATGTCATGCTAGTGCTAGCCGAGGGGTCGGGTGCCATTGACTTACGGTGGGGTGAAGACATATGACCTAGAGCCGGACAAGACGAACACATTGCTGGGGATGAACGGAGTGGTACCTTGTGTTCTAGACCGGGAGCTGTGGAGGGAGTTGGCTATCCAGGTGGAAGATGGAGCTTTCACGACTTCGTGGGGTGGTCCGTCGATGGGAGGAGCCGCGGGTGCCGTCACCGTATGTTTGCACTCTAAGCTGGGATTATGTCATCGAGATACACACCGATGTTGTTAGTGGAGAGAGAGGATATGCCCTGGTCGCCTGTGGTGTTCAAGAGCCATAGTGTGATGCCGAAAGGGGGGACTTCTGGTGTGAGGAAATTCTGCAGTCGCCAGAGCGAATGGGGTTGTTACAGACGCTGAGGCTGCTGCCGGTGATAGACATTACTGCGAAGGGTTTGGAGTTGTATAGGGATACGCCGGGTATGACCCTGCTACTGTCGAGGTGGAGCACGCAGTCACATACGTTCTTGATAGAGTTCGGAGAGATTGGACCGACACTGGTGGATGTGATGATGCTGACAGGGCTGCTTATGCACGGGGAGGAAGATGCTCATGTGACCCGGCTGATTGGGGAGGAGCGACTGTTGCAGACACAATTATTAGACATCCTTGCTGAGACGAAGAGGCATCACGGTGGGTGGATCCAACATTTCCTTGGTGTGGCATAGGCAAAGGTGGGAGAGAAGCTAGGAAATGCAGCGGAGTTTGTGATGGGGCCGTATAACTGGGATGAGCGGTACGAGATGGTTGCATTCTTGGCTATGTTCCTGCCGAGGTAAGCGTTGTATTGTCGTCTTACTGTATGTTTTGATATGATGTGTGTCACGCTTGTCATATATTATGTGCACATTGAAATAGTTGACGTGGGTGATAATGCTGCCCTCTGCCCTTAGTGACACTGTAGAATAGAATTTGTGATATATGATGTTGATCTGGACTTATGTATTTGAGGGGACACTAGAGGATGGGATTGTGCCGAGGGTGTTTTTGTTGGCTATTTGGATGGCGCGGGGCAAGTGCGTCAGGCTGGCTCCCATGTATTTGGGCACGTTACATTACCGACTAGATCAGTTTGTGAATGACGTGAAGCGGTCACATGGGCGCTATCAGGTGGCGACGTATGTGGACTGGATGTTCCTGTAGCGGATCTGTATGAGTGCTTCCCAGATTATCAGTCGGTACGATACCCTCTCGAGCATCCATCACCTACGATGGGGATGGTGACCAGGCCAGGCCGGTCACGGCAAGTGGCGTTGTGGTGTAGCGGGTCGCGAGCATTTGCATGGGCAGGTATTAGGAGGCCAGATGTCCGTTGCCACGGGTCTTGGACTGACGGGAGGCGTGCTTGCGGCGGCCATACCTGGATATGCATGCATCCTATGGGGTGTCGCCGTGGTTGCATGTGTAGGATATGACGACAGGCTTGATGAGGAGAGGGGACCTGTTGCCAGGATAACTCGCACTACTGTGGCCTATTTTCTGGACTGGCACCCAATGTTGACAAATGATGGCGGGAAGCCTGCTGAGTGTCGTTATTATGTGGCGAGATATAGCCCAGACTGTCTGGCATTGGCGTTCGGGTATGACTTAGAGCCCCCATGTGGGTATCACAGCCCCTGGAGTGTGAAGACCGCCTTTGGGTATACACGATATGACAGAGTTCGTGAGTGGCCGGCACCGACGTCAGAGTGGAGATGGCCTGGTACAGAGACAGTGGGAGCAGTGACGGTCAAGTTTGCCAGGTGGTGGGAATGACTGCGAGAGAGTTGGGCGAAATGGTTGGCACAGCGGTCAGGCACACGACAGCAGGTTGATGTGTTTGCATGTGACCGAGCATTCAGTCTGATATCGGCCACAGTCACGAGGCAGTCGTGGATGCCGGCACTAGTGACCGAGAGCTCCGTGGTGAGCTCGGAGAGGGAAATGGAGGAGGAGGCCGGAGAGCCAGACGATGATGCCCTGGGGGAGGATCGCAGAGAGAATTTGGTTGTTCATGCACCGAGGGTGCCGAGGGCCGGCAAGGTTCCTCTGTCGGCACTATGAGTAGGTATGATAGAGATGGCTTGCCAGGCCAGCGGGGGGACGTCTGCCCCACGCCTATCTGGATCGAAGAAGCCGAGACGCATTAGACGAGCTGGACTCCGAGGTAAGTTGTGTTGTTTCCTTTGTTTTGTGTTAGCCATGTCATTTGGGTAAGACTATATATGTATATGGACTGATGGGTGTTTTGACAGGAGATTGAGGAGGAAGCTATCGAGGAGGGCAGTGAGGCAGACATTGATGCTGAGGCGGAGGAGGCTATGGCAGCCAAGGTGGGTGGGCCAGCTGAGGGCGATGAGGCGGAGGTGGTCGGGGTGACGATGGAGGCCTTATATGAAGAACCGGTGATAGATGCGTTGATGTTTGATGCCAGCAGGTATTAGTGGACGGGTACGGAGACAGGGGTCAGGGGAGGTGACCGTGGGGACCCAGTTGAGCCCGAGCCTGTGGTTACAGCCCCAATGGTTGAGCAAGAGAGGCCGCTTCAGTCTGGTGTGGAACGATGACATGACACATTGTGGGGGTCAGCGATCAAGGCTGGTACAACATTGCTGGCAATGCACTCAGCTAGTGTTGGGGCGCAGATGGCTGGGGAAGTGCCAAAGATGCCAGTGGCAGGTGGCGATGGGGGAGCGGCCGGAGAGGTTACTAGAGAGTTGTTGAGTGGGCAGGTGGATGTGCCATCTTGGGAGGGTCTGCAGTTGCCTGCCAATGCGGTGAGCTGGCTGGAGCTGGTGAAGGCCGCGTTCCCGCAGACCTTTGAGGGGGTGAAGGCAGAGAGCATGGTATTGCAGAGGTTTGCTTATGCAGGGTTTATGGAGTGAGTGCTGCTGTTTGTGAGTGTATCGCCGTCAGGCTAGACGTCAGATATTATATCACGGTCCTTGGCAGACTTTGCACCGTTTACAGCTCTGAGCGTGCAATTAGATTAGTTGGCGGACTTCATAAGATTGAGGGGCAAGAGCCAGGAGACGGAGCAGAGGTTAGTTGTGATGCGCATGTAGGAAACATTGCTGGAGAGGCGCCAGATAGGGTTGGAGACAGAGTGATTATATAGATTGCTGAAGAGTTGGCGAGGATTGATGGGCAGGTAGCGAACATATAGAGGCAGCTCGTTGACCTATAGAGGTAGCTGGTCGATCTACAGAGGCTACATGGCGAGGTGGACAGTCGAGAGTCAGAACGGTTGAGACGACAAGGCGAGTTTGATGCTGGATGGTCGGAGTTGCAGGCGGAGCGACATACACTTTAGGAGTTGAGCTCCCACCCTGTTGCGTCATTGCTGTCCAGGCTCCTGTAGCTTGTATTTGTTTTTTGTTTTTTTTTGCTTTGTCGTATTTGTAATGCCCAATAGTGGCCGGTAAACTGTTGGTGTACATGTATATTTTGAGGATATTAGTAATGCGGCCACGTTGTCCGGTATTGGTCCTTGTTATTGCATGTTGTACTTGTTTGCTTTTGCCATTGTTGAATGTCTTGCGTATGTTGGTTGCCTATGAATGTTCCCCCTTCCCCGCCCATAGTAAGTGGCTTAGGAAGCATAGGTTAAAAGAAAGGTCTGGTGAACAGAAATTGGGGGAACAAAATGACAGCATATTGATAGTACGTGGGCCAAAATGCCATTATATGAGTAACATAAAGTCTTTAAGAAAATCAACAAAAGTACAAGTCTGTAAAGAAAGATGCCTAGACAAAAATTCCATGTGGGCGAATGTGCTATGTTGTGGGTTGGGATGGCGGGGGGAACACTTCCGCAATGGATTATGCATAATACTTCTTCAGGTAGTGGCCGTTGACAGGGGCCGTGATCTGCCCGTCATCGGGGTTAAGCAGGAGATAAGAGCCATTATCACGGGCTCCATGGACCGTGAAAGGGCCTTCCTTTTTTGGCGTGAATTTAGGGGCGGACATGTTTGGCAGCTTGGAGAATGAGGTTGCCTTAGGCAAATGAGCGTGGTTGACTGTCTTCCCATAAGCTTTTGTGAGCTGTTCATGATATTTCTTCATGCGTCGTAGGGCAGTGGCTCTCCATTCATCAAGGCCTTCAAGGGCGGCCATCCGGGTTGCGTCCTCCCCCAGACCGCTACTTATGGAGAGTCGGGCCGAGGGCACAACGATCTCAGCTGGCACCACGCACTCATCCCCGTAGATGAGGAAGAAGGGTGTGGCCTTCGTCGATGTGTGCTTGGAGGTTCGGTAAGCCTAAATGGCCAGACTTAGCTTTTCAGACCATGACCCACTAGCATTATGCACCATCCGTGACAGTACGTGGAGTAGAGTCTTGTTGGAGGCTTCAGCTTGACCATTGCCTTGTGGTTAGTAGAGAGTTGACGTGGCATAGTTGATGTTGTATCCTTCCATAAGAGCTCGGATGTCCCTGTTGATGAATGGTGTGCCGTTATCGAATATGACACGCCGGGGAATGTCGAAGCGACAGATGATGTGATCGCGCATGAAGTTAACAACAGCGCCTCCCGTGGCTCTTCGAAGAGGTATGGCTTCAAACCACTTCGTAAAGCGTTCGGTTGTGACCATGATCCATATGTGACGTCTGGATGGCGAGTGGATGGGGCCGATGAGGTCGACGGCCCAAGAGTGAAATGGCCAAGGGGCAAGAACCATGCGAAGGTCGGAGGCCGGTGTATCCATCCGATCGACATGCCGTTGGCAAGGTTCACAATGTCGGACATGGGAAATGGAGTCAGACTCCATTTTCGGCCAGTAGTAACCCAATGTAACAATTCCGTATACAAATTCTGAGATCCTTGATGCTCCCCACAGTCTCTGTTATAAACTTCATTAAGCACTTGTACTGCCTGGGCACCCTGTAGGCATCGCAGGGTGCGTCCTGAAAAACCTTTGCGAAATAACTCACCCTCTGTCACAAAATACCTGACCGATTTTCTTTTGAGAGAGCAGGCCGAGCTACGGTCAGGAGGTAGAATCCCATAGGATAAGTACTCAATGAAAGGCTGGCATCAGTCACCCTCAAAATTGATCACAAGAGCTTCCACATTGTCCGGCGCATATAGGCATTCGGGGCAATCCCGTTGTATATCCGAAGCATCCTTGGCCATGGCTGGCCAAAAGAGGCCTATGCGTTGTAGGCAACGGTATAGAGGAGGACCGTCGAGGCCACAACACTTCTGATGGTCGAGCTGGAGTTTATGTTATGCTAAACACTGGGCTAGAGTGCCTCCGGGACATCGTTTATACAGAACATCACCCAACATTAGAAAGTCTGTGAGGGTAGAGGCATGAGCAAGAGACGGTGCCTTGAGTTGGTCGACGATTGGCTGCCTCCAATCGTCGGTGGTGTGTCCTTCGGTATCAAGTTCAAGGCTGTGCAAGGTTCAGTCCGCTTGATAATAGTCAGCATCCGTTGTTCTCCGTCAATCTCTATCTTTGAAGTGATAGTGGCCAAACTATCCTCATGTCTGTTGTGGCACCTGTTGTGATGTTCATACTGGACATAGGCAAGTCTTCCTTCTAGGAATGGCAATGGGGCGGGTCAGATGTAGATCTTATGAAATCCGAACCCGCCCCGATAGTACTTAAACACTGTCCCGCCCCGCCCCGCCATCGGGTCGAAGGATGGGAATACCATCTCCCATCCGGTGGTTTTTTAAAAAATACGATCCCGCCCCGATCCACCCCGAGCAATCTACAAACTATATTGCAAAAAAGAAAGTAAAACAAAAATCAAATTAATGTTCAAAATCCCTAACATAGTTACTAAAATTACAGAAATCGCTCAAATGACTTACAGATTTCACTTCCATACAAATTAATGACATTCATTACAATTACTGAAAAAGAATTAAATTGTTGCAATTATCCAGATTTTATATGCATACAAATTGCTGGAAATTTAAGTGCAACACAGGAAGCACATAGTCACCAACAGATAAGCTTCCAAAACTTCTTCACTCTTCTGTCATCTTCCCTCTTACATCAAGAATGGGTCTCACAAAGAAGTCCAGATCCCATAAAAAATCACATTGAATCAGATTTGGTCTTAAGATGATTAACATTTCAACACGAAAACAATCATTAATCAAAAGTCAGATCAAATCAAACCTTCAAGTGGGCAGCATAGTTTTCCTTATCGTGGACCTTTGGAAAGTCGCATCCACAGATCGAGCAGTGTATGATGGATGGCGAGGTGAAGGTGGTCTGTGAGGGGATGATGGTGCAGGGATGAAGAGAGACGTTGACCTTCGCGACAGAGAAAGAACAAGAGAGCAGTGTGGTTCAACGCCGCATAGAAAGAGAAGCACTGCGGCAGAAAGAGAAGAATAGAGAGAACATTATGGTAGGGTTTCCTTTTTACTACTTATATGGACAAGATGGACGGCTGTGATTATACATTAGTTTAGGGCTAGGATTATATGGCAACGGGGCAGGGCGGGTAGGAAACCGGGGCAGAATAAAGTATACACCAAACCCGACATGTACCCATTACGGGTTAAAAATTTAAGTACCATACTCGCCCCGTAACCTGGTCAAAGTCAAAATAACCCGCTCCTATAGGGGCGGGGCGGGTATTCGTCGGGTGCAGATCAAATTGCCATCCCTACTTCCTTCTAAGTGTTGTACCAGGGCACGATAAGGTGCCAAGGCTGGCTCATTGACTGCAAACTCTCTGTCAGCTTGCTTCATAATCAAGTTCGAGTCTCCCTTTACACATAAGCCTTTAGCCCCCATATTGATGGTGAGCATGAGGCCGATGACAAGTGCCTCGTATTCGGCTTCGTTATTAGATACTGGGAATGCAAGATTGAAAGATAGAGAGGTGGTAATGCCATCTGGGTGCCGAAGGACGATGTCGGTACCCCTTTACCGGAGGGGTGCACCATTGAGACCTTTGCTTGTAGCTGAGCCGTTAAACTCAAGCGTCCACAGTTCATCGATGTCGGTGATCAGGGCTGTCTCCTCTCCAAGTAATTGATCTGAGGTCAGTTCATATTGTTGTCACAGGAAGAAGGCCAAGAGGTCTGCAAGGGCTTGACTACGTAAAGCTGTGGGGTTCTTGATAGATAAGCCTAACTCGGCCAGGAACAATAACCAACGGGTGAGTTAACCAGACAAGGCAAGGCGAGTGAACATGTACCGGAGTGGATCAGCCTTGGTAACAAGTATGATCTGGTGCACCAAAAAGTAATGTCTGAATTTTTGTGAGGCGTAGACCAAGGCTAGACAGTGCTTCTCGATCTCAGAGTAATTGGCTTCAGGTCCCCTGATTGATCGACTGAGATAATAAACAGGATGCTCCACCCCATCCACCTCTTAGACAAGCAGAGCGCCTATGGACCTGGGCGTGGAGGTCAAGTAAAGTAAGAGTGGGATGCCCCGCTGTGGCACTACCATGGTTTGTGGCGAGATGAGGACCGACTTGATCTGTTCGAAGGCGAGCTTTGGGGTGCACCCCAACTCCACGGGGCACTTTTGCGCGTCAAGTGCTGGAATGGAGCGATCAGCTCGCCCAAGGCGGGAATGAATCGGCGAAGGTAAGAAACCTTGCCAAGGAAGCTTTTCAACTGTTTGGTGTTCTTGGGGGGAGGCATCTTTTGGATGGAGGCAGCTTTGGCCGGGTCAACGTTGATGCCCTGTCGACTGACTAGAAAGCCGAGAAATTTGTCGGAGGAGACTCCAAAGGAACATTTCAGCGGGTTCATCCGCATGTTGTATTGACGACAACGATTAAAGACTACGCAAAGGTCTGTGAGGTGATCACTTTCTTTTTTAGACTTAATGACAAGATCATCGACATAATCTTCCATTATACGGTGTATAATGTCATGGAAGATGGCTGTCATCGCGCGTTGATAAGTAGCACCCGCATTCTTGAGGCCAAAGGGCATGACTTTCCAACAAAAGTTTCCCATGGACGTTTGGAAGGTTGTTTTGGCACAGTCGTCAAGAGGCATTCGAATCTGGTTGTAGCCAGTGAAGCCATCCATGAAAGATAATGTTTCATGTCTGGCAGCGGCCTCCGTAAGCATGTCGATGTTGGGTAATGGGAACTTATCCTTGGGGCATGCTTTGTTCAAGTCCCGAAAGTTGATACAAACACGGACTTGGCCATTCTTCTTTTGTACAGGGACAATGTTGGCTAGCCAAATGGGATGAGTAATGGGTACAATAAAGCCAGCCTGCAGAAGTCGTTCTATCTCTGTCTTGATCTTCAACTCGAGCTCGGGACAGAAATTCCATGAATGTTGTCGAACAAGGATGGACCCAAGAGCAAGATTGAGGTGGTGTGTTACCAAAGCAGGGTCCAACCCTAGCATCTTATTGTAGCTCCATGCCAATACATCGCGATATTCACGAATGAGGGTAAATGATTCCTCTCTTCGGCCCGGGGCAAGTTTTATGCCAATATACATATGTCATGGTTCCTCGTTTGGGTTAGCCAAGTTAATTTCTTCAAGGTTTTTGGCCTGTGGTCGAGGGCCATCTTCATAGCAAGGTGGTGCTGCACCGGGGGTGAGTTCGGGATCTGGCAGGTAATGCTTGACCGTGCAGTACCATTCGATTTCCATAAATGGGTCAGGATCGAAAGGATCAGATATTGGACCACCTGAGGCCCCCCCCCCCTCCGTACCATCATAATTGATAGATGACCTTGTCGTTTTGGACGATGCGCTAAAATGTCGGTGCAGCCTTTTATTTCTTGGACTGAGGAGATGAAGGCGTGGAATTAGGATTTGTAGCCAGCGGTGTCACCGAGGGTGACCCTTTATTTTTACCATTCTTTTTGGCTTTGGACTTGGGGGTTTGTTACCACACAGCTCATCCCAGTAGGGCAGCCTGGTCAAGTGAATATGAGTGGCAGTCTCACCATCCTCCGCGAGTTCAGTGAAGAAAGAGGCCTCAGCAAAGTAAGATTCAACACATTCGAATGGGGCCTTTGTGTCGGGGATTGTCATTGCTACCTCATGTCCCGCAGGTCCGGCCACCAATTTCTTACACTGGTGGTACGTTGAGGGAATGGCCTTGTTGACATTGATCCAAGGTCGGCCAAGTAGAAGGTGGAAGGTAGTGTCGCGACGGATGGTTCCGACCATGAGGTCGACAGTGATATGCCCGAGAGTTGATTGTGAAGCCAGTGATTTGGATAAGGTCTCGGATGATCTTCCTTGCGGGAATGCCAGCCCTTTGCAAGGTAATGAGAGGTATGATATTGACTGAGGTTCCGCAGTCTACTAAGGCACGACAGAAGCACGTGCCATTAATGGTGCATTCAAGAAACAACGGTCGATTATGGTGTTCTATTGGTGGTGAGTCCTCGTTCGAGAAAATTAATGGGGTAGAAGGAATATGTCTGAGTTCAGCTTGAGCAGCGAAGCATTTGGGACCGAGGCCTATGGTAAGCTTGATTAGACAATTTGAGAGGTAGGTTTGTGCCGCGGGTGAAAACCTCATTTCATCAAAAAAAAAAAGTCTTTGATTTTTGACATTTGTCCAATGGAGGACGTCGACTGACGAGCCAAAGGTTCACGAGGTACAATGGTGGGGATGGTCTTCGTTGAGGCTTCCACAATGACAGGCTCGACCTGGTCAGTGACAGCTATGAGAACCTGATGGTTCCTATTGTTGTTGTTGTGTGGTGGGTAAGGGTGCCCACGCACATTATTGTTCTTCTTGAGCTTTAGGTCGCCCGCAGCGACCTTCTTTGAGAAAATGTCTCATAGCCTATTGCACTGCTTGAGGTGATGTCTGATAGCCTGGTGGTAGGGGCAGTAGTTGGGCTTGGCCTTATCTGCTTATGTGATATTCGTCCCCATTGGTGGCAGATGGAAGTTGGGGTCAGTGACCACCTATTCCACCAAAAGTTCTTGCACCGTATTCAAATCACATGGGTACTCAGGAGCGGGTTCTTGTTGTCTTCGCTTGTCAGGGCGTCGGTCCCCATTGTGGGACTGACTCTTGAAGCCACTGTAGTTGCCGCTCTTGGTGGTGTTGTTCTTGCTGCTTCGAGTGCCGGAGGTGTCTGTTGTGGTGAGGAATGCATTTTGCAGTCGAGGCTTCCACGGCTTGACTGGACCGACCGACTCGTAAGTATGGCGGGCAGTCTCCTTGAGGGGTCCCCATGACCTCAACTGCAAGTTCTCAATATGCACCTGATACACTTCACTCATGTTCTTGATGCATATCGGGACCAATTAATGTTTTATCTTTGCTGAAGTTCGTACACTCGCGGCATTTGAGATGTAAGCGGTGTACGTATTTGTTCAAATCCTCCCCTGGGTTCTGGTGTATGCCAGCTATATCAACAATGGTGTCTCATTCAGCTTCGTAGTGAAACTTGTCCAAGAAAAGCTGGATTTCACTCCAAGAATGGACAGTCCCCGTAGGGATATAATGGTACCAAGTATATGCCAAACCTGTGAGGGACTTGTGAAATTCCCTCGACTTCAAACTATCTCCAGGGCCGTATTGATTCAATGAGCTGGCAAAGCTTGTTAAGTGCTCACGGGCGTTGCCCTCACGTCCATTGAAGAGCACAAAAGTTGGTTACTTGTATTTAAGGGGGTAGGGGTGATGGCTATATCATCGGCATACAGGGCATGGCCTGTCAGCTGAGCTGAAGAGTCAGGTGTAGAATGCTGGGATAGGCGGTGGATGAGTGTTTTCAAGTCTGACCAGGTGACATAATGGAGGGATGGTTCTGCATGGCCGGTCAAAGGGTGGTGGCTGGCTGGGGAGCCACGAGCCCACAGATGGTGCAACCTGATGAGCGGGAGCAGGAGAGGGTTGGTATATGATAAGGGGTGGTGGTGACAGCTATACGGAGGTATGGGTGGGTGGGTGAGACATGTCCACCACTAGGCCAGTAGTTTGATGTTGTTCGGTCAGGTAGAGGTAGGCTCCATCTCAATGGATTTGTTCATTTCAAAAGAGCTTTGGGTTGGCATATGCTGAGGTATGACAACATGAAGAATCTGTTGTAGCATCGGCCAGAGGTCTGCTTATGGTTTGCGTGATGGCACTGTAGGAGGAGGTATGTCGGCGACAGGTGGTGAAGGTGTCATGAGTCCTACCGCCAAGGGTCTGGATGCTTGAGGAGGCGGTAGTTGCGACACTGGGGCCTGGGCAGCATCAAGAGCTGGCCTGGGCGGCATCAGGAGCTAGCCTGGGTCCTGAAGGCTGGATTGATGGAGCGGCCTGCTGCGAGGCCAATGTTTGTATGGATTTCTGCATCCCCATGACGGTGGCTAATAGAGTGGTCTGTGAATCTTGCAGATTGGTGATGGTCGGAGTAAGCTGTTGTATGGCTGCATTGACAACCACTTGCACATTCGGTGTAGTGACTGAAGGTTGATCTTGGTGTCGTGCAGCACTTGTCTCTTCTTGATCACCAAGGTAGGCCTCTTCTTGCACCGTGGGAATGAGGCATTGGCTGGCTGACCTGGTAGTCCTCTGCTGCACAGGCATGGTGCCTAAGTGTAGAAGATAGGCCGACTGCAGTACGATGCTCACCTCCCCAGCAGAGTTGCCAAAATGATGCCAAGGAAAGTGGGTTTGTACCTACGTAGAGGTGCCACAAAGGCTGCAATCCGAGTCAACTTCCATGTATGCAAAGTGAGAGACAGTGAGGGCAGAGTAAGGGCAGAGAGCAAGGCTTCCCAAGCAGGCCAAGAGGGCTGGCAGTGCTGTGAAGGCAGGGCAGAGACAAACAGGGCCGACAGTCGATGGTCGGTCCGAGTTAGAGGTGCAGCGTCAGGGGTCCAATATCAGAGGTCCAAATGTGTTTCTCTCTCTAGAATTCCAAAGAGAATGAGTTTTAGAGATAGACAGTGAAAATATCAAAATGAGATAATCCTTTTGAAAATGAATCCAAGGTCCCCTATTTATAGGGAAAAGTGTGCCTGTGTCATCAACTGACACGTATCGCTCCCCAAAAGTGACACATCACCAGGGGTCCACAAATACCAGTTCTCTGTTGAACTGCCGGCTCCCAAATTGGCACTGCCTTGCCCCACATAGCGTTGCTCTACCTGTCTGAGAAGACTGAAGACCCCATGACAGCATGATCAGAGTAAGCCCATTGCCCCAGCCACCGGTCTAAGCCCTTACTGAATCCCACAAGGTGCGTCGAAAGACGCATAGAGAACCTAACAGTGGCAAGGGTTACCTTTATGACCAAATGCTAGGTAGACTAGGCACGATGCCCTTTAAAGACCTGCTCCCATCCCGGAATGACCCGGGGGTGATCGTTCTGGGGGTGAGATGATCACAGGTAATGTGAGTGGACATGGTTGCAGCTCAGTGCCTAGTGTTACGCAAGTCACCCCAAACGGCGATAGCTTTATGGTAACGAGCATATCCCACTGCGAAGAGTCCTCGTATTGGAGCACTGCGAGCTGAGCCCCCAGAATGAAGATGGCGATGGCTTCTATGGTAGCGAGCCCATCCCGCTGTGAAGGGTCCTCGTGCCGGAGCACTACAAATGGAGCCCCCTAGAATAAAGGCGGCAATGGCTTTTGTGGTAGCGATCCCACCCCGCTGCAAAGGGTCCTCGTGCCGCTGCACTACAAACGGAGCCCCTCGGAATGCGGCACACTTCAGAGAGTGGGTCAAAGCATGTTCCATGTCCATGCTAGGGGAGCATGGTGTGGGGAATAAGAGTGGTGCCGACATGATTGTGGCGCACGGGCGCGGCGACGACCGTGGCGAGACAATATTTGGTGCCAGGGGCACATGTCATAAGAATGGCGCATGGGTGCAGTCATGGTGCCGGGGGCACTGTAGTGTGATAGAGAGCCAGGGGCATGGCTGTATCAGCAGTGCGGCGCATGGGCAAGGCAGACTGAGTGAGGATGGCGCGCGGGCGCGGGCAACGGTCAATGTGGCGACGGCGTACAGGCAACAATCAACGTCGTACGGTCGTGGTGATGAGTGAGCATTATAGACCATACAATGCTCACTCAGGGTGAGCGAAAGGAGCGGCAACAGCCCCCCGTGACCAGGGTGGCCGACCCCTCCTTTTAGGGAGGTGGCCGACCCCCCTTTAGAGAGGCTGCTGACCCCTCCTTAAAGAGGGTGGCCGACCTCCCCTTTAGGGAGGTGGCGGACCCCCCTTTAAATGGAGTGGCCGACCTCCCTTACGGGGGAAGGCGCGCCAAGTCCAAGTGCTTATATTTTCTAAGTGTTGGTGGCGCCGACTTCGCTACGTTGGCGACAAAATAATTTTAGTCGTGCAAAAGTTAATGAAGAATGCACGTGACTTGAGCGTGCGCATTTTGACCAGTCAATAGCATTGAAAAGTTAACCGTTGAATAAGTGACGTGTTATGCAAAACAGGACCCCTGGTGAGCCATTGGCTGTAACCAGAATAGGTTGGGAACACTCTTACAGCTGAATCTGCAGTCACTATAGAATCAAAGTTTGCAGCGGTTGGGTTGGTTCTCTTGACACGGTATTGGTTTTCCACTCACGTATTTCAATGTGGTTAAACTGACAAATATGTGATTTGCTCACATAATAAAGCACAGGTTTGGTGCTCTTATTTGTGTTACTCGCAGATGCTTTGTTTTTTAGTTGCCGTGCGTCTTCTTATTTCTCTCATATTACAAATACATATACTAAATCACTGACCTAAAATAGTCCATTTTTAGCTTTCTCTGTTTTCTACTAAAGACTGCAGCAGCGCGTTGGCTGCAAGTCTTTATGTCAAATTGCTTTGCTACTGGTCACTTTGTCAGCAAAGTTGTTGTTGTCTAAGCATATAATTAGTCTTTATTCCTCTCAGTGATCATGTTATAGTTTTCAATTAAGTAGAGTTATAACATTTAGCTTTAAGATACTCTCCATAAGAACCTCAACTAATGGAAATTAGTGTTAAGAGTTGCCTTTACAAACTTATTAATATCTAATTGGCACTCAGTATGACACAGTGAACTGTTCGAGGGGGCTCCTTAGGAAAGCAAAGGTAGCAAAATCATTTCGGGGAAGCTGAGTATTTGGGGGATTTAAGTTGAGTATTTGGGGGAGCTATGAGAAATCTCCATATAAATATTAATTGGAGTTATGTGCCAGTTATAGAACAAAAAGAATGCAAATAGGATTCGATACTACCCACACCCAAACCCACACTCACACCCAGAATTAATTGGAGTTATGTGCCAGTTATAGAACAAAAAGAATGCAAATCGGATTCGATACTACCCACACTCACACCCAGCCTCATAAGTGAGAAGAATCAAAACATTGCTTTCCAATATTCAGAATGTATATCTATATGTTCAACTACTTATCATTTAATTGTGAACTTAAAATTGATGTTCAGAATTATTAAGCAAAAAGATTTCAATGTTGAGAAGATAAATGATGTAAAAAAGGAAGGAGAGATTATAGACTGTAAACGATAACGAAGTAAAATACAAAGAAATGGTACCCGTTATGTGAGACTAACATTAGCTTTTTTGTTCTGCTCACTGGCTGTTGAAGTTGAGGTGATAATGTTCCTGCAAAGTGATTTCACCTAGAAGTAATAAGTTTGCATCTTAATATGTTACTGGGCTAACTATGCAGCAAATAATATGGATGCACAAGTAATAAAAATAGTAGACATTCACAGGCAAATTTATTTGTCAGTAGTTGTGTTAGTACATGTATAGTGCTAAAATTTCTCTGTAGACCACATTTTGAGTTTCATTGTACGGACCTTCGTGGTCTAATGAGGGGTTTCATAACCATTTTGATATTAGCTGCACGTTTTGCTCTAGAGAGTGTTACATATAGTTGGCCATGAGAGAAGATGGGTTCAGGAAAGTAGATGCCAACTTTGTCTAAAGTCTGCCCTTGTGCCTTGTTTATCGTCATCGCAAAGCTTAAGCATAGAGGAAATTGTTTTCTCTCAAATTGGAACGAATAGTTTTCAGTGGAGGGCGGATGTAAAGGGATTCTCAGAATAAACGTGCTTTTACCTTTGTGATGTCCTGAAGATATTTCTGTAAGAATAACATTAAATTTGAATCCCTTGCAAACAAGTCGAGTTCCATTACATAAGCCAGAAAAGAGGGATATAGGTTGCGAAAAAACATAACAGGACAATTTTCTTTGAATGATATGCAGTGAGGAGGTATCCCATTTGGTGTTAATGTATTCAGAAATTCTTCTTGGTAGTTCTGATGATTGTCATCAATGGCACGATCAAAGCTGTTATATTTGTAAACATTGCCAGATATTTGTGAGATTATCTCATTGTTAATCTCATCAGCGAAGTCATTCTTTGGAGTAAGGATCGCCTTGTTTGTCATTGATGTCATGTCGAATGCTTGGCTTTTCAGGTCAAGATGAAATGTTGCTGATTAGTTCAAGAATAGATGTAGTGGTTTGGTTATAAGGAATAACCATTTTTTAGGAAGCGCAACATTTCACCATGTGTGCATGGATGTGTTCCATTGCCAATGTGCAGAAGGAATTCAGAGAAGTTGGGATCGTGAAATGCATGCATATTTTCAGTTAACTGTAGCTCTATGATGTTTGCCGCAAAGTAGACATGAGCAGACTGTTACCAATGGCTTCTTCACGGTTTGCTTTAGGTGTAATAGGGAGTACCTGTCGAAAGTCACCTCCAAAGACCATCACTTTTCCTCCGAATGAGATGTCGTCGATACAAATATCTCGTAGCATGGCTTCAACTGCCTCAACATTTTGTCGTCCAGCCATAGATGCTTCGTCCCAAATTATAAGACGTGCCTCTTTAAGAAGAGTTGCTATTACTATTTGTTTCCCAACATTGCAAGAGAGGATTTCTTTATTCTCAAGAGGAATTTTGAAACGTGAGTGTGCCGTTCGAGCACCGGGTAAATTTGATGCAGATTTCCCAGAGGATGCAGTGGCTAAAGCTATGAATCCTTCAGACCAAACAGTAGCTAATAGAGCTTTATACAAGTATGTTTTACCTGTTCCACAGGGTTCATCAATAAAGAAAGAAGCAGCCTTTTGTCATGAACATGTTGCATAACAATCTTGTACGCTTGCATTTGGCATGTATTCAGCTTGGGACCGCAACTATGTCCTCTGAAGAAACATAAATGTTTAGTTCCTCTCCAAATTTTTTTACCCTTTTGCACAATTGAATATCTTCGTAGGACACGGTAGGCAAATCAAAATCAACTTGGTGTTTTCCCATTGACTCAATAAATTGTGCTATGTTTGTGATTGTTTTGTAATGAACAAGTTTCTCATTTGAGCCATAAGTGCGCTGAAAATCCTCAAATAATAGACTGAAAAAATTCTCCCATAAGAGTCGTGGATTGGCAACCTCACAATGTACAAGAAGAGTCGCAAAGAGGCGGCATAGTGCAGAGGGCATTGGAAAGGTAGATGCCTCTTGAAGGCATTCTTCAATAACATTGTCCCCCTCTAGTAATCCATAGGCCTGTGCAGCTGCTCGATATGATGAATAATTTACTCCATCTACTATCTTCAATCCGTTAAATGAAGTGGGACCTCTGACATGAAGAAGCAATAGGCGCAAATAATATCGTTCACCTTCTGCTGGATTAGCACATACTATGCGGCCAACTGAGAAATGTTGATGTCTTGGTTCCCATGTTCAATACCCATAATTCCAGACGTAGTGTTCAGGAAATTCAGAATACAAGTACTTAGGGCCATCGTTGTTCAACTGATTAATCTTGAAATTTTCAGTTAACATTGTACGCGATGTTCTATCGTCTGAAGCTAAATGAGCAAGATCATCTGTTGTGTGAAGGACTACGGACTGTAGGTTAGGCAGATGAAGTTGAAGAGCCACAACAGACAGTGCAATGTCATTTAGCTGGAACCCAAATATTCTCCATGTTGATTCTGGGGGAGATACCCATCTAGCACTTTGGAACTGGTTGATTGCATCAATCGAAACATTTGTTTCTTGACTGACTACTTGGAATAAGACACGGTCATGACCTTTGTATATATACTTATACAGGTACTTGACGACTTTAATAGAAGAGCAAATCACTACATTGATGTGGCAATTATATTTTGCAAGTAAGTACGGATTGTAAGGAACAACCCAACCATTGTGCAATGTCGCCTTACGAAGATAAATGCTTCTTCCATTATTTCTTCTTTGATATATAGGTAAGAGTTGTAACCACATGTAGTACATTCAAAAAAAGGTTGAGGATATTTATTTTTGTAGTAGCCTTTGGTGTTCATGCATACATTATCAGGTGTCAGAACACCACACGGTCCATGCATCATATGGTTGATCACAGCATTGTAAAGATGTGAATTTTCATCTTTATTTGGAATTTCAGAACTTACAAATTTGTCAAAATCATTTGGGTTATGTATCTTGTATCCACGCTTCAAAATGACTAAAAAATGCGCATGGGAAGACCTCTTTTTTGAAATTCTATGACGTAAACAAATGCAGCTACAGGACCAAATATTTCCTCTTTGACAATTTCATTCTTCACTTCAAACAATTTAGAATGAAATATTCGTGCAACTAAGTCGGGTCTATCAGAGGCATCTTGTCCTGAGTATAATTCATCCTGAATTTCAGGCCAACCTGGGTTGCACGTCATAGTTAGGAAAATATCAGGTTTACCATATTTCTGTACTAAAGCCATAGCATCTAGGTACCTTTTCCTCATGTCTATAGGTCCACCAATGAAGGATGTAGGTAATACCACCCTCTTACCGACTTTAGAAATCTGTGTTTTGCCGAATGTGACACAATCGACAATACCTTGATATAAATGAGAACGAATAAGTTTTTGGTTTATCGAAAGAAGTCGAGTCGTGTGCTTTCAATTTTGATGTACATCTCGATGATATATTGTTGAAATAGTCGTCCAGCATGTAAGAGTAGCGATGTTTGATTTTTTTGAATTTGTACAAGGTAGCAATACTATTCACGGCATGAGACGCATGGTCGAGATTTCCTCTTTGTAGATAAAGCTGAAACAAACAGAGAAATAATAACTGGTACGTATATTAAATATATATAACTTTATTTGTCTTTTTTTGTCTTTATCTCTATGTAGACGTACACAAATATCTACATCTATGTATGCATGTGTAAGCATATTGGAATAACCATAATAGGTTCGAGTAGATAGAAGCATCATAAGCTACAAATATGAGCACCTAAATTGAATATATACGTGTTTGTGTGTTAGTGCATATTCAGCAAACACAATAGATTAAAATATGTAGCAGATTTAGAACTGGTCATTACCATCATATTCTGCTCGTATGACCTCGGTTGCATTTTGAGGAGGACAATGAGGTGGATAGTGGCTACGATTAGCCTTAGGTTGCTGTGATCTTTTTGTGAAGCGAGGGATACTTTGATGCCACCAGCTTTCACCAAATGGAAATAACAAAGGGTATTGTAGAGGATCATAACAACCATAATAGTGCTTGATTTTGTGGATACCGCCTAATTTTCCATATACAACAATATCACGATATGTGGATACGTTTTCCTGTCTTTCTTCAATCCAAATTGCAGCAACCTATGATGTTGTAGGTGCATTGAGTACTCTTTGATCCACTCTAGGATCACTATGGATAATTATCTGGCTGCTTTCATCAATAGTAATGTCTTTTAGCATCCACAAAAATGAGGCATATGGGTTGGTATCTAGAATATGGATGATGGCCTCTACAATATCAACTCGGAATTCAGTAGATTTCCAAAGATGATAACTGACCTCATGTTTTGTATCGAGGGCCATCTGCGACTGGAGTTAAATCATCAATACGATGGTATAGCTGTCCTTGAACTCTAAATGTATAGCGACCTTTGTGGTTTCTTGTGATGTTGGAATCAACATTTACACCAAGTGATGTGAAAGCGAACATATTATTATATGCTCGGATATATCGATGGAAATGAAGACCTTCTTTAGTAGTATATAACATCAGGGTCATAAGAGGTGTAGGCGGGAAATTTGTAGCAAGCTTGACCTCTCCATTACAACAACAGAAACGAAGGGTTTCATGGGCGAAAAGCTTAGCGCTGCAATGTTTACAATAGGTTGGAGGTGATAGAACTGAAGCGGCAAAACCTGGTATACCATGGGCAGGACATTGTCGCTCCTTTATAAGGTGCCCTATTGTAGCAATAAATTTAAGATACATTAGAAGGATTACATAACAATCCCCTAACAAGTACTGAAAAAGAGAGCTTATTGCATTTAGCTGATGTATTTGCACTAGCACAAGTGTCCAACATGCCACCTGTGTTGTGGTAATTAGTTGCAGAAGGTGACATTAAGACAGAAATGGTAGAGAACATGGAAGCGTTCAAATATTTATTCGGGTATATCACAGGAATTACAGAGAGTAGCGGAATCTGAAAGAGTTGCAGCTTTAAAGACACAAGTGAACATACCAACACAGAGGAGTTGTTAGATTTTCATCTTGGATAGAGTTTTCCTCCGATGTATGGCTTGGTGTTGAATTAGGGAGTACTACGGAGCACCTGTCTCCTATATTTATTCAATTCATAGAATTAAGAATTATATATATCTATTTACAAAAGTAACTACCTGAGATAACTATATAACGTAACCTATGCCATTTTTTGGGTAGGACGAACTTCAAAGAAGCAATACTGATAATAGGATGTCGTGAGGATGAGCCGGTTTTTTTTGTTTGGGAAATGGTAATATTCCCTTTTACGTTGGAGCAGGGCAACTTTCTTATCAAAACTCATGTTTGCATAATAATTTTTCTGATATTCTCTTCGAAGCTGAAGTTGTTTTTCTATATGTAGAAATTAAGATAACGTTAGAGAGGTAAAATTTAGAAGTACTAGTGTAATAATATTATTGTATTGACATAATAGAGC
Source organism: Escallonia herrerae (assembly GCA_033070095.1). Taxonomy (NCBI): domain Eukaryota; kingdom Viridiplantae; phylum Streptophyta; class Magnoliopsida; order Escalloniales; family Escalloniaceae; genus Escallonia; species Escallonia herrerae. The sequence continues at coordinate 224,690 of JAVXUP010000483.1, read as the reverse complement.
TTGTCAACACCTTTGCCTTTGGATGAGCATATATTAATGACTCTATTCCTTTTTTACTTCCATTGTGATTCAGTAGATACAAGCGTCTTTACAAGCTGAACATTCTTCTTAGCTTGATTTTCATAAAGTAGCAGCCATAAGTTACTAACATAGTATGAAAGCAATAGACAAGAATATGTACAATGCGACGTGGACATGTGACATAAGACGTACAGAAGTAATGAATGAGTTATAGTAGTTTATAGTGCAAAACTTTAAAGTTGAAGTGAAGGCTTACCTTTTACCTATGCAGAACCAGATGAGAAGCCATTGGCATTAAAAACGTGCGTGAAGGAGAAGTTAAAAGAAGATAACAAGATCAATAAGAATATGCCCTGCACCAGTAACAAAAAGTAGAAGATACTACTTTCTCAAAATGGCCCTCCGTTCCATTCAAAATCTAAAGAATGCCACGACTGACATTTCAATTATTAACATAACTACACGTGTATGGTATCCTCTTGGACACCTTCTCCTTTGATAAGAGGACGGTTTTCTTCTTCATGTCTCTTCTTCTTTATCTTATCTTATTCTTTCCTCTTTTTTGATGTCCTTCTCTTCTGCATTAAATTTTTCTATACCTTTCTTCTTACCTGTTGCTACCTCTTGTTAAACAAAGGTTGCTCTTTTTCGGTTAGTTCTCCCTTTATATGCGTCCTACACTTTTTTCTTAGTGGTTGCTATTCTATCTTTAATCTCCTTAATTTATACTACTATGTTTTAATTCCCCTTACCGGATTTTCAGTTAGTGTACAAGCATACCGAGATGAAGCAGGTCGGTTTTAATTTGTGCTATTGTGTTTTGATTCTTGTTATTGTGCTTTTATTATTTAGTTACTGTAGCACTCTTACTTCTTACAATTTCCTTATTTTAAGAACACATCTCTCTCAGGGAGTTTTTGTTCAGTGTCTGAGGGTTGTATTTGTACCTGTTCTATACATGTAGTTTTGTTCCCTCAGCTCTTACTTCTTACAATTTCCTTATTTTAAGAACGCAACTCTCTCGGGGAGAATTTGTTCAATGTCTCAGGGTCATATTTGTCCCTGTCCTATACATGTAGTTTTGTTCCCTTAGGAGCTATTCCTAAGTGTGGCATGATATTGTGAATGGTTTGCAAAAAGAGACTGCGCATAAAGGATATAAACTCAGAGGGTGGAACATTATTACTGATGACATTTGCTGCCTATGTTTGAAGCAAAAGGAAACTATGAAACATTTGGTCATAACATATCAAGCCGGACAGATTTATTACAATTTGCAATTCACAAATTTAGGGGGGAAAGCTTTAGAGCTATGCTCTGCAAATTAGTTATGGCGATTACTATTTACAGCGTTTGCGAGGAGAGGAATTTGAGAACTTTCACATGACAAAAGATGGAGGAAGAACAGGTACCGGAGAAGAATGAAAATTGGATAAAGTATTAAGTACTGAGTTGGAGGAGGACTACTTCAAATGAAACTAACACACAACTTTGCAAAAAGTGGAACCTGCCCTCCCGTGTTTTACAGGTTGGAGAAAATAGCTGAGTGGAGATTAGTGACCGTCTTGTAAATGGTGATATGGAAAGATTGAACGAGTAGGCATTTAGCATAAGAATTAGTATTCCCATATGCATCCTGATATACTAATCACCCATTACAGAGCTCATACTTGGCACATCTGAGTTTTGATTTTCAATTACAGCACGTAGTATAGCCAATCCAGGAGCATATGTAAAGGTATCTTTTATGTCTTTGGCAGGCAAAAACAGAGACAATGAACAAAGTGTGCACCATTGTGAGGAAGCAGCTTACTTTTCCAGCTAAATTTGCAGTCACTATAGAATCAAAATTTGGTTGCTCTGCATCTTCTTCTCTATCTCATATTACGAATACATATTCCAAATCACTGACCTAAAATAGTCCATTTTCGGCTTTCGGTGTTTTCTGCTAAAGAAAGCATATAATTAGTCCATATTCCTCTCAATGATCATGTTATAGTTTTCGATTAAGTCGAGTTATAACATCCAGCTTTAAAATAGTCTCCATAAGACCCTCAACTAATAGAAATTAGTGTTAAGAGTTGCCTTTACAAACTTATTAATATCTAATTGGCGCTCGAGTATGACACAATGAACTGTTCTAACTGAGGGGGCTCCTTGCCAAATCATTTTGGGGAAGCTGAGTATTTTGGGGGGTTTAAGTTGAGTATTTAGGGGAGCTGTGTGCAATCTCCATATAAAAATTAATTGGAGTTATGTGCCAGTTATAGAACAAAAAGAATGCAAATCAGATTCCATACAACACACCCAGCCACCTACCCTACCCACCCACACTCACACATAAACAGAGAGTATTGAGCCTGGTGTAGAATCACCAAGTAAATAAATTAGAAAGAACGAAGAAGTGGAGTTGCATGCTTCCCTTGCAGAACAGTTGAATGAATTTAAAGACGAATGCACAGAAGATAGAATGAAAGAGATGAATTTGGGAGAAAAAAACTAAGACGAAAATCTGTGTCACAAGACTCAGAGAGAGGAATGAAAGAAAACAAACAGACGCAAATGAAAGTTACTGTAGCTGGACTGTCTTCCAACACAAATACAGAAGGTGAAGCTTTACTATTGTACAAACAAGAAAATCTCAGAGAAAAGAAACAAGATAAAGCAACAGAAGATAAAATCAAAGAGATGAATCTGGGAGAAAATCTATCTGGGAGAAGTTACCATAAGTGGATTGTCTTTCAATTCAATTACAGAAGGGTGAACAGAGAAGAAAATCTAGGAGAAAAGAAATAAGATAAAGCAAAATAGAAGATAAGCAAGAGTAGCTTTGGTTGCAACCACCAAAGCAACTGCTGTGAAATGGAATGCACGTGTAACTTAACGTACGCTTTTAAGCATCCTGAAGTTTTTTTGGGCTAAAAAGTGTCTTAAAGAATTTTTGTCCGAAAATCTCGAATCATTGTCTGGACCGAGCACTCAGAGGTCAATTTCGCTAAAAATAACTATCGACTTCAGAATGGCATGAAATTTTAGAAAATGAAACATCTCGGTAATATAAGATTTTCCTAAAAATTTTAGATTAAAATAACTTGATTTTCTATACTAAATAAATCAAAAATTCCTTTTAATTGATACCTAATTTAGCATTCTTTACAGACACAGAAAAATCCTAAAAATTTTCTCAGTGTAGGACTTGTAAAAATATTGGGAACCACTGTTTTGAACTTTGTCATATTTTGATCCGAACAAATTGTAAAAATTCCCGTAAAATTGTTTAACCCAACCCCCCTCGCACGCGCGCATGCGCACACACACACTGTCACTCAAGAACACACACTCCCACACACTAAACATGCACCCCCCTTCTGGCCGCATCCTGAAATACACACAACCTCACCAATTACACCCCCCACACACACACAGTGAGAGAGAGAGAGAGAGAGAGAGAGAGAGAAAGAGAGAACACACACGCTCAACACTGAAACACACACCACAGATGTGCACAAACTGCATACTTGATACACACACTTCACTATCTTTTTTCACACACCCACCCCCACACACTGCACTCGCATCTACACACACACACCCCGAAATTCACACATACATACATTGAAAACACACATATAGTTCACGCACATACTCACGCACACACAGTGAACACACAAACACAAAAAGAACACACAGTAGACACACAATGAACACACTGAACATACCACAGTCACTCTCCCTACCTCTACACGCACTGAATACACACATGCTTGCCAAAAACACACACAATTACACCTCCTAACCCCACACCCAAAGCACCCACACACTTAAGCACACATACAACACACACAGTGAACAAACACATTGAACAGTGGAATTACGCACACGCAATGAAATTACATACACAAAGAGGGGTAGAAAGATTACCCTTGAGAAATCTCTCAATTTCTCTCTTTAATTTTTTGTCCGAACTGCCTCTCTTTCTTCTCCTTCTATTTTTCTTCTTTGTTCTTGTTTTGATTCTATTTTTTTCTTTTGTTTCTTTCTTTTCCCGAATTCCTTTTCTTTTCAATTTTCTAAGATTTAAATAGGTCACTAATTTAATATTAAATTAATTAGTTATCACATAACCAAAGTAGGTGTGGCAAAGTTTTTGAAAATTACAAAATGACCCCAAAAGTTTTAAAAATAATTTTGATCCCAAAATCGTTTTAAGCTTCCAAACTCAACTAATATCCGAGCATTGCTCAAAATTATCGTCCATTTATTTTTTAGAGGACATATAATTATATTAAACCGCTCAAAAGTACCGAATATTATATACTGTGATGAAAAAAATGTTTACTTTTATTGTATGTCTTCACATTTGCACACAGGAGAAAATTCGGTCCTTTAGTTTTCTTTAGGTAAGCTATAGCGTGTGGATATTTTAATGGGTATTCACCTTCATCTTAATGAAAATTCTCTTTTCAACTCTGTAGAAAGAGAGAGAAAAAAATCCTTTGATCCGTGTGGCGTGCTCTAAGAAAATAATTTAGTGGGCCTCTTTAGAACATAAGACTTACTCTAGTGGACCCAAAATGTAATTACTTGGATTAACGTTTGGTCAGAATAAAATTGTTGGCCTCTATTGGAACATTTTCTTAGTAAAATAAAAAAAAAGAATTTTATTTTGCAATTACGTTAATTGTCTACATGTGCAAGGTGCATATTAGCATTTGCTAGTTATGCTTGTGCATGATAGCAAAAATTTCAAGGTTAATTATCCATATATATATATATATATATATATATATATATATATATATATATATATATATACAATAATTAAAAAGGAATAGCCCTTTTGCTATAATACTCTTTTTGGTGTTACATAATTACCTATATAGAATGTTAGTTGGAATCAAAATATTTTTTTTAATTGAAACAAAAGATAATATTGTAATGCTAATAACTACATAAGAAGTCATGTTTGGTTCCTAAAATTTGAAAATCATTCTAAAAGATATAGTCAAAATACATCCAAAAATTAAAATCATCCTTGATATTATGAAAATCATAATACCAAGCATGATACAAAATTGTTACTTTAACTTTATTTTTGTAGTCAATATATCAAATGTGACAATAAAAATTTATACGTGATGCTTAATTTATTTTACCAAATTTCATATCATTAACTTTACTTTTACACGTACATCGCATGTGTCACGATGAGTACTGATTAATTGAAGGAACCAAACTAGCTTTGCATTCCTGTTGTCATTACCAATTATTCGGGTCTTGGATGGAACATGGTTTAAAGCTCATTTGAATATGAGGGCCACATAGAATTCCATTGTCATAACCGAATGACTATGAACCGTGGAAATGCTTGGTCAGCACATGTAAGTCCAATGTTTTTTTTTTGGCTGAGGGGTTAGACAAAATAGAAAGAGTGAATTGTAATCTCTTAAGCTTTATATTTTTTTTTACATAAATTCTTATCATTTCAATTGCATCACATAATACTCTAATGTTTCAAATCAATTTTGATTAGACTTAAAATTGTATCTCCATTTTAAAAAAGGTGGATGACTGTCCACCTTAAGGGGCAAACATGTCTTTTCAAGACAAACAGACACATAAACACACCCACGTCCTACCATAAAAAGTCACCAGCACCCCCACGACCATCACCCCACTGGCGATCTGCCCGCTGCCCCTCGCTCCCTGATCCTCATTTCCCACAGTTGAACCACCACACAACACCACGGTCCCCAAACTCGCCCCCATCACCCACTGCCAGTGCGTCGATTCCCCCACCCTCCACCCCCCTCAAACACAACACACATACGTGCACGTATGCACTTACACACGCACTGTAACTGTAACGCCCCCGAAAATCCGAAGCTCTGCCGCCCCAAACTCCCGGGTCGTTAACCTACCAAATCACATCACACCTGTCAGACCTGTTCACTAACATATATTTCAAATCATCTAATTCAGTATCAACTCAGATCCGTCAAATACAAACTTACAAACTGCTTAAACTTCAACTATTAAAACCTAGATTCTTTACAAACTCGAGTCCTTATAAACTAAGGTAACGGTACCGACCCACGCAGGGGTCTCATTACACGGGAGTGGCAGCCCACCGGAAGCTCACACATACTCTAAGCCATTCCCAAATCTGCTACAATTTATCGTCACCTGCAGAAGGGAATCAAACGGAGGGCGAGCTTTTGAGAGCTCAGTAAGGTCGCACAAGGACTACCAACAGGATTACAAAACGATTCCAAAGAATCCAACCGACGAAAATTTCCAGAATATTTCAGATGGTCAAAAACTCAATGACTTCCAAAAGGATAAAAAAACTCATCAGAAATAGGTACCAAAATAAACCAGAACAAACATGACCGATTCCAAAAAGAACAATCGATAATAGATCATTTCTAGAGTCATCATTTCCAAATACAATGAAGGTTTTTTAAAAGATTTCAACAGAAGCACAGATCATTTTAGATAATACTTTTCAGACATTTATGCAATAGTCACGGCAGTGTACAGAGCAGATAAAATCAAAAATCAATGTTGATCCTAGATGATTGCAATGCCGTTCCGACAAAGCACAGAAGTATACACATGCATGATGTACCAGAATAATTACTAGTCCACTTGGGTACTAGCCTTCATTACATGCAGGATTCAGACCAGCCTTATAAGGCCCGCCTCAGAACATAACAGATAACCCATGTCAACACAGAAAATTAACAATATCAGTGAGCTTTAACATAAGCTCAATCACCGAAATCAATTCAGATCCCAATAACAATAATCATACTGACATAAGTCAGCATTCAGAATTTTCAGAAAAAAATCACAGATAAACAACAAAGGCAATTGCGAATAATTATCGATTTTAAGCGCAACAATCTGGAAGAACGGATACAGATAATTATCAAATAACTCAGCATGCAATACATGGGAGCATCATAAGATTTCCAAATAATCGATTTAGGTTCAATATTGAGATTTTCTGGGCAATAACATGCTGATAGCCATACAAAATTCAGAGTTCGGCATTAGCCATAAATAAATCAAATGAGTACTTATGAGTATGAATTATCAAAATAAGGGTTTGGACGAAAGTCCTTACCCAAGGTTCGATAGAATCCCTTACCTGGATCCGCAGCTAAATTATCATAACTGAAAGTCTTTAGCTTTAACCTAAACGGAATAATTGAATCATTAGAATACAGCCTATAGTAAAAAATTATAACTTAATACGGACTCACACATACTCCCAAAATAAACCTCCCCTCACCGGGTATGTAAAATTACCGAAACGCCCCTAGCGTGTAAAATTACCAAAATGCCCCTCTCGGACTTAAATTACCAAAATGGTCCTCCCATAAGTAGAATCACTGAAATAAGCTTCCCATATGTAAATTTATGCAAAAATACATTTCTTAGGTTAAATTACCAAAATACCCCTTCGGGATGGTAAATGACCAAAACACCCCTGGGAGTTTTCGGCAACGGAAAAATCTCAAAAATATCTTAAACTGCTATTTTAAACATCTTGATGTTATTTTCGGTCTAAAAAGTATTTTAAAGAATTTTTACCCGAAAATCCTGAACCGGTGTCCGGAGCGAGCGTTAAAAGGCTTTCGCGAAAAATACCTATCGGCCTCAGAATGACCCAAAATTTTATAATATAAAACATATCAGTAGAATAAGGTTTCCATAAAAATGTTAGGTTTGCTATGCTAAATAATTCAATATATTTCTTTAATCGGTACCCCAATTCAGCACTCTTCGCGAACACCAAAAATTTCCAAAAAACTTCCAGAGCGTAGGTCTCATAAAAATATTAGGGGTTACTTTTTTGGACTTTGTCTAACTTTGCTCCTAACTATTTATGAAAATTCGTGAGAAAAACTGATTAATTGATTTTTTTACCTTTAGTGGCAATTACCATTACTGTTCAAATCAAGACACCTACTATATCACCTTCAAACACACACATTTCGTCTTCAACCTCCAGCCGAAGCTCACCTGGGCACATTCCTCCTTCAATCCCCCCTAAATTCCTCACTTTTATGCACTTTAACCACTAAATTTCATTACAAACTATACATTAATGCCCTAAACCCTTTCAATTTACACAATTACACCAATTGAATTCAAACCCATTAATCAAATTGAAGAACACACGCTGAAACACACACCCATGCACACGGAACTCCCACCAATTACAAAATCCTAATTAGTTTCGTTTTTCTTTGTTATTTTAGGTCTCATGTCCACGATTCACACAAGGTTTCACTCTAATTCTTCATCTGAAACACTCAAGCATATGAACCACACCATGGCTGCCCAGCCATGTTCATGGCACTCCCGCACCTTGCACCAAACTCAAACACACTCACAAAAATTGAATTTGCATATTAGGAAGGAAGGGGAAGATTAACCTTAAACTTCTCTTCAATCTCTCTCTTTCTCTTTCTCGAATTTGCTGCCCAAAATTCCCGGTTTTCCCTCTGTTTCCTTCTTTCTCTGTTTTGTTCTTCTTCTTTCCCGAAACTCTTTTGGTTTTTCGTTTGTTTTTTTTTTTCTTTCTTCACTTAAAGATCTTATCCAAATTTATTATTTTATAATTTATTTCATTAGTCATCAAATAACCAAGGATGAGGTGGCACCATCTTGTAACCAAGTTTCAAAATTTGCAAAATAGCCTTTCTAATTTTCAAAAATTACAAAAATACCCCTAAAATTTCAAAAATTACATTTTTGCCCCAAAAATCTTTTAAGCTTCCACAAGCTTCTAATACCCGAGTATTACTCAAAATTAGCGCCCATTTATATTTCGGAGCCCGAATGGTTATTTTAATTGGCTCTCGAAGTTCGGGATATTACATTCTTCTCCCCTTATGAAAATTTCGTCCTTGAAATTTGTTCGCGAATTTTCTATCACTTATGACGTCCAGGCACTATGCCTCCGTTGTGCCACTCTGATAACTATCTCTTGGTAGCTATGCTACCGTTGACTTTCGCACCTAGATTCTTGCCCCATGAATACCCAGATGCAACTGTTTAAATTCAAATCATAACACTAAACTGAAATCCTATCGGATAATCACTTTACTCTAACTAGTCCAGAATTTCACAGACGATGATTTAACGGATACAGAACTCACTGAGCAGAACCTACATGCTCCTAATTTTGCGCATATCAAACAGATTATGTCAAGCTCTAATACGACATATTTCCCCTCTCTTATGTTACTACTACACCAAAGATCCCATCATTTGCACTATTCACTTATGATTATAAGTTCAACTTTACGATCAATGCATATTCAAATACAAAATGATGGTCAGACATGACCTGCGGTTTACCAAGGCTAATCTGGGTAGGGTAATCAATTCATATAAGTACTTACACCTTACAACAGACAACAAAACTGTAGCCACTAGGCTTTCACTGCACACTCTAATACCTCAAAACAACGAGTCCAAATTATTGCCAAGTTCATCACCGAGAGACATGCTATCTTAACATAGCTATGTATTACATACTTACGATTCTGCGTACACGTCACAGAATGACAGAAACTATAGTTACTATGAGTTTGTGCACACTCTGGTGCCTTAAATCAAATAGGTCCAAATTGTAACCGGAGTCATTATAGAGAAATGTGTTCTCTTAACACAATGCGAAACATGATTTTACATTCACTTGTCTTGCACTTCGACTCAAGTTTAAAGCTCTAAATTATCACGTCACTTTTAATTCACAGTTATACTATTTACGAAAAATCTCATAACCTTATCCTTCAATCATCTGTTTCAGTTAAACTATTAAAATCTTCCAGTTCCAAAAGCAAATAATCAGCAGTTTGTTATCTCAGGTTCAGACAAATTTCTATCTTATACAAATCATCGGATAACTTATCTAGACCTAATCAGCATTCCCAGTGTCTATTCTCGCTCACAGATTATCTGAGATTTAGGAATCTACCTAACCTCATATCCAGGTAAGGGAAACTATGCAGATATTGATAGTAATAATCGCAACCAGGCAATCAAAATACAAAAATCTTTAACAAAATCATGCATATTGGCCTTCGAGGTTCACAACAAAATTCTGTGACATCCCAGAAGAAACGACAGACACAAAAACAATGATATCGGTCTAACGAAAGCAAAGTCAACCCAACGACTCAGAGCAATCAGGATCAGAAGGAGTTATTGGTCCTTAGTAAGATTCGTAGCTTTCCCATGGCCAGTGGGTCAGATACTACCTCATCAAGTCCAAATAGATTCAAAAGGACAGATAAATATCTCGGAAAAGAATAAGACGAACCAGCATGAATGACATCTTTTCTGACGTCTCAGCATAAGCTGACATTCAATTAAGTCGTCCTTGAATTCAATATGCAAAGGATGATTCAGATGACAGAGCAAAATTCCAAATCCCTTCTTGTACCCTTAAACCAAAATTTTTGGTCTTAACACCAGCCATTTTCCAAACACTATTCCCACTTATAAATCAAATCACAAACTTAACTTCGACTAGGCTTTTCTCTAACAACTTACAGATACATGATTATAGTGTAATCAATTCATGTCTCGCACGATATCAAACCTTGAACAATAAATATCATGAGATCCATAGAAAAATCTCTATCCCTTAGGTGGATAGTAAAGTTACAAAGAACCGTAGAAGCAGTCAAGGATTCTCCGATGGAGTACCTATCACAAGATCAGTTACTAACAGATAAGTTTCACCTTCAATCACTATGCGAAGGTAGAGGATACAAAGGTACTTGACACTCCATAATCAAAACATATATGGAAATCTAATGGATTACCATGTAGTGTACCTGACATTACGTCATCAGATATAACAACATCCTAAGCAGGCATTACACAAATTCTAACTGATATTATGGGCCACAGCCCCTACTGACCTTGTTCTCTTCCTGCCAAGGAATACCGCTCTTTCTTACACTAGCTATAGGTATCAACAGATTATTTCTCACAAGCAAACAGTTTCAAACTTAATCCTTCACACTACCAGGCCAACCTATCATCTGGTCACTTTATTGCATAACTCCCACTTTGACTTCTCTCATACTGAACTCAACTTTGGTACTTTGAAATGATCAAGCGGATATACTCTGTGCTCCCCTAAATCTCGTATCATGCCTCAATCGAATTTCAAATTTTTGTCCAGATCATAATATCATTGATAAAAGTGGGCGTGAATCCCTAATTCGTCCCCAACCTTTAACTTTAGGCACCGTACTGTGTCAACTGTAAAAACTTTTGCTAAGGACTGTTAGCTCATACAAATCCATTCGGGGAAAATTCTCACTTATCTCTTTTCCATCCGCCCTGTGTTTACTCATGCCTTCCTCCAGTGTCAGACTTAGACTATTCCAAAACATATGCCAAATAAAGACATTTCATATCGCTCGTCGATGGAGCTGGGAGCATTCTATCTCTCAGTCCAGGCCTAAGCCCCCACTCAGACTTCTGGCAGTTATCTGCCTCCAGGAATAACATTCTTACTGCGAATCTAACAAATCATGAGATCTCATCTCAACCTTGTTTATTGACTCTTAATCTGTTATCTCACATTAACAATTCTCTCATATCTATTCACGAAGTCTCGTAAAATACAGTCAAAATAATTCTCTAAAGGGTTCCCAAGTGACATAAGTCAATTACTGATAAGTCAGATTCTTCACTATCATTTTCCACCCTGATCAACATCGCCTCAAGTCACTTCACTTATAGTTGCTCAAAGTTTATACAATCAGTTGCTCAAAATTTCCTCAACTTTGCCAATCCAGTTTGCTGCTTCTGTAGGGTCCAATAACCTCCCTGTAGCTAATCATTTTATTTATTAAGATCACCCAAGATACTCTTATCTCAAGGTTATGGTTATGGTTAAACCGGATAAGATACTCCTAGCTGCCGGATGTCAAATCCTATGTCATCAAAGTCAGAATCAGATTCATAGTCTTCAGAATCATAACTATCAGTTCTAAGATTCTGTTGTTTCCTCTATTGGGTAGGGTTGCCTCTCTACAATCATAATACTCATACAGTACATTTTCCAATCAAAACATCATCTGATCAGGTCTTTTTAATACCGGGCATTTTCTTCTTCCATCTTATACAATCCTCTTGGAATTTTATCTATCGGGGACCACTAGGTCCTCCATATCATTACCGCTGCCAGAGCTTCAAATTCTGACCATACGGATACAATAAACAGTTATCAGAGTTATACCACCACGGGTATAAAGAACAACACGATGACTAGTCAAGGCAGACTTCTTAACGCTACCATCATCCTACCCCGCTCTCGTTAACCAGAATACCATTCCACAGAATCATGTTACCTACACCTTATGGTTCCATGCCTACAGATTCATATGCCTATACTTCTAATACCACAAGACCAAACTGCTCTGATACCAACAGTAACGCCCCCGAAAATCCAGAGCTCTGCCGCCCCGAACTCCTGGGTCGTTAACCTACCAAATCACATCACACCTGTCAAACCTGTTCACTAACACATATTCCAAATCATCTAATTCAGTATCAACTCAGATTCGTCAAATACAAACTTACAAACTGCTTAAACTTCAACTATTAAAACCTAGATTCTTTACAAACTTGAGTCCTTATAAACCAAGTTAATGGCACTCCCGCACCTTGCACCAAGCTCAAACACACTCACAAAAATTGAATTTGCATATTAGGAAGGAAGGGGAAGATTAACCTTGAACTTCTCTTCAATCTCTCTCTTTCTCTTTCTCGAATTTGCTACCCAAAATTTCCGGTTTTCCCTCTGTTTCCTTCTTTCTCTGTTTTGTTCTTCTTCTTTCCCGAAAGGGAAAGTTTCCTCTTTTGGTTTTTAGTTTGTTTGTTTTTTTTTCTTTCTTCACTTAAAGATCTTATCCAAATTTATTATTTTATAATTTATTTCATTAGTCATCAAATAACCAAGGAGGAGGTGGCACCATCTTGTAACCAATTTTCAAAATTTGCAAAATAGCCCCTCTAATTTTCAAAAATTACAAAAAATACCCCTAAAATTTCAAAAATTACATTTTGTCCCAAAATTCTTTTAAACTTCCACAAACTTCTAATACCCGAGTATTGCTCAAAATTAGCGCCTGTTTATTTTTTTGAGCCTGAATGGTTATTTTAATCGACTCTCAATGTTCGGGATATTACAGTAACCCCTCTCCCCTCCCTCTCTCTCTCCCTCAATCCTGCATCCCCTACTACCACTATTGACTACAACACATGTCACTATTCCTTACCCTTCCACCCCCATCACCCACCACTAGTGCACACATACTTGCAATATACAGACAACACCCTCACGTGCATACCACATCGAGGTCAAGCCATCCCGACACTGAATCGATAGTGAAAACCGCCACTATCAAAGATCACACTAAGGTCGAGATCATATATCTGATGCTTTAAGTTTAGGGGAATATTCATTAAGTGGACCATTAAAAAATCTGTATTGTTCAGATCATCCTTTATCTAAGATTTAGGAAGTACTATAATTCTCTTGAATGGTCAATACCACAAAATGAAGATTTCACCTATATGTTTATCATTGATGTGGGGTGGGGGACCATGGTGTTGTGCGGTGGTTCAGTTATGAGGATGGGTTTTGGCGGGTGAGGGCGAGGGGCAGATTGTGCGTGTGGGCGTGATAGTGGTCGGTGATTGTTGGGTTGGTTGGCTATTAGGCGGGGGTACACACTATCGTGTGTGGGCAAAACTTTGTGCTCACAAACATGTTTGTCTGTTGATGGGTGAGGGGGGGGGAGGGGATGGTGGGTGCACACCATTACGTGTTGATGGGTGTGTGTGGCCATATCTTCATGCGTGTGCAGATGTTAATGGGTGACAAAAGGATAAGGGTGGTGCTAGGGTGTCGATAGTGGGGTGCCAGTGACTTTCATGGGCATGTGGGTGTGTTTGAGTCTATTTGTCTGATAAATATATTTGCCCCTCCAGGTCCACCTTTTTCTTAACGAAGATGCAATTTTGGATTTACTTGGAACCAATTTCAAATGTTAGTGTGTTATTGATGCAGTTATAACCATAGTGTTTCACATGGTTAAGATCTTGCAGGATATTTAATTGCCTCAAAAAACTAATTTCTATTTTTAGCAATCTTTTAAAATTATAACTTGTTCTTGAGTTGATTTAGTTGCAAAAACATAATTAATATACGACTCAAAGTTGAGCTTCATTGTATCCTGGGAGACAATTCGCTAGACAGTTTTCACACCAATTTCATAGAGTGGTAAGAGCGAATCACGTCTTAAAAAAAGCGACATCGTTATATGCCTTGAAGACTCATCATGTCTCGCTTATTGCATTTTTTGATGATATACATCAAAGAACACCCTGACACCAACGGCCTCAAAGATTTGGGGGCGTATCCTTAAATTCTACCTTTAGTAGAACTAGTACATGAATGTGTAAAAAACGGGGTGAAATCGGTTGGGTGACTATATTCGCAGCACCGTATTATTGTGCACCAAAATCGTCATGTTGAGATATATAAATCCCACATAATCCTTATGGGCCTCTTCCCTCTTTATCAATTGGTTTGGATTGGATACTTTCGCATGGTATCAGAGTTGTATCGTTCCATGCCCAACAAATAATTCAAAAAAATAATTCATTCACCGTCACCGGTCTATTCTCCAAGTTTAGGCCCACTAAAAAAAAAAATTAGCTACATGTGAGGGAATGCGTCAAGAGATATAAACCTTTTAATATATAATCTTTCAATGTATAAGTCATGTGGGCCTCTTTACTCATTGCTAATTGATTTTGGTTAGATACTTTCACACCTCATAGCCCAATTTAGTACTATACGTAAAACATAGCAATAAGAGTAGAGATGTCAAAAGGGCCGGGCCGCCGGCAGGCCGGCCAGGCCCGGCCCTAAGCATGAATAGTGTTGGCCCTAACCTGTAGGGCCTTAGGCCTGGGCCTGGGCTAGGGCCAGGCCTAATATTTTCCAAAAATGGCCCAGCCCGGCCCTTGGCCCGTTTCTGGCCCTCTTTCGGCCCAGCCCTTTGGCCCTAAATCTGGCCCTAAACCATTTTGAGTCATTTTTTTTTCCTTTCCCCCTTCTTTCTCACACATCATTCTCTCTACACCTCATATTTTACTTTTTTATTTTTGGACATGCACATTTCTTTATATTTACTCATGTGAAAAGATTGTCATTTTGCAAACAAAATTACTCTTTGTTGCTAATCAATATTCTCAAATAGAGTAAACGTAAAGCTCTAAGGCACTTCATTAATCACAAGAACGATATTGAATGGTTTAGGGCCTATCAATTGTATTTATTTTGTGAATGAGTATTTTTTCAACACAAAAAAGAAAGGAAAAAAAAGGGGCCTGAGCCGGCTCTAGGCCCGGCCCTAAAGTTAGGGCCTAGGGCTTGGGCCTGGATAGGGCCTCTATTTCCAAGATTTGGGCCCGGCCCGGTTTACAAGGCCCGAAGCCCAAAATGGCCCGGCCCTTTTTCTGGCCCGCTGGGCCCGAGCTGGGCCGGCCCAAGCCCGGCCCTTTGACACCTCTAAATAAGAGGCCAGGTGCTTTCAAGTGTGCATTCAATCTCAAAGTGGCTTGATTCGATAAGTGTCTTTTTGAATGTTTTTTGTTACTACTGTTAAGCAAACTGATAACTGTGCTTCAAAAATGAAATTACTAGTTGTACACCAACATTGGTTACGCAAGAAAAAGATGATCTGCTCTGCATTTGAATTTTTTGTGTGAGAAAGGATGAACTACGTGTGTTGGTTCATCCACCCTTTAAAAGATCAGCATTCGTCGCTAAGATATACTTAATGATAAAAAGAAATAAAATTAAAACCAAATTGAATTAGCAGTTCTTTTGAAACAAGGGTTTCATTAGGGCTTGGGTTAATCAAAGACAAAAACCTTGAGACTCACTCCCTCCCAGCTGGACTTTCACTTATTGGGCAGTATAATCAAAGATGGCAGATTCCTAATTTATCCGACAAACTCTGAGTATCACGCATGTGCTACTGAGAACAAAATAAACGTGGCAGTGCACCAGTGAAGATGAGAGCTAAACAAGATGAAACTTTTGTTCACCTCGGCCAATATGCAACTCCAGAAGAACTATGACAGCTACTCGTGGCCAATGCTGTATGGGTCGCTCACCCCAAAATGAAAAAAGAAAGGTATATTAGTGTTGTCAATTTGTTTTCGGGTAGTTTTATTAGTGAGACACCTTTCTAGAACGAGTTAGACTACTCACAAAAGCCAGAGATCCACAAAGTCCATTCCACAGATGTGCAGTCACACGAACTCACCTACGACTACAAAGTCGTTGAATATTTTAAGTCTCTTCTCTCCTTCCGACGAGAGCCAAGCAATTTCCTCATCCCCCGAATCTGTCAAAGTAAACCGCTTCACCGCATCAGTCAACCACATGCCCAACCCACCCACAAAACATTCCATTAAATTTGACAACCAACCCCAGAAAAGGCATCAGCTTCTTCAACCTCCCACCATGACCACCACCGCCGCAGCCGACGACGGCTCACACCTCCTGATCTTCCCTTACCCTGCACAGGGCCACATGATACCCCTCTTGGACCTTGCCCACCACCTCGCTACACGCGGCCTCACCATAACCGTCCTCGTCACCCCCAGAAACGTCCCCCTCCTAAAGCCTCTGCTCTCCAAACACCCTTCAATCACCCCCCTCGTTCTGCCTTTCCCCGCCCACCCAACCCTCCCCGCCGGCGTGGAGAACGTCAAGGACCTTCCGCCGAACGGATTCCGGCCTATGATGAGCGTCCTCGGCGAACTCCAGGAACCCATTTTCCATTGGTTCCACAGCCACCCATCGCCGCCGGTGGCCATAATTTCGGACATGTTCCTCGGCTGGACCCAACACCTGGCCGGCCGGCTCGGCATCCGCCGGTTCGTTTTCTCTCCGTCCGGCGCCATGGCTTTGGCCGTCATTTATTCCCTCTGGCGGGACATGCCCAAAAGGGACGACCCAAATGACGAGAATCACCTCGTTTCGTTTCCGGACATCCCCAGTTCCCCGGTTTATCCTTGGTGGCAGCTCTCTCCCATTTACCGGAGTTACCTAGAAGGAGACCCAGTTTCGGAATTCATCAAAGACGGGTTCCGGGCCGACATGGCGAGTTGGGGACTCGTGATCAACTCGTTCGACGAGTTAGAACGGGTTTATTTGGAGTATCTTATGGGGCAGCTGGGAAACGATCGGGTCTGGGCGGTTGGACCTTTGCTCCCTCCTGATGACGAAGATCGGTCAAAGCCATCGGAGAGAGGTGGGTCCATCTCCGTCTTGGCCAGTCAGATCTTCTCATGGCTTGACAAGTGTGGGGATCAGACAGTGGTGTACGTGTGCTTTGGGAGTCAAGCAGTGTTGACTAACCATCAGATGGAGGAGCTAGCTTCCGGGTTGGAAAAGAGTGGGGCCAGGTTCATATGGTCAGCAAAAAATCCCACTAAAGGACACATGGATGGAGAGTACGGAGCGATCCCACGTGGGTTCGAAGATCGTGTGGCCGGGAGGGGAATGGTGATCAGAGGATGGGCCCCGCAGGTGGCGATTTTGAGACACCGGGCGGTGGGCGCGTTCTTGACTCACTGCGGGTGGAACTCGGTGCTGGAGGGACTCGTCGCGGGGGTGCCAATGTTGGCTTGGCCCATGGGGGCCGACCAGTTTATTAATGCAAAGCTGCTGGTGGATGAGCTGAAGGTGGCAGTAAGAGTGTGCGAGGGTGAAAAAACAGTTCTAAACTCGAACGAGTTAGCTCGGGCGGTGAGAGAAGTAGTAGGTGTTGATGGGGAGCGAGTGGGGACCAGAGTACGAGCCATGGGGTTGCGGAAGGCAGCATTGACTGCCGTTAAAGAAGGTGGAAGCTCGTGCAATAATTTGAATCGGCTGGTTAGGGTTTTGTCCGAAGAGACCTTCCAAGGAGGGAAATAAATGCTTTATAACGAAAATTTGCTATTTTAAGGTAACTCTTCGTATAGTAACTTCTTATGATTGATGCACGTTGTATTTATGGCAGCTAACATTTTTACCATAATAAAGGAGATTTGAGTTCCGAGAATCCGGTGTCAATGTCCTAGAGCTTCTCACAATTTGTTTACTATATGTCAACACGTGACATATCAAGACGTGAACAAAGCTTGCTTGGACCTTTCTTTTTCTTGTCACCCTTTCTGTTCCTTAGTAGGAAATATAACAAAAAATGTTCACTTTTTCAACCTTGAATTCTAATTTTGTCTTCACCATCTTAATTTCTTAAATGGTTTTTTTTTAAAAAATTTTTTGAACTTCACTAGACTCTTATCATCAATTTCATACGTTAAATCCATTTGAGAGTTGACAATTGAGTGGACATAGTTGTGAAACCAAATATCTCTCACTACCACTGTTTTGAGCATCTTGCCCCACCGGCCCACCCTAACCACCCAGAAGCCATCGATAGTGAAGAAGACAACCACCGTTGGAGCCCCTTTCAGTCTGCAACCACCAACCACCACTATCATCCTCTAGCTCTACATAGTTTTGAATGATGTGATCAGTGATGATACCGACGCAAAAAAAAAAAAAAACAACCATCAACACCACAGTGTCGCCTTCCGCCCAATTATTATCACCACCTCGTCGACCCAGCACCATCGTCCCACATTGCTAGAGTTATTACCACTTCTTCAATCCTGCCCTGCTGCCACCACCGTGCTCCACCTAGATCTGCTACCCACCACCTCCCCTTCTTGGTTTTACTACCCATTAACTCTCCCACTTGGATCTACACCATCACCGTTACCCTTTGGTCCTATCTGTGAACGTCCAGATTGATCAATGTCATCACCAACAATCTAAAACAATAGGTTTTGCAGAGCGGCGGTAGAAAGTCGATAGTTTAGAGAGAGGGAGGATCTGGCGAGGGTTCTTCTTTCAACCTTACCAAAGCAAGCTGCCTTTTTGCTCTTCCATAATCGGATCTAAGTAAAGAAATTGGTGGAAAGAAGCTAATGAAAACAGAGTCTTTGAACGAGGACCATTTAAAAATATATACAAACAAAAGGACGAAACTGTAAGCAAAGGAAAAGGATGAGGACGATTTTTCCTATTTTCCCCTATCTTGTACTCGAATAGTTTGTCATGCTAAGTGGTAAGTGCTAGTTTAGGACGATTTGTAATTGAGAAAGTATTATATAAACACAACTTTGCTAGTGCATAAGTTAGTGGTTGCAATAAGAGTGTGAGGTGCACATAGTTTATATAAAATTCAATTGACATTGTAATGAATGTAGCACATAAGACAAGGATCACATCTTTGCAAAGAACACAACCTAGAATTCAATAGGTAAGAAATCTCAAAACAGAGGAAAAATTACTTTTCATTTTCTCTTACGGTCAGTGACTAAATTGTCCCTATAATTTATCGCATTGTATTTGCAACTTTTACAACAGTGTATGCCCTAATTCAAAAAATAATTGTAAATCACTTCAAAAGCTGATATCTGACCATTTTCGGGCGTAAGTGTGCACATGTGCATCACTTGCCCCCATTCTCATGGGCAAATTGATAAAATCCCACGAACATCCTTCCAATCATCAACACACCACCACACCAGAACCGCAGCCCAATCACCACCACCCTATCACACATCCCTATAAACAAGCACTACCACAGCAACCATTATCCACCACTGTAAATCACCATAATGGCCAACGAGATCAACTGTCGTTGCTGAAGAAGAAGCACTATTGACCCCACAGACACCCATCCACCACATGACACGCGCGAGCGCACATTGTCAAAGAAGAAGCATGCGTCGCCGCTGTTGCCCACGAATTCCCCTGAGCTGCTTGCACACACTCATCCACCCGCACACGAGGCACCTCACACACTCATATACACACAGCACACATGAAAAAAGTGCATGTGTTTTGCATGTGCTCATTTAACACCCAAAATTAAATTGACGTTAACTTTTGAACCGAGTTGCAATGATTTTGTGAATTACAAGGTCAACTGTTATAAAGTTGCAAATAAAGGGAGAGACTTACAAAAGTAAGTAAAGTACATGCAACAGTTTTTTCATCAACCCTGGCAATTATATTGGCTACTAAAAAATCTATATTAAATACGAAGATTAAGATGGCTAACCTGTAAGCCAGAATTATGAAAACGTTTTTGGATTTTTATTTAAAGCAAATGAAAAACACATTTGACATGGTGGTATAACGATGGGAATTTTGTATATTGTTAATTTATGCATGTTTTCAGCCCATGCGTGTAAAAATCACGGATTCTTGCCCAACATCTTTTTGCCCAAATAGTGGGGAAAATCAAGTCGAAAGGTTTAATGTGATAGCTATTCATACTTTGGACAACATGGTGATGCAATTTTTTCAACACACTCCTACAGACGAGCATCTTAGCATTGGAAAAATCTTGCAAGTGTGTCACCACCTAGAGATTACTAAGAAACAGAGGGATCGATGAATCATAGGGTGACTTGTAGGTTGAAATATAACGTCTTAATGATATAATGTTCATCTTTATGGTATAACTTGTAACTGCATGTGATCTTGTAATCGAGTGACATTTCAACTCTAACGTTAACTCATCCATTGATTCTTCAGCATCAGTTGAAATTGAGGTTGGATTATGTAATAATCTCTTAAGGAGGTCAATAGTCATTATGGGATGGGTTGTGTATCTTACCGAGGCATCACAAATATACAAACTTATGAGTGTGAAAGTGGGGGTATTTTCATTTGGCTGATTCTTTAGAGCACGCGAGAAAGCTGGGATAAATCGCTAGACTATTATGTCCTGGCTTAAGAAGTTAAGTTCAAAGCATCTCAAGTATTATGTGTATGACGTAATTCCACGTGCCCTCGTGTAAGTATAGTTTAAGGCTGACACACTTTGATTTTAGTAAGTGATTGTTGAAACCTTTAGTGAACGTTTTAAAGTAGAGCCATTTTTATGATATAATGTTCTATCTTTGCCAAATTATTCTTATGTTCATTTTTGTTAAATTAAGTGGGCTAGTATTTTAAAGAAGAGAAAAATATTGTTAATTATTTTGAAGTCATTATTTGGCTATATGTCCTCCATAACTGGGTCGTCATAAGCATATAAAAGTATTTTTTTGTTAACCTCCTTTGATGACATAGGATTTCTATTGTACAACATCTCTATTGTAATAGCTTAAAGTGACAAAAGGTTTCTACTAAGAGCGTTGTATCGCTATTACTAAAATTCATAGCGATAACCTTCTGATGCTAAAATACATGTAGCATCACTTGCTATACAACAGAGGATCATAATCCTCCTTTATAGGTCCATAATTCGACTTTGAATACGAGTTTTGGCAAACATTTATTGAATTGCAATGCCACGTTACAGTACCTTTAATAACTATTGAGAAAAATTCATAACATTCACACACTGGGCTAATTAAAATTGTTTATATTCTAGTTTCAACCACATTTTCCATTCATGAGCTCACTAACAAATTTAATTTTACATTTTATCTTGGATTATTTTCAACACTTCATAGTCTATTTTTGACTTTGCAAATTTCTATTTATCATTTTTGAGACTCTTAAATTATGATTTCAATTGAATTTGATTTATATAACCAAATCATGCGAGAGTCCATGTTCTCGTTTATATTCTCACTACTTATCTGATGTGTATAGATTACAAGTTGTTTGAATACAAAGTACGATCTATGAGGATATAGCCGAAATATGTGCATGTGTTAATATAACACCCAACCCTTGCCCTTCCCAAACACCCCGTAGGTAATGTTGGAAGGAATGGACTACCAACTTTTCATGTAAAAATGGAGCTAAATGAAGGGAAGACCTTTAGTCATAATATCGGCAGTTTGGCCATGTATGCAGATGAATTGAACTTGGATGCCTTTCCATGCAAACATGTCACGAGAAAACTGGAATTCAATCTATGCATGTTTGGTGCGACCAATGGATCATGGGATTGACAACTAATTTTATAGTACCTAGGTTATCATGCAAGTCCCACATCGACCATGCATGGGGTTTGGGATTGATTCGTATATTTGGTAGGCTTCTCCAACTCTTCTGCATGGTTTTGGGTCAGAGACCAGGCTTCAATATGGCATCAGAGCAATCATAATCTCTCAAAAAAAATTAGGTTTAAATAACCTACCCAAAGTTATACGAACCTGAGGGCTAGGAGGAAGAGATGGTGGAGCAGATTCAGCCACCCACGTGGAGGAAGAGTCAGAACCATAAGCAAGTGAATCAATAGCATCGCCAAGCATATATGTTGGCAAAGATGCTTAATATTTAGGAACCTGTCTATAGATTGTCAAGTGAGGATGTGTTATCGGGAATATCAAGAGAAGACACTAGGAAGAAAGTATCTTCCCATAAGACAACATGCCGAGAAACGCGAATCTGTTGAGATATAAGATCATAGCAAAGATCCTTTCAGTTCTATGCCATAAACTAGAAAGCAACACATGCGAGGCCTAGGTTCTAATTTGTCTCGCTCATGGGGATGAAGTTGAACAAAACAAACACAAACGAGGAGTTTGAGAAGATTATAATTTGGGCAAACACCATGAAAGCACTCATGGGGAGACATATTGCCTAAGCCAACAACGTGTGCAGTTGATAGTATAGACTGCAGTAAGTAAAACTTCACCCCAGAAGGACTCGAGAGGAGAAGCAAAGCGCAATCATGTATTTGTTGCCATTGTAATGTGTCTGTGTTTACATTAAGATTTGCCATTTTGTTCAGATGTGCTAGGACAAGAAGTTTAAGCAATTTGTGCCCGTGCCCTCTTAAGCATGTAAAGATAAGAAAGTTATAGATGTATATTTGGCGGCATTATCTAAAAGAAATTTTTTAAGTGGATAGCAGATAGAGATAATCCTATACAAAGAGACGATCCATTTTATGCTCTGTCCTAATTACCTTCCCAATTTGGGCATCATGTACAATGCAACAAGGATAATTAATGTGAAAGCTGCAGCCATGATCAACAAGTTGACCCAATGAGATAACCTTAGCCTATGAATGGATAAGAAAAGTATGAGAACGAATGTGAAGGTGTGGAAATAACTCCTATATGGGGTGTGTAAGGCAATACAAGCAGCAGTATGTACCTGAGGTATAGAAAAATCAAAAACTTTGTGAGAGAATAAAGAGGAATCAGATTTCATATGATTTGCAACAAGTAGAATCTAATAACTTAGGTTAAGTACATGAGGCTATAGAATAGGTAGAAGAACTAGGAAATAATGAAGCAGAAATACCACTAGAGTTACCCGTCTAACAAAGGCGATAATGAGAGACAATGGCTAGTTCATTTATACTAAGCTCTATAGCAGAGGTAGAGAAGAAGGCACAATAGAAACGGTAACACCAGCAATTGGTTGAGACAGTGATCTAGGTTAGTTATAGCCCAAAATGTAGTTCTTGCTTTATTTGGATTCTGCTTTCAGTCTTCAATCAAGTGATATCCCACTTGTGAAAGTCACACCGCTTCTTCTTAGAGGACGGGCGAGAAGAAGTGGCAAGAGCAGTTAGCATGGCAAGAACATGCTGAGTGGAAAAATGAAGAGCGAGGATAGCATCAGTTCTTCTTTCTGACCTCCTCTGATTTCATCTCAACAAGAGCAGCAGCAAGAGTAAGGGCCGAGCTCCTATTCAGGAGAGAGAAGCGTTGTCACGCCCCCAATCTAGAGGTGGACCTTTATAATACTATTTCTAAAATATTTCTGCTTATGAGAAATATGTAGCCAAAATAGTTTACAAAAACATAACCTTAAAAAGGTAATCATGGCTCTAAAGAAATCCCAAAACCAAAGCACTCATGTTTATCATTAGTGTCTAATAATTGCAATGAATATCTAACAAGAAATGATCACATCCAAAGAACTGGGGTTCCCAAAAGCTATTTAATCAAACTATTACAAATTTCTTATTCTCAAGTAATTTAGGAGAATCGTAGATTAAAGAACAACTCCAAGCTCATGCATATAGCTAACTCCTAAACTGTTGTCTCAGCTTAATTACCTATTTTTTTTTTGGGGGGGGGGGGGGGGGTAACCATAAACCTAAACAAACATCACACAAAGAGACAGAGTACAACACAGGTATTCAATAACATATAACTGAGTCAAAATAAAATATATGAAAACAAAAGTATAAAGAGGATAAATAATCTTATCACAACAAATCCCATTCTAAGATAT
This sequence comes from Escallonia herrerae, assembly GCA_033070095.1. Classification (NCBI taxonomy): domain Eukaryota; kingdom Viridiplantae; phylum Streptophyta; class Magnoliopsida; order Escalloniales; family Escalloniaceae; genus Escallonia; species Escallonia herrerae. The sequence continues at coordinate 200,323 of JAVXUP010000483.1, read as the reverse complement.
TAACCCATCAAAGGTCAAACCAAAGTCAAAGGGTCATATTCGAATAATTGAACTAATAAGCTAATACAATATAATCATGTAATACACGACTGCAAAGGATGTTAACAATGCACGCGAACGTTCTAAGTTCAAAGTTTGCATATCATTAGTATTTACCATATCATGTCCTTACATCACGTTAATCTAAGCACGTGAAAGTTCTAAATATTAGTTCAATTCAAAGGAACCAATTTTAATGGACGTCAAAGTACCTCTAAGGCATAAGAGCTGCAAAGCTCAACAAGGATCACACACACACATCCCCAGGGAGTACAACCTAGATATTTAATAATATATAACTGAGTCTAAAAAAAAGATATGAAAACAGAAGTATAAAGAGAAAAAATAATCTTAGCACGACAAATCCCATTCTGGAATATTAACCTGTAAAGATCAAATCAAAGGCAAATGGTCATATTCAATAATGGAACTAATAATCTAATAAGATATAATCACGTAATACGTGATTGTAAAGCACGCTAACTTAAGCACGCGAATGTTCTGAGTTCAAAATTTGCTTACCGGTAGTATTTGCCATATCATGTCATAGGATTAGTTTAATATAAACATGTAAATGTTCTAAATATTAGTTCGATTCAAAGGATCCAATTATAATGGACATTAAAATACCTCAAAGGCATAAGAACCGCAAAAGCATCAAAACTTTGCAGTTCATGCAAGACAGCATAATGATCTCAGAAAATACTCAATTTTAGACTTGAATCGAAGTTACAAAGAGACGAGTTCAACAAAAGTTGAATCGCTTGAATCCTAACTAAAAGGAAGATAAAACTAACAAAGCAAAGAGTAAAAAGAACATAAAACTATTGCACCAACTAAAAAGTGACACGCGGCATGGCAACTTTTTCCATTACATGGCTATATATTCTCCTAATAAAAGAACCTGAAATATCCTTAATGCAATTAATGAAGGGGCGATGACTAGTTGTTTAGAATATCACTGGGCAACCATGCAAAGAAAGAGAAAAAAATGGAACTGCACTAAGCACGGCAAACAATAAAGCATAACGGGCTAAAACGACGAACATCTATAGCAAACGACATGAAAGATTCTAGGATGGGTAAATACCAATTCGACAAAAAAAAAGGGAGGTACAAATTAAAGAAAATAACTTCAATTTTGATGTATGATAAATTTTTATCAGTGATTCGAAGTAGGAGTAGTCTAGCATAGTGATAATGATGCAGATCCGTACATGAAATCCTTACTTCTATTTTTACGATGATCTTTACAAAGTTTTTTATTAAGTCTCCAATAAAAAGAAAACTTAAAGAATGAAATCAACCCACATAAATTATAATATATCCATACACTAATTCTGAATCAGTTCAAACCTCCCCATAACCAAATTGGGTCCATGACTACTCACTAATTTATGAGTAGAAGGTAAAATCCTCAAAATCCTAGTTTTAATCTTTCTTTTCTCTCTCTTGAAGACCAAATTCACTTTATCGATAAAGCACAACTGACTAGTCCTTATTTATCTAAACTTGGTAAATAACTCAAAGACCCCTAAAAATATAATACTCATTCAAAAGTATCACAAAGTGCTACTCCGTATTAAAACTACAAAAAAAAAATAGCCCAAAGATGAAAACAATTAGCTATAGATTCTTTGGGGTCTTACAAGCACCGGCCTTCGTAACCATCAAACAGACCCATCAAAAATTGGTGAAGCTACTTACTGTCACGAGCAGGGGGTGGACTCAACAAGTCTAATTAGGGGGACTAAAATGTGATTAAAAAAAATTGACATCTAGCATAAAAAAATCGGAATGTTTAAGTTCATATAAATTATGATATTGCTAATCATGGTGATTCATTTAACTTGTTAATCTTAGTCAATAGCAAATTACCAATCTTGCATGAAATAAACTTAATTCTTACATGTATTGGATTTCTCTCAGCATATAAATCAAGAACCAGATTTGAGCATTAGCGTCGGAACCTCTGAGAACCCGACTTGCATAACCTAGTCCGCACTTTTGATAGTTGGTTTTGACACATACATGTAATGATAATCGATAAGCTTATGTTTTACACAAACAAGCAGTGCTTGTCAAAGGTAGAGTTGTTTGATGAAAAAGTTTAATTATGATTCATTAGTAGTTGTTGCGGATGAAATCTGGAACTTGATTCGTGAATAAGCCTGCACAAGAAAAAGACAACACTGGAGATTTGCCGGAAGGATTTTCGGCGAATAATCTCCGATGCCTAAGTCAGAAGATATTTCAAGAGATTATAATGTAAACTCAAATGAATTCACCTGCCTTTCTTGGTTCCCGCTTTTTCCTTTTATAGGGTCTTCCTTAGTGGTTTATTTACTTCCCCACTTAATTAAGGAGTTTTACCACATTAATGAGAGTTTATTCCCACTAATGGTAGTTAATTATCTTAAATGGGGAGGTTACTGCCTTAACGAATGGTGTAAATGGTGGGAAGGCGGTTAGTCCCCACTTTACATTTATTCATGAGTATTGGGGCAGGTTTAACATCTCCAGAAAATGCCAAGTGTCATGATGATATTTTTTACTCATATCATTTGCCCCCCATTCTATATTCTTCTTCTAAGAAGAATATGGAATTATTATTATTATTATTATTATTATTATTATTATTTGTGGAAACTTTGGCCAAATTAAATCCTTTAAAGGATTCATCTACTCGGCTCGGCCGAGCAGAGGTCCTCTAGGGACTCGTCTGCTCGGCTCGGCCGAACAGAGGTCCTCTAGGGACTCGTCTACTCGGCTTGGCCGAGCAGAGGTCCAATAGGGACTCGTCGATTCGGCTTGGCCAAGCAGAGGTCTTCTTAGGGACTCGCCCACTCGGCTTGGCCGAGCAGAGGTCCTCTTAGGGACTCGTCTACTCGGCTTGGTTGAACAGAGGTCCAATAGGGACTCACCTACTCAGCTTGGCCGAGCAGAGGTCCTATTAGGGACTCGTCTACTCGGCTTGACCAGCAGAGGTCCTCTTAGGGACTCGTCTACTCGGCTTGGCCGAGCAGAGGTCCTCTTAGGGACTCGTCTACTCGGCTTTGTGCAATATTTTCCCGTTCTGCAGAGGCTAGGACCAATAACTCGTCTACTTGGATAAAGTAGATGTGGGGGTCTGATATGCTCGTCTGCTCCGCAGGGGTTAGGACTTGAGTAGCTCGTCTACTCGGTTTTACTTTAGGTGTCGTCATGGGGTAATTAGGTAAATTTCCCCCTGTCATATATTTAGATGCGTGCCACGTGTCCAGGGTAACTCAATGGTCACGAGATCTCATCCGTTGGTTGGGTTTGTGGTTTCTCTATAAGGGGCAAACCCTTTTACCCCTTTCACAACTCATTTCATTTCTCAAAGTGTAGTGTGAGAGATCATCTTTGGAGCTTTATTTGAAGAAGATTTCTAAGTAGTGTCTGAAGATCATCTTCTTTTTCAAGTAAGTTTCAAACGTGTTTCCAACTTTTCTTTGAAATCTCTTGTTTTGATCCAAAATTATGTCCAATGAGGATGAAGAATATGTTTCTGAGCCTATCGTTGATATTTAAGGTGTTAGGATAGAGCGAGGAGTTCCTGTTAAGGAAGGCTTAAGGGAAAGTGCTCAGTCCCCTAAACCTTTTGATGCGCACACACTTAGGAGCAAGTTGGGTAGTTATGACCTAAAACTTCTACGTGAGCGTTGTGAAATTCCGCCGATTATAAAACTAGGCTTCCTGATGAGAATGAATCATCTAACATGACCACAATCGACGAGATCGGTGTTTATTGGGACATGTTCATCAATGGATTTAGAGTTCTTCTTCATCCTTTCTTTATCAAGGTTTTGAATGCTTATGGGCTAGCGCCCGGCCAATTTTTGCCTCACGCATTGCGTTTTATGAGTTTCTTCATCTATCAATGCCATAAACTAGGTTTAAATCCTAGGGTTAGAGTGTTCAGATGGTTTTTTACTATCTGTTCGATAACTAAGCAAGTAGGTTGGTATTTCTTGAGACGACTCCCAAAGGCCGAAGCTAACCTATTTCCGCACGCTCCATCATCCAATCACCATTGGAAGGAGAGATTTTTGTTTGTTAAATTGCCTGTCTCAAAAAAGTGAAGTCTGTAATGTGTGGTTCGCTGAGTGCGAGACTAGAGCTTGTAATAAACTAAAAGAAACGAATTTGTCAGAGACTGACCTCGAGCACATTGGGAAGCTTAAGGAGGCTGAGCCTTTAGAATCCAGATATCCTTTGAATAATGCTCAGCTCTGTGAGTATGGAATCATATTTCCTCCTAAGCCTCAAGACTTTGTCGACGAGGAAGATGAAGAGGAAGAGGGCGAAAACGATCCTGGTAAAGCTCTTACCAAACCTTGGGTTTGTCTAATCGTGAATGGTAATCTTACTTTTGTTTTGCATGCAGCAAACATGTCGTCACGTGCGCAAGGAGATCCACCGGTATTCAATGCCCAAGGAGTTTTGGGAGACATAATCCCTGATGAACTAGCTTCGATACATGGTCTTGAGGAGGAGGAGATGCAAGACTTGGATTTTGGTGCTTTGGTTTCTGGGTCTCAGCCAAAGGCAATGGAGACTCAAACCAAAAACTTTGTTTTGGGCTTGACTTCTGTGGACAAGTCTAAAGAGACTCCCAAGAAGCACAGAGCTGGGAGTAGAGCCACATCATCCTCCGTTCGTCCTGACACCCCGCATCGCCCTGCTTGGGGAGTATCTGTTGATGAGTCAGTGTTTAATTCTCCCCGCACGGCATGGGATTGGTCTAGCCATGCAATCATTCCCATGGATAGGAAGACATTGTCTGGCTACGGCGTCACAGAGACGGCCAATGGGATGGTTCAACTAATGTTGCAAGTTCATTTTTTCTCTCTTCTTTCCTTTAAAAGTTTTGTTGTTTTGATTCTAACTCTTTGTCGTATAGGCTATGGTGCAGGTGCAGATTGGTGCAGAAAAAGCTGATTGCTGCAGACAAGGTGTTAGACGAGGAGAAAAAGAAAGTAATGATAGAGAACAACTTTCGCAGGGAGGCTGAGAAGAAAGTTGAAGACTAAAGTAAGAAGGTAGAGCGATTAGAGTTGTCTAACGCTGGGATGACCGCAAAGAATGCCGAACTATTAGCTTATGTTAATGATTTGGAGGCCGAGAAGTTGTCGGTAGCTCTTCAGGCAGTGCAACTATTCAAGAGATCCAAGGTTTTCTTGGATCAGCGCCTCCGTGACTCCAAAGGGGCACTTGTGCATGGCTATAATGAATGCAAGACTGAGGCCTCGAAAGATCATCCTGAGCTTGACATGAGCATCTACGAGCATAAGTTCTCCTGAGAGGTTACTTCAAAAACTGAGCGTCGGGCCGAAGAAGCTGAGCACAAGAAAGCTGCTAGTTCTCGGGCGCTCACTAGTCCTTCTATGAGCCACAGTTTAGGTGCTTCCGGGTCAGCGTCTATGGCTATTTTAAGGCCGCAACTGCCTCTGGCTAAAGGTTACTCTCAAGAGATGGAGTTACCAACAAATGCTGTTGAGCAGAATGATTAGACTAGGATTGCCTTGTCTATTAGATTTAGCCTTTTGAAATTTCTTTTGCTGCCTTAGAGCTTCAACGTGTAAACTCAAACTTTTAATGCAATCAAGGTTCTATTTTTGTGCTTGTGCATTCTTGCTTGCAAACTCTTCTCATTCATAATAAAGATAAAGTACACCTGCGGCCATATGGCGCTAAGTAAAGAATTCAAGGAAAACTAGGTTGTGAAAAGCCATAGTCTTACAAAAGTGATCTATGCATGAGTAAGATCTAGTATGTTGCCGAGTGTGGAGTGCGTATGCCCCTCCGGTCTTGTTCATGCGTAGTAGCGCCTTAAATTCGTGGCATTCCATGTACGAAGAATTGCTTTGCCGTCCATAGTTTCCAAGTGATAAGCTCCTTGGCCTCTCAGCTTTACAACTTTATACTGGCCTTCCCAATTTGGTGCTAGTTTTCCAATGACGTCTCATGGTGCGGATTCTGTGATGCGGTGCAGGACTAAGTCACCTACGCGAAAGATTTGAGGATGCACTCGTTGATCATAAAACTTGGAGACTCGATGTTGATAAGCTGCAAGGCGCATCGCTGCTTGTTCGCGCTGCTCATCAAGGAGATCGAGATTTGCCCGAAGGGCCTCTTCATTCTGGACTGGGTCATATGCTGTAAGACAAAGAGATGGTAACCCGATTTCAACGGGAATTAATGCCTTTGTGCCGAATGATAAACTAAAAGGGGTCTCGCCCGTAGGGGTCTCGCCCATAGGGGTCCGCGTGGTGGTATTGTAAGCCCAAAGGATTTTATGCAACTCGTCCACCCATAGCCCCTTTGCACCATCAAGTTTTTTCTTTATCCCTTGCAGGAGGGTGCGATTGGTAACCTCAGTCTGCCCATTGGTTTGTGGGTGTGCTACAGAGGTGAAACGCTGTTCAATGGATAAGTTTGTGCAGAAAGTTCGAAAGGTAGGATTATTGAACTGCTTTCCATTGTCTGTGATTAGCACACGCGGAATCCTAAAGCGACAAACAACCGCTCGCCAAAAAGAAGTCTTCGCACTTCCTTTCAGTGATCGAAGCTAGGGCTTCGGCCTCAACCCATTTAGTGAAGTAATCAATAGCCACAATTACAAATTTACGCTGAGCAGTGGCTAGTGGGAAAGGGCCAAGGATGTCCATCCCCCATATTGCGAAGGGTATGGGGCTGCTTAATGTTGACAAAGGGCTTGGTGCTTACCTAAGAATGGAGGAGAAACGTTGGCGGGCATCACATTTCTTCGTATAACTCATAGCATCCTGCTACATAGTGGGCCAGTAGTAACCTTGTCGAAGAACTTGGTGTGCCAACGCGTGTCCTCCTAGGTGCTGACCACAGATGCCTTCATGAACCTCCTGTAACGTGTAATCTGCTTCAGTGGGGGTAAGGCAACGCAGATAGGGTAGCATAAAGGAGCATTTATATAACACATGTTCTACCACAGCATATCGGGCCGAGCATAGAATGATACTTTTGGCTTCTTGCGGTCGACAGGCAATGTGCCGTCCTGAAGGTAGGCCTTGATGGGATCAATCCACGATGGCTTATGCTCCCTCTGCATAATTTCCTTTATCATAATGCTTGGCTCATGCAAAAGTTTGAGATGGATGGTGCGGCCAAATCCTGATGGATCAAGAGAGGCCAACCTCAAAAGTGCTTCTGCAGAAGTATTGTCTTCTCTGCGGATCTGCATGATTTTGAAGAGAGTGAACGTGCTGGCTACTTCATTTGCCTTACGCAGATAATCGGCCATCTCTGGATCTTTTGCTTCGTACTCCCCTGACATCTGCCTTACAACAAGCGCTGAATCACTGAAGGCATGAAGTGATGCTGCGCGCATAGCATGAGCAAGATGCATGCCTGCTATCAAAGCTTCGTATTATGCTTCATTGTTGGAAGCTTGGAAGTCAAAACGGAGAGCGTATTCTATGGTCAGGCCATCTGGCCCATTGAGGATCAATCCTGCACCCCTCCCACTTGCGTTTGATGACCCATCCACAAAGAGTGTCCAAGCGAACTGTTCTGGTTGGGCAGAAGGGAGAGGCTCCTTTTCTTCAATGGGGAAGGTGCATTCAACAACAAAATCTTCCAGGGCCTACCCTTTGATTGAAGGTCGCGGTCAATAATGGAAGTCAAACTCGCCCAATTCTATCAACTAGGGAACGAGACGACCCGAAAGGTTTGGCTTGTGCAATATTCGTCTAAGGGGCTTGTCAGTGAGCACGATTATCGTGTAAGACTGAAAGTACAGCCAAAGCTTTCTTGCGACAATTAGCAAAGCGAATGCCAACTTTTTCGCATTAGGATATCTCTGTTCGGCTCCCTAAAGAACTTTGATCACATAATAAATAGGGAACTGCCGTCCATCCTGCTCTCGAATTAGAACTGCACTGACGGCGGACTCTGCAACTGCCAAGTAAAGAAAAAGATCCTCTCCCGGGATGGGTTTGGAGAGAAGAGGTGGCGACGTAAGATATCCCTTTAGTTTGTCAAAGGAAGTTTGACATTCATCCGTCCATTCAAAGTTTTTGATGTTCTTCAACGCTTTGAAGAATGGCAAACAGCGCTCGGCTGACTTAGACAAGAATCTGCTAAGGGCAGCAATTCATCAGGACCTGTATTTCTTTGACGCGCCTAGGATCGACCATTTCTTGAATGGATTTGATCTTCTCGGGGTTAGCTTCGATTCCCCTTTCTGAGACCATAAACCCAAGGAATTTACCGGACGACACCCCAAAAGCGCACTTTGTAGGGTTAAGGCGCATACGAAATTTGCGGAGGAGGTTGAAACATTGTTGGAGATCAGAAATATGATCTTCAGCTTGGATGCTTTTTACGAGCATATCGTCGACATAGACCTCCATGCTCTTGCCTATGAGGGGTTTGAAGATTTTGTTGACTAACCTTTGGTAGGTGGCGCCGGCATTCTCTAACCCAAAGGGCATGACCTTATAGCAAAATAAGCCTTGATCTGTGATGAAAGCTGTTTTGGCCACGTCTTCTTCATACATGTAGATCTGGTTATAGCCAGATAATGCATCCATAAAGCTAAGTAGTTGATGACCTGATGTAGCATCAATTAACGTATCGATGCATGGCAACGGATAGCTATCTTTGGGGCATGCTCTATTCAGATCTGTGTAATCGATGCAGATCCTCCACTTGCTTGTTCTGGCTTTCGGTACCATAACGACATTGGCCACCCACTCCGGGTAGTCGATTTCCTTGATGAAGGCAGCGTCCAGTAGCTTATCGACTTCTTTCTTGATTATCATTTGTTACTCTGGTGCGAAAGGACGCTTCTTCTGCTTGACAGGTTTGAACCCGGGATCAACTGAAAGCTTATGCGTGATCACGGATGGGTCGATGCCAGGCATGTCTGCGGCATTCCACGCAAAGATGTCTATGTTGGATCGAAGGAAGGAGACTAACTGGTCTCTGATGCTCGGCTCTAGCATTGAGCCAATCCTTACATGTCGCTCCTCATCCCGTTCTACGATTAGTATAGAAACGAGAGCTTCCACAGGCTCCGCACGTCTTAATGCTTTCTCGTCACGCTGGTCATCAATGGAGAGAGTCTCCTCAGTTTTGCATGATGCCAAATAACACCTTCGGGCCAGAATCTGATCTCCTTTTACAAAGCCAACTCCTGCTGGTGTAGGAAATTTCATGATGAGATGATAGGTCGATGCTATTGCTTGTAACTTATTCAGCCCCGTTCGGCCCAAAATCCCGTTATATGATGATCTGACTTTGACAACAAGGAAGTCGAGTGTGTGAACCACTTGACGAGGTCCTTCCCCCGTGATGACTGTAAGGGGGGCGATTCCTTTCACCAGTGTGGAGGCACCTGTGAAGCCATACAGAAGAGAAGATATTGGTTTTACCCTATCATCAGATATCCCCATCTGATTGAATACATCTTTGAAAATGATGTCAGCCGAGCTTCCTGTATCGACCAAGATGCGTTTGACTTGGAAAGCATCGATACGTAAAGTGATGACAAGGGCATCATCATGCGATAGGCTTACCCCGTCAAGATCTGCATCGTCGAACTCTAAAGAGACGGATGCCTTTGTTCGTTTAGCCGGTCCTTGGGCGAGATTAACTTGCCTAGCGTAGGCCTTTCGCGAAGAGCTAGACGGTCCGCCGACGCTAGGTCCTCCAGAGATGGTGTTTTATAACATGTGGATCTTTTGGAGGTGCTTCGTCTACTCTTCGTGGATTATTTCTTCCTCCAGTCTGCTGTCTATTATTGTTTTTGACGAACTGTTTAAAGTGTCCCTTGGCTATGAGATTCTCTATTTCTCGCTGGAGCACTTTGCATTCTTCCATCTTGTGACCATGGTCCTTGTGAAAATGACTGTATACTTGAGTATCTCTCCTTTCTACTGGTCCTCTCATAGGCTTGGGCCACTTGATGATGTTTTGGCCCTTGATCTGGTGAACGATATGCTCACGAGTAATGTTGAGAGGAGTAAATGATTTGGAGATGAGTGCTCGTGGACACTTGGGCTCGTCCTGATTTTTCCTTTCTAGACGATCTCGCCTCTTCTGCCCTGAATGAATTTCCTCTTGATGTGACGTCATTGAATCTTCTTCTGCTCGAAGATACTTCTCTACTCTGTCAAGGAGATCGGACATATTCTCCGGTGGGCGCTTGTTCAGAGAGAATCGCAAAGGCGTTCCTAGTCTGACTCCCCTGGCCATTGCCGCAAAAGTCACTCCTGGATCTAGGTGATCGATAAGGAGTTTTTCGGAATTGAAGCGAGCGTAGTATGACTTTAGACTTTCTTTTGGCCCTTGAATTATGCAAAAAAGGGTCGAAGAATTCTTCCTCTGCACACGACTTGTGAGGTAGTTGCTTCGAAAGGATTCTGCCAACTGGGCCCAGCAGAAGATGGAACGAGGTAGAAGGTGCTGAAACCATACGTGTACGGCTCCTTTCAATGTTACAGGAAAAGCCCGGCACATAATCTGATCAGGGACCAGATGTAGGTTCATTCCTGAAGTAAAGCGAGCCAAATGTTCCATTGGGTCTCCTGTGCCATCGTATGACTCGCACGAAGGCATCTTGAAACTCAGAGGAGTTGGGAAGAGATCGATTTCCTCTGTGAATGGCCGTCCAATTATAATTGGAGCATTTGAGTAGCGCTCTGCTCGATTACCGCCAGTATTGGCGTAAGTATTTCTGGTTGACTGAGCTTCATAATAGTTCTCCTCCTGCCTCCTAGATCTCGGATTCCGCCTTTCATCATCGGATTCCTCCGCCGTTTGTGTCACATGTCGGATGTGGCTTGTTTGCTCTGGTGTTTTGGAAGTGCCTAGAGGCCTGTGCGGTCCTGATTGTGGAGGCAGATTCTCTATAGCAGCTTGCAACTTTTCAATGGATTATTGCATTGCTCGAATAACGGCCATAAGGTCAGTTTGGTTATCTGGAGGAGTAGTGTTTGTCACATCCGTTGTGGTGACACCGGTAGTGGGAAGTTCAAGTACGCCAACAGTTTGCAGTGGATGCAAGACTGTGTTTGCAAATGGAGTAAATGTCACAGCTGGTGGCACCACTGCTATGGATGCTGGTGCCGTTACTACAGTTGTCGGTATCACTGTAGGGATTACGGGTGCCGCAACTGTGGTGGTCCGCGCCACAGTAATGATTATTGGTGCACCTACGGCCTTTTTTTCGCGGTTGGGTGGTTGAGACGAGGATAACCCACGAGCAGGATCACGTATCAGTGTTGAAGGTGACCCTGGTGGAGGGGCCCCACTTGGCTGAGCTTGTGAATTAGGATTCTGAGACATGGCTTATTCACGAATTTTCGGTCCCACGGATGGCGCCAAAATATTGTGGATGAAATCTGGAACTTGATTCGTGAATAAGCCTGCACAAGAAAAAGACAACACCGGTGATTTGCAGGAAGGATTTTCGGCAAATAATCTCCTATGCCTAAGTCAGAAGATATTTCAGGAGATTATAATATAAACTCAAATGAATTTACCTGCCTTTCTTGATTCCTGCATTTTCCTTTTATAGGGTCTTCCTTAGTGGTTTATTTACTTCCCCACTTAATTAGGGAGTTTTACTAGATTAATGAGAGTTTATTCCCACTAATGATAGTTCATTATCTTAAATGGGGAGGTTACTGCCTTAATGAATGGTGTAAATAGTGAGAAGGTGGTTAGTTCCCACTTTACATTTATTCATGAGTATCGGAGCAGGTTTAACATCTTTAGAAAATGTGATATTTTTTTACTGATATCAGTAGTCAATATAGCAAGGCTGTTAGCCAAAGTCATTTGGGAGTTTGCGACCCTAAATGGTTAATTTAGATCCTGGATTGGAAGAGAACAGCCAGGACCTACTTGTAGAACTAGAAGCAGGACGGCATTCAGCTTGATAAAATTGATATAATAATAATGATAAAAATATTTCAACTGACGTAACCCATGACGCAGAAACGAGGGTATAAAATTCAGCTTCTTCATCCCCAAGTAATATCAACAATTTTTGATCCACAAAAAACAAGAAACGGAGTTCTACTCACCGTCACTTATAAAGGCCATTTTGGACTTCTCCTGTCTTCTTACCAGACTCAGCCACCAAGGAAAGCCATGCCCAACAATGGCGCCCACATCCTCGTCTACCCCTACCCTGCACTGGGACACATCATTCCCCTCCTCGACCTCACCCACCTCCTACTCACCCGCGGCCTACACGTCACCGTTTTGCTCGCACCCACCCACCTCCCTTTACTCGACCCGCTCCTCTCAACTCACCCCTCTACATCCCTCCAAGCCCTGGTTCTCACCCCACCAGACCCACCTCCTTCCTCCCAGTTCAAAATCATCGGAAAAATGAGCGCCATGGCCCAGCTCTACGACCCCATCCTCCACTGGTTTGAGTCTCATCCTAACCCTCCTGTGGCCATCGTATCTGATTTCTTTCTCGGCTGGACAAACCGGCTTGCGTCTCACCTCGGCGTGCCGCGTGTTGTCTTCTGGCCGTCCGGCGCTTTTGCGGCTCTGATCGCTGGTTCCCTGTGGAGGGATGTACCGAAGAACGAAGATCCGTCATCCCACGAGAGCTTTTTACTTTCTTTTCCTGGAGTTCCCAATTCGCCTTCTTTTCCTTGGTGGCAGATTTCCCAGCTTTACCGCGAATACAAAGAAGGAGACCCCGATTGGGAGTTTTTCAGGGATGCCTTCCTGGCCAACTCGGAGAGTTGGGGCGTCGTGTTCAACTCGTTCGCCGAGTTGGAACGAACTTACATAGACGGTGTGACGAGAGATGTGGGGCACACTCGGGTTTGGGCTGTGGGTCCCTTGATGCCACCTGGTGATGATTCCACTGGAGCCCTGATTCGCGGTGGGTCCTGTAAGGTACCAACTCACGAGTTGATGACGTGGCTAGACGGGAAGCGAGATGGTAAGGTTGTTTACTTGTGCTTTGGTAGTCGTCTGGATTTGTCAAATAAGCAAATGGAGGTGCTAGCAAGTGCATTAGAAACCAGTAACGTGGAATTCGTCTTGTGTGTAAAGGCAAACACGGGGCACGTGCCAAGTGATTTTGGCATGATCCCAGACGGCTTCGAAGATCGTGTGGAAGGCAAAGGCTTCGTAGTTAGGGGTTGGGCCCCACAGGTGGCGATCCTGAGGCACCGAGCCGTGGGTGCTTTCGTGACTCACTGCGGGTGGAACTCGGTGGTGGAGGCAGTTGCCGAGGGCGTGATGATGCTGACGTGGCCGATAGGCGCGGACCAATTTACAAATGCCAAGTTGTTGGTTGACCAGCTTGGGGTGGCGGTTCGAGCGTGTGAGGGTGGGAGTCAGGTGGTTCCTGACTCAGTCGATTTGGCTCGTACGTTGGTTGAGTCAGTGAGTGGTGCAAGGCCTGAGAGAGACCGAGCCATGAAGTTACGTGGCGCAGCCTATGAGGCAACCAATGGTGGAAGCTCAAGCAAGGATCTAGACTTATTAATCAAGCAGCTAGGTGAACTGGCCTCTCAAGTAGGGACGTCTTGGCACAACAATCAGAAGAGTTTACTTATGCTTCCGTTGAAAACGTTTCCGTTTTGAATTTTTTTTCAATTTTATGAACTGAAAAAAAAAGTGTTTTGCACACAATTTTTGTTTTTTTTTTCAGTTTTAAAAATTAATTTTTAAAACATGACTGTTTTTTAAACTTTCATCTGAGAGTTTTGAATTTTTAGTTTTGATTTTTATTTTGAAACCACCACTACTACAGTCACTGCCCATCGCCGACGACCAACGCTGGCCAATCTGCAGCCACCGTCGGACGACCATCGCCGCTGCCCACTGCAACGCCCCACCACCGCCACAACAAACAATACCAAAGAAATAAAAACTAGGTAATTGTAATAGTATCTCTGCTCTCCTAACTAATTGTAATAAGGATTTGGAAAATTTACGTAAAATACCCTTTTGGTTTGGAGCAGTTGCAAAAAAACTCTTCTTGTTACAGAAATTACATAAAAACACTTGTGATTACAAAGGTGTTGCACCGTAAAATTTTCGTAACAGAATAGTAAAAATGTCGAAATTGCCCTTCTATATAAAAAGGGCACGCCCTTTCCATTTCTCTTTTCCTCTGATTCTCTCCTTCTCCACTAAATCCTTGGATCTGGACATGCACGAAGGCCAACTGCCTTGGATCGACGGCGGGTTCGCGGCGGCGCAAGATATTGATTTGATTCAGGTAAGGTTTTTGCCTGTGTGATTAAGTTTGGCGGTAATGTGATTGTGTGCACAAGTTGGCGACGACGAGGTTGGATGAGAAATAGGGTGGCGCCGGTTGTGGGTGGGTCAAGTGGCAGACGGGGTGGTGGGTTACATCGGTGGAGCACGGTGACGAGGCTAGCAGCTGCTAGGCGAACAGGGCCGACTGTGGGTGGTTGGGGCTCTCAATTTCGGAGGTGGACAGGGCTTGAAAATGGTGGCAGAAACCAGGCAAACTGGATGGGGCTTGAAAATGGTGGCTAGATTTTGGGCTTGAGGGGGCTGCGGCGATTTGGCAGAGTAGATGGCGACGTCGGTGGCGATAAAAAGGACATTTTATAATCAGAGTTGGGGAAGAAGAAGATAAAAAGGACATTTTAGTCATTTGCTAAGTTAATTTCTACCAAATGCGCTTTTCAAAAGCGTGAATATCACATGCCGTTAGTTTTAAGGATTTTTTTTACAGTTGCAAGACTTTTGCAACCTTGGGTGCCTTTTTATAATTTTTGTAATCAGAGGGATCTTTTTGCAATGACCACAAATCACACGAATATTCTAGCAATTTTTCCTAAGGATTTCAATCAAGTTCGTCATTCGTTTGAGATAAAGTAGCACAAGGAGTAGGTGTATCTAGGCCAACCAGCATTTGTGCTTGTTATCCACTTGCTAGGTATTCACGACCTAGCTTGGTCTGGCCCCACCGTCACCCGGACCAGTCATCGATAAGATTCTGCTTGTATTTAAGAAAAATAAGATAAGGCTATGGGTAACTCAGCTTAGGCCAGAACCTTTACGAATTGGCGAGTTCTTAATCTGGGCATTCTAGTGTCTGACCATGTTTCCGTTGTTCCGGATTCCTTCCATTGTAGACGTTTTCGTAAATCCCTAAACAAATTCTAAGTTGCTTGGTTCCTTCACTCGGAGTGGATGCAGCTAATTTCATCTAATTGGGCCTGTCCAATCTCTGGTTCACCTCTCATTTAATGCTCCAAACATGAAACCTTATGATGAAAACCTTACATCTTTAGCACAAATTCAACTTCATTAACTTCCCAGGTCAGGTCGAGGATACTAGATAGAAACTATTTACTGCTCGGACCCATTTTCCTAGCCTTTCTACCATTCCCACTTTACTTCCCTCTCAAAGCACCTTGTTTAGCTTTTGGATTACGAGCAAGCCTATTGGGAACAGAAAAATGAAGATTAAATGGGACAATGAAGGGGATCATAACACTAAACGCATTCACTCCACCATTAAAAGGCATATTAGAAAGAACATCGATCGAATCCTCCAGAGTAGAGCATATCCAATTGCGTTGAGATGCATTTTAGTTCGGTGTACATGACCTCCTCTGATTTTGCATCAGCTTTTGCTCCTACCATGAGAAGCCTCTCTCCAACAAATGCCTTGCAGAAGAGATTTTCATCTGAAATAAAATTCCTCTAACGCTGCATTTTGAAGATATATAGAGAAGGAACTGAGGCCTTATTTGTCCTTGAGGGCATGAAATCTCCTATACTAGATCACATTTAACCTGTGGTGTATCAAAAATGTTGGAAGTTTCTTCAGATTCCAGTAACACCAGTTGTACTTTCCTTTATTAATTTTGGCCAACTACTTTCTAAAATAAACTTCTCTTACATAAAATTTAATTCCTATTTAAAGTCCTAATTCTTTCCTATAAGCCTTTGTAATTGCAAATAATAATCTCCAAAGTCATCGCATATCATATGAGAAAAATTTTGCCTTTTGTCATTTTAAAGGTAGAGCTTTTGTTGAAAGGATCCTCGTTGCACTAGAGAAAACTGAAATTATCAGGACATAGAAAAGGGGTAAGGTGGAAAAAGCTTGCCTTCAAAATGGATAAGAGCAAAGCTTTTGATAGGCTTAGATGGGATGTCATCGCGGTGGTCCTCAACGAGTTGGCTTTTCTTGCATTTTTGGATTTATCTAGTTATGAAGTGTGTTTCAGCAATCTATTATGACATCCTTGTTAATGGCTCTCCTTTGTGTAGATTTTAAATGTGGTATCAAGCAAGGAGACCCTCTATCACCTCTGTCATTTATCCTTTGCTCCGAGTACTTTCTTTTGCTTTATCCCAATCACACATAGAGAAGATCATCCCAGGTATTTGCACTGCAAAAAATGCTCCAACTATTTTCTCATCTTTTTTTTTTCTCACAGACAATGCAACCCTCTTCTTTCACCTTGATCTGCTGAATTGTGAAACCATCAAGGTAATCTTGGACCTTCATAGAAATGGATTTAGACAGCTCAAACTGTCAGGAGACTTTATAAGAATTGCCTTTCGTTATTCAATATCAAAAGAGTTTGGCCCTTATCTCGGGATGTCTGATATATGTAGTTACCAACAAAAAAGCTCTACTTTCTAATAGAGAAAGTCCAGGCAAAATGTGCAAGTTAGAAGGGTCTACTTCTTAACAAGTCATGAAGATACATGCTTCCCAATATGCTTTCTGGATTGCTAGTCTTTCACATGCAATCAGGTCTCCTTCCTAACTATGTCTGTAAAAAGATTGACTCGATATTCAGCCGTTTCTGGTGGTCTGGTTGATCCAGCATAAAAAGATTACACTTAGTGTACTGATCATCACGTGTGCTCCCAAAGTTAAATGTGGCCTTGGACTTCAGCTTATGCAAACTTTCATTAAAGCAGATTTAGCCAAAGCTAGTTGGGCGTATGCTTCAAATTCCTGGATCTCTCCTTTCTCGAACTTTCACCGCAAAACATTGGAGCAGAACTTTCGTCCTCAAAGCTACTTAAAGCTCTAGGAGTTCTTGGGCTTGGAGAGGAGTCTTTATAGTTATTACTGTCATCAATAAAGTGATCTTCAGCAGACTGGAAATGGTAGAGACATCCAGTTGTGGGAAGACCTTCATATACCGGATACTGATCAGGCACAAATGCAAAACCTAAGATTGAACCATGATGACCTTAAGGTGGTAGCAAATGTGAAAATCAACAACCCATGGAGCTACGCTCTGATGAACGAGCTCTTTCCTAGACCAATTGCAAATTGAATCACAAGCACACATAACTCTGTGAATAGTCATCCTGACTCACCTTCTGGTTACATACGGAAGATGGCAATTACCAAGTGGCTTCGGCTAAGTACCTACTAACTAATAATTCCTTTGGTACTTAAACAGTTTTTTTTGTAAATTTTGATCCTAATAGTCGAAATTGGAGAGCATTATGGCTCTTAAAAATCCCGCTAAAATCAACGTTTTTTACCCATGCTTCCAACTCTTAGCTACCTCTATCCTTTAGGAGTGTCTTTCGTCTTACTGTCCTCTTTTATAACACTCGTATTGAAACGGTGAGCCACCTATTTCTTAATTACCCCCTGCTCGTCGTAGTGTGGAACAAACTTGACTTCACTACTCCTAATAGTACTGATGATCAGGGTTTTCGAGAACGGTTGGCAGCTGGGTTCCTCCAATCCCCTTCCAATCTCAACAGTCCATCAACCTCAAACCTTATATTCTTTTCCCTTGGATTATTTGGAGATAGCGCAACACGATTATGTCCAAAATGAGCTTTGGGTTATAGTAAATCTATTCACTCATCTGAGATGCGTACACAATAAACATCTCTCCCCCGGTGTACGGAAAGAAATTAAAACTTTTAATGCCAATCTCTCTAAATAGTCTTGCAACTTCTGGTTGCACAGTATCTCCCACACCATAATTTATATTGGAGTTTCTGCTTAATTCTAATCTCTTACAAGCTGCCATTGATGTTCACGCTACTAATATAGATCATAATACTATAAATCAATGTTTGAGTTACCAGCTAGTAACTTAATATTAGCTTACCTAAAAGCATTACTTTCTACTCCCATGTTATCTTATTCACCGACTCTTCCTTCTTGCTAAAAACAGTTTAAGAAAAATCCTAGCTCAAATTATTGCACATCTGGTACTTTTTTTTTTATTTCCTTTTTGCATCAAAAATCATCATACCCTACTGTAGACACCAAAATTATTTCACTTGTCAACATTAAATACTTTAGTGTCTAGTCAATTATTCAATGCCGCAAAAAATACAGGCCAAAATGCTAACTTGGGGCTAAGCAAAAGAACAGGTTCGAACCAAAGTTAAATTTGAAGAATCAGTGCAGATAAAATTATGCGGTCCAGCATATCGTCTTATTAGCAGAAAAGTCAAATTTGACTAAAATCATTCCCAAAATTAAATGGAGACAAATATCTATTTAATTGATAAGATCAGATGATTAAGGGGACAAAAATCTCCTTAATTACAAAGTAAAAACCCAAATTACAGGTTTTTCAAATTTAAGCCTACCATCTTGCCTATAAATAGAGGGCATAGGGTAGAGATGAAGGACACAGGGTCTCCGCGATCAAAGCCAAAGTTTCGTCGAAACATTCTCGTCTCCCAGGTTGTGCTTCGTTTGAAAAACAACACGCACTAATTTTGTGTTGTTCTTCAATCGAGCACTTCCAAGACGTGAAGATCAATTTCTCTTTTATCGAATGAGAAATTCCTCTTCACCTTAGGTGATTCTACAAGTCAAAGATAGCCGCGCTTGTTTGGGATAGAGCTTTGAAGACCTCGATCAAGCAACGCTTCGACACACAGGGTCCCCCTAATAAAAACTTAAGCTCCATCGAAACTCTGTCGTTTCTCAGGTTATGCTTCATTTGAAGAACAACACACACTAATCTAGTATCGTTCTTCAATCGAGCACGTGCTCGAGAAAATATGTATTTTGCGACGGAGTTTTAGCGATGGAAGGTATTCCGTAGCCAAACATGTCTTTAAGCGACGGAATATACCGTCGTTAAAAATCCGTTGCAAAATACTATTACCGACGGAAGACACCGTCGGTAAAAGTATTTTGCAACGGAGTTTTAACGGCGGACTTTTAGCGACGGAATTACCGTCGCTAAATATTTTTTATAAAATTAGTAATTTTGAGTTTTTTTTTTAAATTATTTAAACGACAGAATAAAACCGTCGCTAAAAATTCTGTCGCAAAAGTCTTTATAATAAGACATTCACCGACGGAGTTTTAGCGACGGTCTTATTCCGTCGCTAAAGATCCTCCATTTAAATTCAGATCTGGTTTCTTTCTCTCTCCCCGTTCTCTCTCTGAAATTCTGCTCCCACCCACCCACCGCCGTTCTCACCTCCGGCGACCCTTCTCTACGGCGACCCAGCTCCGGCGACACTCCCGTCCCCCACCCGACGCCGCGCCACCAAGCCTTGCACTCCGGTCGTGCCACAAAGCCCTCCACTGTCGCCGCGCAAGGAAACCCACCACTGCCGCCGCACCACCAACGCCGGCGCCGTCGTACCCACCTCGAGATTTGTATGTCAATTGCCCTAAATTATCTGAATTTTTTGTTAATTTGTCTTCAATTTAGGTTACATGCCCTAAATTATCTGAATTATTTAGATTTGTATGTCAATTTAGGTTCAATTTTTTGTTAATTTGTCAATTGCCCTAAATTATCTGAATTATTTATGATGTCATTCACTTTGTTGTTCAGACGGATCTTGGCTTATTGAAGAACTTGAACTTGTTATCTCTAATTTTCCTTAATTCTTGACGAGGTAGGGAAGAAAACCATATTCGGTAGTTAGTCTGTAACACCGATATAGATCATGGTGACGCTGAAAGGTCATAGATTATGGGCCATCGCATGACATCAGGATAAGAAAGCCTCTGTATTGTTTATTCAATTCAACCGACCACTAAATTGAAGTAATTGAACCATAATTGAACCCTAAGTAAATCCTAAATTGAATGCCCTAATTGAATCGAACCCTAAATTAAACTAATTGAACCCCTAATTAAACCCTAAATTGATTGCCCCAATCTAACCGAACCCTAATTGAACCCTAAATTGAATGCCTCAAATCAACCAAACCCTAAATTGAATCAATAGAGCCCCCTAATTGAACCCTAAATTGAAGTAATTGAATCCTAAATTGAATGCCCTAATTGAATCGAACCCTAAATTAAACTAATTGAACCCCTAATTAAACCCTAAATTGATTGCCCCAATCTAACCGAACCCTAATTGAACCCTAAATTGAATGCCTCAAATCAACCGAACCCTAAATTGAATCAATAGAACCCCCTAATTGAACCCTAAATTGAAGTAATTGAACCCTAAATTGAATGCCCTAATTGAATCGAACCCTAATTTGAACTAATTGAACCCCTAATTAAACCCTAAATTGATTGCCCCAATCTAACCGAACCCTAATTGAACTCTAAATTGAATGCCCTAATCCAACCGAACCCTAAATTGAACTAATTGAACCCTAAATTGAATGCCTCAAATCAACTGAACCCTAAATTGAATCAATAGAACCCCCTAATTGAACCCTAAATTGAAGTAATTGAACCCTAAATTGAACCCTAAATTGAATGCACTAATACAATCGAACCCTAAATTGAAATAATTCAAGCGCATCGGATATGTGAATTTTGAACATTTTTTTCCCATTTGAACATTGATCATTTGTTGATAATTTTAGGTTGTTAATTGTGCGTTTTAGAATTGTGATTATTGATCAATGATTTTAGGTTATTAGCTGTGCATTTGAAGTAATTGCGATTATTAATTGATGATTTTAGATTGTTAATTGTGCATTGAGCATTTGAGATATTGAGATTATTGACGGAGGATGGGACCCAATTGGATTGAATGTGTGGTTTTTGTTAATTTTTATTGCATTGAGCATTTGAGAATTGAGAATTGAGGTTGTTGACGGAGGATGGGACCCAATTGGATTGAGATACCTGTTAGTTAGCGCAGACACGGACAGCACGTCTGATCGACGGTGTCCGACATTTAAAAAACAAATTAACGTATGCCGATGTGTCTGGAGGTGCGTGTCGGTGGGCGTCGGACACGTGTCCGGAGCCTTCGGACACGTGTCCAAAGGCGTCGGACACGTGTCCGGAGGTGTCAGACACGTATCGGACACCATATCGACATCCTATATGAGGTGTCGGAATTGAGATTGTTGACGGAGGATGGGACCCAATTGGATTGAGATACCTGTTAGTTAGCGCAGACACGGACAGCACGTCTGATCGACGGTGTCCGACATTTAAAAAACAAATTAACGTATGCCGATGTGTCTGGAGGTGCGTGTCGGTGGGCGTCGGACACGTGTCCGGAGCCTTCGGACACGTGTCCAAAGGCGTCAGACACGTGTCGGTATGTGTCGGACACGTGTCCGGAGGTGTCAGACACGTATCGGACACCATATCGACACCCTATATGAAGTGTCGGAATTGAGATTGTTGACGGAGGATGGGACCCAATTGGATTGAGATACCTGTTAGTTAGCGCAGACACGGACAGCACGTCTGATCGACGGTGTCCGACATTTAAAAAACAAATTAACGTATGCCGATGTGTCTGGAGGTGCGTGTCGGTGGGCGTCGGACACGTGTCCGGAGGCTTCGGACACGTGTCCAAAGGCGTCGGACACGTGTCCGGAGGTGTCAGACACGTATCGGACACCATATCGACACCCTATATGAGGTGTCGGAATTGAGGTTGTTGAATGTGCATTAAATTTAGGTTAGTTAGGTTAATGCGACATTTTTAGCATGCACCCCCTGGAATCTAATCGTGGCTCCAGCGCTGGCTATAATTACCCCTAATTAGTCCTGATTAACAATATTTTAGTAAATCAATTAACCCTAATTAGCTCCAACGAGCCTAATTAGTTTTAATTAACCCTAAGAACCTGATGAAATTTAAATTAGCTGTAATTACCCCAAATTAGCCCAAATGAACCCAATTATGCGCATATTGATTGTAGTTAGCCTAATTAGTCATAATGTGCACTAACATAACCCAATTACGCCTAATTAGCGCTAGTTAGGACTAATCAACACTACTCGGCACCATCAAAACCCTAATTAGGACTAAATAACCCTAATTAGTCCTAATCAACCCTAATTAGCTATAATTATCCGAAACTAGCCCTCATTAACATTAATTAGCCCTAACATAACCCAATTAAGCCTAATTAGCCCTAATTAGGACTAATCAGCACTACTCGGCACAATTAAACCCTAATTAGGACTACATAACTCTAATTAGCCATAATCAACCCTAGTCAGCTATAATTATCCGAAACTATCCCTCATTAACATTAATTAGCCCTAACATAACCCAATTAAGCCCAATTAGCCCTAATTAGGACTAATCATCACTACTCGGCACAATTAAACCCTAATTAGGACTAAATAACCCTAATTAGTCCTAATCAACCCTAATCAGCTATAATTAATAATCGTAATTAACCCTAATAACCCAGTTAGCCCTAATTAGCCCTTGTACATCCCATAATTACTCCATGTTGCCCAGAGATGGTTCAATTACTCGTTGTTTACAAACCCTGCCTTCTTTATATTAATTGTTGTTTTGAGAAGTCCATTGGCAACGAGATGGTTCAACTCGTTGCCAACGAGTTCTATTTAATGTGGAATTGGTAACATATGCAACGATCATTCTGTAGTTTTGATATTTCGGAAAGATTCTTGCATATCTTATCAATTTCTGAACACATGCATGCATAGAAACCCTTAGTTCCCGTTCAAAGGTACTCATTACAAGGTAATGCCTTGTAATGAGCCTTTGGATGTCCAGTTTGGACAGTTTGGAAAAGCTAATTGTTTATAAAACAGTATTTTGACTCATGCTTTATGTTCTATGTCGTGGATATTTGGTACACGTTCTCGTGTGTTTCTCTGGGTGCATACAGATCTGGTGTTCTAACATCCGTCAAACCTTCCTGAGCAAGGTTAGATGAATGTTAGAACACCTAATCGATGTGGTGTACTTGGAGAAATGCGGGGAGGTGCTGCCGAATTTTCCACAGACATCGGACTAAGCATGAGTTATTCACTGTTTTATAAACATGTGCTTTTCTGAATGGGATAGGACCACTACCTGTGTCAAGAGTGGAGGGGAAATATGTAGACATGTTGTAACATTCATGCATTGATATTTACATCGGCAATGCCTAATCACTGGTCATTATTGAAGGTGGTATACAGTACGATAATTCAGTCGTCATGTCAGTCGATCGAAGTTGGATGAAAAGGAAGAATGCTGAAGATTTTGAGTGTCGCGTTGACGAATTTCTCGACTTCGCTTATGCGCATCCTGCACATGTTGACCTTGATAAGATAAGGTGTCCGTGCGGTAGATGTGAGTTGTTGCACTGGAGAAAAAGAATTGAAGTAAAATGGCATCTTCGTCGGTACGGTTTTATGGGTGGATACACAAGGTGGACGCAGCACGGGGAAACGATAGTATTGTCGTCCAACCTGGCTAGTCAAACTGAAGTTAGGGAGGAGGCACGATATGATTTCCGAGATATGATTATGGATGCTGGGCATGCTAATGTTGACTGGGGTAACGACAGTCCACAACCGCCGAACGAGGGGGCTCATCAGTTTTATGAGTTGTTGAGAGCTGCGGAAGAGCCGCTGTGGGATGGAGCTCCGAAACACACACGGCTGTCTGCGGTTAGTAGGTTATTACAGTTGAAATCAGACCACGGGCTGAGTGAGAAAGGTTTTAACGAGTTTGTTACCTTCATCAAAGAAATACTGCCCGAAAGTGAAAAGCTACCGCCGTCGTACTATGACGCGAAGAAGATGATGAGGAAACTTGGGTTGAGCTATGACCGGATAGATGCGTGCAATAACGATTGTGTATTATTCTGGAAAGAGAATAAGGATTTGTCATTATGTCCAGTATGTGATCATTCGAGGTACAAACCGGACAAAGGGAAGAAGAAAAACATTGCATGGAAGATATTGCGATATTTCCCGGTCACACCACGGCTTCAGAGAATGTACTACTCCTCCAGTACAGCTGAACATATGAGGGCTCACCGTGAGACTCGCAGCAACGATGCCGATGTGCTGACACACCCAGCTGATGGAGAGGCGTGGAAGGAGTTTGACCGCAGGCATCCAGTCTTTGCTCAGGAAGTTCGAAATGTTAGACTTGGTCTGGCAACCGATGGGTTCAACCCTTTCGGTCAGTCTACCACGCCTTACTCCTGTTGGCCTGTTATTATTGTCCCTTACAACCTTCCACCAGGCATGTGCATGAAGAAGCCGTATATGTTCTTGTCGTTGCTTATTCCGGGGCCGAAGAGTCCCGGTAAGGACATAGATGTGTATTTAAGGCCGTTGATTGATGAGTTAAAACAATTATGGAATCATGGAGTCGAAACATATGATGCATCCCTTAAACAAAATTTTCAGATGAGGGCTGCTTTGATGTGGACTATACATGATTTCCCCGCATTGGGAATGACGTGTGGCTGGAGCACACATGGGAAGCTAGCATGCCCTGCTTGTATGGGCGTGAACCCCGGTCATACGTTAAAGCACGGCGGAAAGGCCTCGTGGTTCGGATGTCACCGTAAGCTTTTGCCACCGGGCCATCAGTTTCGTAGGCAGAAGGATAAATTTGACGGGACAATCGAGCGTGAGGTTGTCACACTGGACTACCCATCTGGTGAAGAAGTACTCTCACACCTGGAGGCACTTGATACTGACATACCACACGGTAAGGGTGTGCCAGATCGGAAGATTGCAGGGTTCGGGAAAGAGCACAACTGGAGAAAATTTTGTATCTTCTGGGAGTTAGCCTACTGGAGGACGCTCGTTATCCGAAACAACATGGATGTGATGCATATTGAGAAGAACGTTTTTGATAATGTGTTCAACACAGTGATGAATGTCAAGGGCAAATCGAAAGATCACCTTAAAGCGAGAAGGGATCTACAACAGTTGGGTGTACGCCGTGAATTGCATCCTCGGACAGTCAGTGGGAGGACCATACTTCCGAAAGCACCTTACTGTCTAGACAAGAAACAAGTGGAGAAGGTCTGTCAGTGGGTTAAGAATTTGAAGCTTCCGGATGGGTTTGCGTCCAACATATCTCGTTGTTGCAATGTATCGGAATGCAAGTTCCAAGGGATGAAGAGTCACGACTGCCACGTATTCATGGAGAGATTCATTCCTATTGCCTTCCGGGGACTGTTGCCACGGGTTGTTTGCGAGACTTTGACTGAATTATCTCATTTCTTTCGAGATATATGCGCTTCTACGATCCGGGTGAGTAACATGGAAGTGCTTGAGAAGAACATTGTGGTGACGATTTGCAAGCTGGAGAAAATCTTCCCACCTTCGTTCTTTGATTCAATGGAGCATCTGCCTGTTCACTTGGCATATGAAGCTAAGATGGGTGGACCCGTGCAATATCGGTGGATGTATCCCTTCGAGAGGTAATCCTTAAATTGTTATAGTTGTTCGTTTACACTTAATGCGACATCTGTTATCATTGATATTCCACCTAACTCGATTCGCTAAACTTCTAGGTTCATGTTCCATTTAAAGAAAAAAGTCCGTAATAAGGCTCGGGTTGAAGGCTCAATTGCGGAGGCTTACGTAATGGAAGAACTTGTAAACTTTTGTAGTCAATATTTCGGGCCTAATGTTGGTACGAGGTTAAATCAACTAGGCCGAAATGACCCCGGATCAAGCACAAATTTGGAAGGGCAATTGTCAATATTCAAGCAGCCAGGGAGTCCGTTCGGCCGAACGTATACTCGATGGCTAACGGATGAAGAGTACAGTGCTGCAACAATATATGCCCTTCTAAATTGCGATGAAGTTTCGGCATTCGTTGAGTAAGTTAAAGTCTTAATTCACTTACATTGTTGTACATAATTGAAAGTGTGTGTTAAGTGAGTCAACTATATTGGTTTGCAGTGAGTTCGATGCGGAATCTTTAATCACTGATCCCGCTGGACTTGAATCTCATCGAAAATCACAATTTGTACAGTGGTTCAAAATTCGTGTAAGATTGTTTAACGAAATTATATTATGTGTTATATACAGTTCTGTGGCCAATTAGTATACTGATTTATCCTTAATTTTTACCGTCATCTACAATAGGTTCAGTCAATGGATAGACCAGTGGCCTCATGCTTGAAATTACTAGCCGAAGGCCCTAACAAACAAACATCCTGTTACGGAGGCTATATCATCAACGGGTTTAGGTTTAACGTAAAAGATGATGACCGAACAAAACAAACCCAAAACAGTGGAGTCTTGGTCAACGGCGACTGTTATGCCGAGAATTGCATGGATTTTTACGGAGAGCTAGATGAGATTGTTGAGCTAACATATTTGGGTTCCCAAAACCGCCTGGTAATGTTCAAGTGTACGTGGTTCGATGTCACATGCAGTAGAGGAATCCGTGTTAGCTCTCAAGGGATTGTAGATGTCAATGTCAAGTCAAGACTTGCATCAGACGAGCCCTTTGTGTTTGCTAGTCAAGCTGTACAAGTCTTTTACGCGGAGGACGTCGCCAATCCCAAATCTCATTGGTATACAACTATCAAGTCCAAGAAATTGCCCGTGACATATGACAGTGAGCTAGACTCCTTTCAAGCCGACCAACCACGTGTCTTGTTCCCTGTTGAGGTCAACAACGAGGAGGACGATCTTCCTCTTCCAACAACACTTCTTGTGGGAGAAGAAGTCGTAGATGATGACGCGGAAGATGTTGAAAGTGTTGGAGATGATGTGACCGAGTCTACTGATGAAGAGGATGAATTAGAAGATGAAGAGGACGACGAGTCCCACGAAGAAGAGGGCGACGACGAAAGTGATGAAGATGATTCGCAAACTGAAAATGATTGACTTGTAATGTTGTAACATCACGGGAAAAATGTAGTAACATTTTAGAACTTGGTGTTTATTGATGTGTTTTTGCACATCCGTTCATATATATATATATATATATAGTGCCGATGATGATTTATGCCTAAATTATTGTTTTTCACGTGTTAATGTCTTTGTATATAATCTATATGAAGTCAGATATGGATAGGATACGGGCTATTCGTGGCCGGGCTGGACGCCGAGCTGCTTCCTCCCCGGTTAGTCCCACCTCGTCATTGCCTACTGATGACGAGGCACAGAGTGATCGCGGACAGCCATCGGGGGCCCAGCCCCAGCCGTCGCCGTCACCGTCACCCCAGCCATCGCCGTCGCCCCAGCCCCAGCCGTCGCCCCAGCCCCAGCTCGAGCCGTCGCCCCAGCCCGACGCAGATTCATCCCACACGCGCGTGCATTCTCCATCTTCCGTGGGTTCTACCTCAGGTATAGTTGATAACGGTGTTTCGTACATTTTCGCTAGCCTTATATTTGAACTGTATTAATGTCTGTGTTTTGTAGGATCTCGACGAGGCCGTGGTCCGACACGCGGGGTACGCATCGACCCCCAGCGTAAACAGAGAGTTACGCTCACGCAGGAGGGCCTGTAAGTACTAAAAATATCACCTCATGCCTTATGTTTAAAATTTTGGGGTGTTAATTTATATTTGAACTGTATTAATTAATTTAATTACTTCTTTGGCAGGATCCTGGAGAATATTGCGAGGACGAAGATCGGCGTTCTTGTGAAGGGCCGATTCTTCGAGCCACGCCTGTACTGGAAGGACTGGGATGCCGCTGCGAGGGAGGCCCTATGGGAGGAGTGGCTGGTACGGTGAAGTATTTTTTTCAGCGTTAGTAAATGTTAAATTACAGTTTGTTTTATGTTGTTAATTTGTGTTATTGAATGCCTTACAGGAGGGGTTCACGTTTGACACGCCTCAGCAGCAGGTACTGGGGCAGCAGGCTTTCTTTGCCTACATCGGCAAGAATTACCGCCGATGGCTCCACGATGCACGGGACCGGGCGAAGAAGGCGCTGCCCGCGGGTGCCCCGATGACGGACATGGCGAGATATCCCCCACATTGGATATCTCACCGTGTATGGGGGGAGATGATAGATCGGTGGGCTGCGGATCCAGGTTGGGACGCCAAGAGTAAGAGCGGGACTGAGAACAGACAGAACAAAGATCCGACGCACACGGGGGGGTCGGTGCCACACGACATCGTCCGACACAAGAACGCGGTCGAGCACCCGGATCTGGAGGACGATGAGGTCGTAGCTCTGACGTATAATCAGACGCACGTGCGGAAGAAGGACAAGGACGAGACGCACCGGGCGGGCGACTATATTTCAGATATTGCCCGGCGGATCGATGTGAGTCAATTTATTTAAGTTAATGTTTTTTCTTTCTATCCTCAATGTCTGTTTCGTTAATTAATGCCCTAACATATCGTTAAACCACTATTTTTGCAGGCCTCGTATGAACAGCTAAGGGGGTCCGAGCAGCAGTCCGGACAGCCATCAGCGTCCACTAGTACGGCTGCGAGTACTGGGGGGTTGAAGCGATGGCTGGATACGCCGGAGGTCGTGAATCGGCCGAAAGGCCGCATACGCGGCCTGCCTAGCACGACTGCTCGTGCCGTGATAGGAGCGTCCTCACCCCCTGCTGCCCCTCCACAGACACCGGCTCCTCGGCCTCAGTTGGACGACGAGGAGATCCAGCGCATTGCTACAGTGGTGTGCCGGATGATCAGGGAGCAGGGCACTGCTGGACAGGCCGCCCCGGCCCCGGATCAGCAGGATCCAGATCCGGGACTCGGGAACCCCTGATGAGCCCCTTCCCGTGCCCGTTCCTAGCTTCCCCCCCCCCCCGTGCCCGCCTTGTACTCTTCTCCCCTCTCCTAACCGGCTATATCCGGTTCCCGGCTTGTACATATATGAATTTTTTTTATTATAAATTTTTTTTATAATTGATTATATATATTTCTTTCTGTATTGATTATTGCGCGTTGTTGTTGAGATTTGAAAATTGTATTACAGGTTTGGGTAATTGAAAAATAAAAAAAAATTCAAAAAAAAAATTGACTTTTGGCGACGGATTAATTCCGTCGCTAAAGTATTCCTACAATCAGTTATTTAGCGACGGAATATTCCGTCGCTAAATAAGTTTTTTAGCGACGGAATATTCCGTCTCGAAAATATAAATCCGTCGCTAAAGAATATAATTCGCGACGGAATATCCGTCGCTAATTAAAATAAATCCGTCGGTAAAAATGACATATTTAGCGACGGATTTAAAAATTCCGTCGCTAAACTATTAGTGACGGGCTTTTATACGAGGGATATTTAGCGACGGTGAATCCGTCGCTAATTCTTTTAGACGGATTTTTGGCTTTTAGCGACGGATTACCCCGTCGCTAAAACCCTGTTTTCTTGTAGTGCACTTCCAACACACTGAGTCTCTACAAACAAACCCAGCACTCTGCCAGAACTCTGTAACAAGCACACCACAACACGAGAATTACACTTCACTTGAAGAACAACAAGCACTAAGTTAGTGCTATTCTTCAATCGAGCATTCTCAACGACAAAGATTCATCGCTCTTTGATTCTAAACATCAAAGGGAGATTCGCCTTCAACCGTGGTGATTTTACAAGTCAAGGATTGCCCTCTAGGAAGAAGTCAATGTAGCGGTTCAAGAACAAGCTTTCTTAGCCCTTATATGGTGACCACAATCAGAGATCGAATCAAAGGACCTAGATTTAGTTTTAGTATAAATCACAGAGTAGTGTAACTTTTACTTTAAAAATCATTAAATTGAATTTTGTGCATTGTTTCTATAGGTCCTTAAACACACCTAGGGGGGGATAAGTGTTTACAACTTTGGGCAGAAATTTAAAACCGAATTTACAAAGTAATAACAGAAATAACAATTATAAATCAACACAGAGATTTATACCGGTTCGGCCCCACCAGCCTACGTCCAGTCCCCGAGCACTCCAAACAAGGGAGACCTACTCGAGCCTTTCACTAACCCTCTAGCTTTTGGTACTAGCTCAAACCGTAGTACATATTTTAAAACCCTTCCAAGGTTTCCAACAATTTACAAATGAAAAGTGATTTACACTTGAGATACAACAACAAACTCTTTCTTGAGTAAATATTACAGTGAATACAATAAGACTAAGCTTTCTTAGGTGAGAAGATCTATATTCTTTCAAGAACCAAACTAAGAAGCTTACAACAAACTTTCTCAAATAATGAACTCACTCAATAGAGAATAGATGGATGTGTGAAATAAGATGAGAGACTATTTTGAGAAGAGTTAGAGAGATATTTTGCAAAGATTGGCAAAAGTTAGCAATAAATGCTCTCAAGGCTCCTTTTTATACCAGAGGAGAAAAGAACCGTTAAAAAGGGAAAACTCAAAGTTTGATTCGAATGAAAAATAAGTTTATTCGAATGAAAGTACATCTCTGAAGAATTCGGTCGAATGAATCTTAAGATATAGAAGAGAGATGTTGAAGCCATTGAAAGATTGAGTCGAATGAAAATTGCTTTTCCTGACCATTGTAGCACGTGTGTCGCCCCTAGCGCAGCTGGGCCATCCTGGACTTGAAAACAAGATTCTACCCTTTGGGCCACTCTTATCTCTGCAGAAACATGATATATGGGTAAATGAATTCTAGTCATTTTCAAATTTCGTTGGGCCACTGGCCATCCGCCGGGAGTATGAAATGAGGCATGGAAGGGAGCCACTACGAAGAAAGGCGTAGTCGATGGACAACAGGTGAATATTCATGTATGATCGAGCATGCCCCTTTGTGAAATAAACTACCAAACTGCTCTACCCCAATCTTATGTATGATCGAGCATGCCCCTTATCGCAGCCCATCTACTTCCTCAATCTTATTGATTAGCGTACCCGTTGCCTTATTTGGCCACCCTGGGAGCAACTGTTCATGGCCATCCTATTATAACAGGTTGCTCAAAAGGATCCCCCGCTTGCGAACGTACTCCCCAGGCAAGATACTTAACGCAGGAGATACATTAGTTACATTTATATATCACAAATAATGATCTGGTGATATAACGCAGGGTCTTCCAAAAGTGAAGATTGAAAACTTTGCTTCAATCCAAAATTGTGGCTTTGACCAAAAACTTTGGCTTCCACCGAAAAGTCTTGGCTTCGACTTAAAACTTTGTCTTCGACCGAAAGTTCTTGGCTTTGACCGAAAACTTTGGCTTCGACCGAAAACTTCAGCCAAAAACTTTGGCTTCTACCTAAAAGCATTTTGAAAACAAGATGAAAGACACTGATCAATTGAGTCAAAAGAAACCAATTTTCCTTCGAATGAAAGTTTCAGATTTGGTTCTTTAGTCGAATTTCTGGGAGACCTTTTAAGAAAGACTTAGTAGCAAGTTTCATAAGGATAAAAAGTACTTCTAGCTCTTGAATCTTTGATGTAGTCCAAGTCTTTGTTCAATCTCAATTCCAAGTCCAAGTTCAAGCTTTGTCCAAGGCATGATCTTTGTCTTTGTTTAATTAGGATAAACCCTGAAATATTTATCTTAATAATTGTGTTTGATTAATTTAGAAATAGGAATTCTAGAATCATCAAAATCATTAAGTCAACAATCTCTCCCTTTTTATGATGACAACATTAATTCTAACATAATATTATCATACTCTCCCTGGATAAGATAGCATTCAAACACAAACAATGAATGAATAAACTGCTTTACTATTAACCAAAAATATACAGTTCAGAATATTTACAATAAGCTTTGTTCTCCCCCTTTGTCAAATAAAAAAGAAGGACAAACAACGAAACAATTAAAGAGAAGAAAAGAAGAAAAATCTAAGGCTGACGACAGTGGGCACCCTGAGCTGAGGAGGAAGGATCGGTAGGTGGCGGAGCAGTTGTGGGAACCTCAACAACTTTGACGTCACGAGGAAAGCAAGACATCAGAGGATTGTATGGCAGATGTGAATTGAAGAACCATTCTTCACCTTTGGTGTCAGCGTGTCTAGAAGGAAAAATGTTCGAACAAGTGACTCGAAAACCATGCACTTGATCAAATATCTAATGTGCCAGGTAGCGGTTCTACTCAGTCAAGATGCTCGTAGTCAAATAAGCCTGGGGACGATAAGCTTGAAGAGCGGCGTCCTGTTGGCAGTGAAGATCGTGCTGCATCTGAGTTAAGCTCTCCAAGATTCGAGCATGGTTGAGAGGAAGGGAGGAGATGTTGGAAGCAAGTTCGTTCAGAAGGGTATGAAAGTCAATTTGGTTGGAGAAAAGCTGAGCGGAGGATTATTGAACAAACTGATGAAGGGAAGCAAGCTCGTGGAGATGGGCGGTATGGTTAGCTGCGACAGAGGCAGCGAGAGTGGTTTGAGATTCAAGAATGAGTTGAATATAGGTGGAAAGATGAGAAAGCTGCTCGGAGAGATCGGAGTTGTCAGTTGATAAAAAATCGTCAAAATTGAGGTTGGAAAAATTGTTAAGTGGACTGAAGAAGGGGTCAAAAAGGAGAGGTCGGCAGAGACAGTGCAGAAGAGGAAAGGTTGGAGGGTGGATGTGGTATAGAGTGAGAGGGGTCAGTAGGCAGTGGCAGTACAGACAGAGAAGGGTCAGTGGGTGTTGGCGAGTGAAAGGTAGGAACAGAAGCGGGAGCGAGAGCAGGGAAAGACTCAGTACGAGTCCATTCGGTAACTGCTACACGCTCGAGAGAAATAGTGTTGGTAGTAATGTAACACCCCGATAGTTTTTCGGATTTATTTGAAATTTTTAGCGGCGAATAGATTTTTACTTAGCACCGATATTATAATGTAGCCACTTTTAGCAGCAGTTAGTGAGGCGACGATATATAATAACCCGTTAAAAAAAAAATTCTTAGCACATTAAATTATCGTAACAAATTACGATGGACCCTTTTGAAATAATAAGATGTTTTGGGAAATTAAACTTTGAATAACTAATGAAACTTGAAGGGGGTTTTGGTAAATTTTCTTTTAGGATTTTATGTACAAGTATAGCTTTGTTGGGTAGCCGTCCTGGCCTCCACTCTCCTATGTCTGATACATTTTGAGTGAGATAGAGAAGAGACACAGAGAGAGCATATTTGCTCTACATTTACGGAGAAACAAAGTAGAACAAAGACAAAGAAAGGAGAAAAGAGAAAAGGGAAGAGAGAGAGAGAGAAGAGAAAGAGAATTATACTGAGAAGGGGTGTGTGCTCGTGAGAAATGGAGAGAGAGCCACACAAAGGAAGAAATTGTACCCAGAAAGAAGGAGCGAGAAAAGGACGGCAGATTGGAATTTCGTCAATTTTCCAGTAAGTTTCGATCTTTTTCTCTTACATTACAGTGACTAGGTGTATAGTTGGAGTAATATATGAGTGTGTTTGCTTGTGGGGCTGCAAGGGAGTGGGTATGAGTGTTTAATGTATTGTGTTTGATTAACTTGATGTGTGACATATGTGATCTGCATGAAGATGCCGGACGACAGTGATGATCACTGTAAGAACAGCCATGGGGCTGCCATGAAAGTGTGTATTTAGTGTTAATGAGGAGCTGCAATGGCAGCCATGGAACAGGGATGAGTGCACTGTGTGAGAATGAGTGTTTGTGTGTGTCTTTGTGCGTATTTGTGTTGGTTCAAGAAAGGGAAGGAAGTGTATATTTGATAGTGGGGGTGTGTGTGTTTTGTGTGTATTTGAGTGGGTGCATAGGTGAATGTGAGAGTGGGTTTGTGAGGTATGTGAGTTGGCTTGTGGGGTGTGTGAGGAGGACAACTATTGCTGTCCGTGAGTGTGTGTGTATATATATTGTGTGTAGGAGTATGCATAGTGTCGGTGTAACATGTGACTGCAGAATGTAAGTGGGTATTTTTGGTGTGTGATTGTGTGTGAAATGTGTAGTGTAAGTAGTGTACTACGAGTGAAAATGGTGTATTGGGCTGCTATGTGTTTTGGGGGTGTCTTGAAATTGAGTACATCAGTATAAAGAGGAAGAAGAAGACAGGTGAACAATAGTGGGTCTATGCAGTAGAGTGGTACACTGTGCTTGCACAGTTGTACCACGTGGCTGTTGGGACTGTACACTTGTCCAAAAATTCTGAAAATTTACAGGATGATTCTTAGTGGAATATTATAATTTCTGTGAAAATTTCTTAATTTTCTGATGTCGTATGTATTTATTATAATTTCTGCAATTTCAGAATTGTAAAAGTCTTTTGGAGCCCTTAAACCTAGAAAATGGTCAAAGAAAAATTATATTAATGTCTTTATGGCATAAATAAGACTCAGTAAAAGTATGATAATTTTTTAAGTTGATTTGATATCATTTTCCATATCGCATTGAGTTTAGCAAAACGAAAAATAAAGAAATAGTTTACTGCCTTTTAAATCCTATTTTAATTTCTATAATTTTTATACATATATTAAGGATTGTATAAAAATTATGAGTACTTATTTCCAGGTAGAAGCAATTATGGAAATTTGTTGATTTTTAGTGTATTTAAGGAATTTATTTTTAATTCGAAAATAATCAAAATTTATATTTTTATCCCATATGCTCTATTAAGCTATAAATAATGCTTAATGAACGACAAGAATATTTTTGGAATATTTCGGAACCTCGTGGAGTGTCACGAGTGTCGGGTTAGGTTGGCCGAACGTGGGACCCGCTTTGAATTTTGTCGTTCCGGATAGAGAAATGTGTACGATGTGGGTAGTTATATTAGGTTTATAATATATCAGTGTGGATAGCATTCTGATAAATAATTTGCCCGACCTAGGTTAATCCAAGGAATTTTGGATCGAGGCTGTTGACCATTGCATAGCTTGGACTGAGGTAAGGGATTTCTTCTGAAACCCAGTTTTCTCTATTTGTCCTCGAATATTTCTTTGAATTGTTATCGCTATTCTTTTGGATTCTGTTATTTTGATTAAGTCGCATTGTTTGCCTTAAAAACCTATCTTGAGCCTTAAGCGTTTATTGGAAATCATATTCGATGCATTGTGTTTATTTCTCGTTGTGCATCGATTTAAGAATTGTATTATCCTTTGTTCTCATTCTGCATATTGACATGAGAGTTTGCATTGGTGTGTTTGGCGGGAGTTGGTGTATAGTGGAGGATATTGGTGTGGGCTAGTACCTTGATGGACTAGTCGGTGTATTGGTGTGGGCTAGTGCCTTGATGGACTAGCCGGTGGAAAGTGTTAATGAGCATCGCCTTTGTGGCTTTGCTAAGTGATTACCCTGCACTGCCTGTGTGGCTTTGCAATTGCTCATGTTATTGCATTCGTGATTGTTTGTATCGTGTCTAGAAATCGTATTGATATCTAATGAAACTACTTATGATTCTTTTGGAAAATTTATGAATTTCATCTGAAATTGTTTCGTAGTTTCTATCTTTGAGCGACCTTACTGAGCTCTCAAAAGCTCACTCCCCTTTGACTTCCTTTTCGCAGGTGATAACCAAAAATAGATCGCATTGGGTGTGGACTAGATCTGAGCCGAGCGAAAGAGAACTTAAGTTTCAGTATTAGCCTTTAGAACCCCTGCGTGGGCCATTATTGTTATTTAGAATTGTTAGCTTAGATTTGATGTTTCAAGTATAATTGTACGCTAAGAGTATTATTTTACTCAACGGTTTAGTTGCTCTGACGGACTGATGGTTCTAAATGGCTTGAGTTTGAGGTCGTAATTGTCTTAGTGTATCTGATCGAGCGAGTGTTAACGTTCTGGAAATTCCGGGATGTTACAAGTAAGGTCAGTACAAATAGTGAAACCCGTAAGACAAAAGGAAGTCTCGTCAAGGATGTGCATGCTAGGAATGACACACATTCCGAGACAGCGGTAGGAAGCGGTACATGAAAGTACTTTAAAATCTTGGTCAGAAGAAGACCAAAAGGAAGATGAGTGGAAGATTTATTCTTTCGGGCATCCATTACTAGTAAAATAATACCCACAATGTTTAAAGGTTTATGCTAACGAAAGCGGGTTCGTACCTACATGGAGGTGCCACAAAGGCTGCAGTCCGTGTTAGCTTCCAAGTATGCAAAGTGAGAGACAACGAGGATGGAGGAAAGGCTGAAAGCAAGGCTTCCCAGACAGGCCCTGAGGAGTGGTAGTGCTGCGGAGACGAGGCTGAGACGAACAGGGCCGGCAGTAGACAGTCCAAGTCAAGGTCCCAGTCGGGGTCCAATGCTACGGTCTAAAGTTATGTTTTTCTCACTAGAATCCAAGAGCTCCCAAATTCTAGAATGAGAAAGCAATTTTGTAAGAATGAGCCCAAAAAGTCCTTTTTTGAGTCATAAAGTTCACTATTTATAGGAAACAGTGTGCTTATATTATAAAGTGCCACGTGTCATCCCCTGGGAGTGACACGTCACCAGGGGGTCCTAAAATACCGGTTCTTCGTTGGACTGTCGATTCCCGAATTCGCGTTGCCTGCCCCATACAGCGTCGCTCTACCTGTTTGAGAAGATTGACCACACCACGGTAGCATGATCAGAGTAAGCCCATTGCCCCAGCCACCGATCCAAGCCCTTACTGAATCCCACAAGATGCGTCAAGATACACGCAGAGAACCTGACAGCAGTGAGGCACTAAAAGTGACTTTTAGCGACGGATTCGAATCCGTCGCTAAAAGTCACTTTTACCGACGAATTTTCCGTCAGTAAAGGTCCGTTGTTAAAAAAACTTTTCCGAGAGATTTTTTGTCTGTAAAGATCTTTAGCGACAGATCTTTATCGACGGACTTTTACCGACGGAATATTTCATCGCTAATTTTTATTTTTGATTTTCTCCCTTTTTTCTTTTGCCAAAAAAATTTGAAAATGACTTTTACCAACAACTTTTGCCAACGGAATAAATCAGTCGGTAAAAGTCAAAATTTTTGAAATTTTTTTATGATCTTTAACGACGGATTTTTGGAGACGGCCAAAATCCGTTGCTAAAAGTTCTTAAATTTAAAAAACCCTACCCCTTCGTTCTTTTTTCCCCGCCGCTCACACCATTCCCTTCTTCTCTCTCTCAGTCTCTCTCTCTCAAACCTTAAATCCTAACCACTCACCTCCCACACACCCAACCCGCACCCGCACCCCGCCGCCTCTACCGCTCGCCGACACACAGGGGCGGAGCTACGTATGAACGAGGGGGGGGGGCTAATGTACCCCCTCAACTTCCCAAAAAAAAGTTCAGTCTGCGACTCTCTCTCTATGCCAAGTCTCTCACCCACTCCCCAGACCCAAACGACACACACCCACTTGGCCACTCACCTGCGACGGTCGACGGTGACACGCGGACACGGCAGGGGCTCCTGCCTCCTTGAGTCGACTCTCTCTATTGAGCTCAGCTCAGATCTGGAACGAGTGGAGCAGTGGACGTGCCGATCTGGAAGTATAAGTGATCGGTGAATAGCGACGGCGAGGCGAGGACTCCACCGGCCAAGAACCCATTGCCGGCGATGAAGTGTCGACGACCGGTGACCCTTACGGTCAATTAGTCAATTGCCTAAATATTTTTTAAAACTTTTTCTTCAGAAATTCAGATTTTTTAAAAAAAATATAGAAAATACTTTTAGCGACGGAATTTTCTGTCTCTAAAAGTAAATAATTCCGTCGATAAAAGTAATTTTTTTTTCCGACGAATGACATAATTTTGTCGCTAATCTTTTAGTAACGGGGTTATAGGCAACGGACTTTTAGCGACGAGGTGTCCGTCGCTAAAAGTCTTTGGCGACGGATTTAGGGTTTTAGCAACGGAAATATCAGTCGCTAAAAGTCCTTTTTCTTGTAGTGAGGGTTGCCCTTGTATCCAACTGTCAGGCAAACTAGGCGCGATGCCCTTCGAGGACCTGTTCCCGTTCCGGAATGACCCGGGGATCATTGCCCTGGTGGTGTCAAGGATCAATGGTAACATGAGTGGACATGCTCGCAGCTCAGTGCTCAGAGTCCGTGGTGAGGGGTCCTCGTGCCGGAGCCCCCCGTGACTGTGACAACGATGGCTTTAAGGTAGCGAGCCCATCTCGTGGCGGTGATGACTATAAGGCTGTGAGTTCATCCCGCTGCGAGGGGTTCTCGTGCCGGAGCCCCCCGTTGTGACGGCGATGGCTTTAAGGTTGTGAGCCCATCCTGTGGCGGCGATGACTATAAGATTGTGAGTTCATCCCGCTACGAGGGGTCCTCGTGCTGGAGCCCCCCGTGATTATGACAATGATGGCTTTAAAGTTGTGAGCCCATCCCGTGGTGGCAATGGCTATAAGGTTGTGAGTTCATCCCGCTGCGAGGGGTCCTCGTGCCAGACCCCCTAGTGATTGTGACGGTGATCGCTTTAAGGTTATGAGCCCATCCTGTGACGGCGATGACTATAAGGTTGTGAGTTCATCCCGTTGCGAGGGGTCCTCGTGCTGGAGCCCCCGTGATTGTGACGATGATGGCTTTAAGGTTATGAACCCGTCTCGTGGTGGTGATGACTATAAGGTTGTGAGCTCATCCCGCAGCGAGGGGTCCTCGTGCCGGAGCACTATGAACGGAGCCACCCGAAAGCATGTAACATGATTATGGTGCATGGGCGCGGCGACGAACGTTGCGAAGACAATACCTGGTGCCGTGGGCACATGTCATGGAAGTGGCGCACAGGCGCGGCAACGAGCGTTATGGAGACAGCACTTGGTACCAGGGCACGTATCATGACGATGGCGCACGGGTGCGGCGACGAACGTCACGGAGCAATTCTTGGTGCTGGGGGCATGTATCATGAGAATGGCGCGCGGGCGAGGCGACGAGTGTCATGGAGACAACACTTGGTACCGGGGCACGTGTTATGAAAGCTGCGCGGCGACAAACGAACGTCGCGAAGCAATACTTGGTGCCGGGGGCATGCATCATGATGATGGTGCACGGGCGCGGTGACAAACGTCGTAGAACAATACTTGGTGCCGGGGCACGTATGAGCGTCAGGTGTGCCTGTTATATCAAAATAATGAATGCAACATGTAGTAATGACAAAGTTGGGAGTGATGGTATGCGGTTTTCGGCAACGGGTCATTCGGCGGTAGCACGTGACTTTGGGCGATGGGCATTGCGAGAGCGGTGTGCGGTCGCGAACGACGGACGTCATGAGGTTGATGCATGACAGACGTTGCGAGGTTGATGTACAAACGTCCGTAAACATTGCGGAAGTGCAAAGACTCGAGAAAACAAGTGCGTGATGGAGGGGAGGCCATAGGCCAAAAATTGGGGGAAGGCCAAGGCCACCACCCCTGTGGAGGCCGAGGCCGACCTTAGGGGGTGGCCAAGGCCAATCGTCAACTCCCATGAAGGGAGGCCAAGGCCACTCCCCCTTTCGGTGAACTTTGGGCCCATCGACGATAAGTGTTTTGATGGCAATGACAAATCTAAAAGTTGCATTATGACGAGCGTGTCGACGTGAATCATACCTACATGGCGAACAAGGTGCCAAAGTCACATACGGAGCGTACGAAGCAAAAAAAGTGCGAAGGGACTTTGAGCAAAAAGTGAAGAACTGGGGGGAAGGCCAAGGCCAACTTCCCATGGGAGGCCGAGGCCGAGGCCGACCCCTTGGCCTTGGGGGAGGCTGAGGCCGACCCCATGGGGTTGACCAAGGCCTTTGCCCCTTGACCCCGTCATTAGATATTTTGATGAAAGGTGTTCTGGTGGTCTTGGTGTGACGATCGCGCTAGCGTGAGTGATGTCAACGCGAAATAAATCGTCTAAGTCACGCACAAGGCCCGCGGAGCAAAAAACGTACGTGACTTGAGCGTGCGCGCGCTGACTGGTTCGACGTGTTGGAAAAATGAATGTTGCATCTATCGACGTGTTTATGCTAAGCGGGACCCCCAGTGGGCCCTTGGGTCCAACCAAGATAGGTTAGGAACAAAGGTGAGCCCCAAATGAAATAGGTAAGGAGAATAATATCGAGGCAGGTAAATGTGGCATAAGAGCCAGAACGGCCCGAAAGGTTATAGCATAAAATAAGGTAGAAGACACGGTGAAGGGGAGAGAGGTCACCTAGGC
Organism: Escallonia herrerae; assembly: GCA_033070095.1. NCBI lineage: Eukaryota > Viridiplantae > Streptophyta > Magnoliopsida > Escalloniales > Escalloniaceae > Escallonia > Escallonia herrerae. The sequence goes on along the minus strand of JAVXUP010000483.1, from coordinate 160,166 downwards.
TGGGTTTGCGGGGTCGAGAAATGGACTGGTTGTTAAGAAGGGTTTGAGTCTGTTGAAGAAGGGTAAAGGGGCTACTAGTGCACCAAGTATTTCCAGGAAATACTATCAGAGAGGATTGGTTGGTGAAACCTAAAATTTGGGCTAAAGTGGTTGCATATAGGTGGATGTGGACCCCATTAACATATGTGAGCGTTAAAAGTCATATTCGAATAGAACATTTGAACTAAACATGGATAATAGACGGGTGGAGGAGAGGGAATGGATGGGCACACCATTCCATCAAAAAGTGTGGTGAGCCCAAGTTAGCTCATGAGGTTGACGTCACTAGGGCGACCTGGAATGACCTCCTTACTGACAAAGTTGGTATAGTATTTGATTTGGTCCTCGGGAGATTCAAAAAAATGGGGAGTATGAAGAATAAGGACAAGTGGTCGGAGGATAGGTAAGAGGAGGAGCTAAGGAGGAAAAACAAGTAGAAGGAGGAGGAGGATAAGCAACGGTACCTGAAGATGATGGAGGAGCAACTAAAGACTGGCGAGAAGGAGCTGTGGAGGACTGGCGAGAGCAGCGACGTGTTGGAACTACTTCAGACTGGGGTGGAGCGACTGCAGGCTGAGGCGGAGCAACTGCAGGTGGAGGGACAGCAGGTGGAGGAGGCACCTAGAGATGTCAAAAGGTCTGGGCCGCCCTGGGGCCGGCTCCTAAAACTGCTCGGGCTGGCCCGGCCCTAAATGGTGAACAGTGCGACCCTGGTCCATAGGGCAAAGGGCGAGGCCATGAAAATTTCCAAAAAAAGCCCGGCCCGACCTAGTCCTAAAAAGGCTCAGGTCAGGCTCGACCCCGGCCCGATTTCTGGCCCTATTCTAAACCATTTTGAGTCACTCTTTTTTTCTTTCCCCTTCTTTCTCATGCCTCACTCTCTCTATCTCTCTCTCTCTACCTAATATTTTTTTTCTTTTTATTTAACTTTTTGGACATGCACATTTCTTTTCAGCTCATGATGATGGTTTCTACTTCTTTATCAAATTTTACTTGCAATCCTCTTCTGTACTAGTTTCATGGAATTATGAAGAGAAAATATATCTTTATTTGTCTAGGAACTAGAAATAACACAATTTAGGCAATAGAAATGGGGAACATAACTCCAGAAAGCACGAGAAAGTTCATAATAAAAGTGGTCTAATGATGCATGCTTCTAATGAGATACCTAATACTACGTAAAATGCAAAGCTGGAGGTATGTTTGAGTGAACATTTTAAAAATATCATTGAAAAAAGTTTTGTAGCCTTGTAGGTATCCATTGTTGAGTTTAGATAACAAAAAGCATTGGTATGAAATTAAGTTGAATTGTCAAGTGAAAATGTAAAATTTTTATAAGAGGAAGTAGGAGCAAATGATTAGATGAAAATGCTTAACTAATCAACTGCTAATCATTCTTGTTTTTCCAAAATTACAAGCAACCGCTCCCAAGCCAGCATAAAAGGAGGAGGGTTGCAACACAAAATAAGATATATATATATATATATATATATATAAGGGCCTGGGCCCGGCCCGGTCCTAAAATTAGGGCCTAGGGCTTGGATAGGGCTTAGATTTCCCAACATTGGGCCCGGGCGATTTCTTAGGCCCGAAGCCCTGTTTGGCTTGACCCGTTTCCTGGCCCTTTGGGCCCGAGCTGGGTTGGCCCAAGCCCGGCCCTTTGACACCTCTAGTGGCACCAATTCAGACTCGTGTTCATTGTTTGAGACGTGCATCACAAGGCAACGTCAACTTAAGGACGAGGATTTGAGTCTATGGTTGACAGGTGTAAAGAGAGAGAAGAAAAATGAGAGATGGTAAAAACGAGACAATGAACAATGAAAAGGGTAAACAGTAAAAAAAGTGAAAGAAAATGACTGGGGTATTTATAGACGAAGGGTTTTCATTCGAATGAAAACTCATTTTCATTCGAATGAAAAAGTTTTGATTCAAATGGAAGTCAATTTTCATTTGACCGAATTGTGCAGTCGTAAAGAAGGAAGAAGAGAAAAGTATTTCGTTCATATGAAAATAAATTTTCATTCGAATGGAAGAATTTTGAGTTGAATGGAATCATCTTTCATTCAACCGAATTGTGTAGTGACCAAAACTGTTTCATTTGAATGAAAGACTTCCATTCGAATGAAAACTTTTCATTTGAAGTAAAAGTTTTCTGTCAAAGGTAAACTTTTAAGTCGAATGAAAAAACGTTTCATTTGAAGGAAAACCTTTTCCTTCGACTAAAAAGATCAGAAGAGAGCTTAAAGAGATGGATGATCAACATTTTAGCTAAGATCACACGTTCCTAAACAACGACGAAGAGAACAAAAACAAGATTCAGCTAGAGGTTTGGTAAAAATATCTGCGAGCTGATCTCTCGAACCAACTTTCTTGAGTTCAATTAAACCTTTCTGAACATTGTCTCGAAGAAAGTGATGACGAATATCGATCTGCTTAGTGCACGAGTGAACCGTTAACCCTATAAATTGTAGATTTATAGGCCTTACTCTATTTACGGGGCCGGGGGCCCTCGTTTAAGGTCAAGGCCTTACTCTATTCCGATTACAGTTCGCCCTTGCGTCCACAAAATTATTATCCCGGGTGTAGGAGGGATTTGGGTCCTAGTCAGGGGGGCTCGTACGCTGACCACAGCACACCTAATTAATGAAATATTTGTGATCGATGCGAAGGAAATTCTTGATGATTTTACTCTGATTTGAAAAACTTTTCGGAACTTTCATATATGTGTATATGTATTAAAAAAAATTTAGGATGGTAACATTGAATTACTAATTTTGTTAAAAGAGATATCCATGGCATGTTTTGAAATCTTTTAACCTATTTTAGGAACATGGTTTGTGTACTTGCTAGGCTTTCGCTCATTCCTTATTTTTCAGGAGAGGGCCTAAGGGAAGCAGACCCGTATGAGAGTCACGAGGGAGAAATGCCCAAAGTGAACCCGTAGAATAATAAGTGTTTATCATTCGAGAATGTTAGTTCTATAATTATTGTTTGATCAAACTAATGTAGGGAGCTTAAGTCTCCTCGAGTTCTTTGTAAAATCTCAAGGACATGTCATTAGGGTTTTATTTAGGATTATTGGTAGTCTGTGAGTTGGATTTAAATCTCAAATTACAAGTTATAGTAAGGCTTGGTAGTGCCCTCGTAGGTGCCTGAATGGGCCTGCTACCAGTCACGCGTGACATTTATGTTTAGCCTTTAATTAGTATGCTCATGGATCTTTATAAAAAAAAAAAAGGGGAAAACCTTATATTTGCCTCCACAAGCCCTTTAGATAAAGCAAAAGGCTCACAATTCCCATAATTTTGGATATGAACGTAAGGCTATATATGTTGTTTTGCAGTTATTGTTTGAGCTAATTATTTCCCAAGCCCATGTGATTTCATAAGTTTGCTTTCTTTTTTTGGTTAATCAGGAGAATAATGATATTAATATGTGGACCAAGTTACAAGAGTAGCCAAGCTACTTTCCTAGAGCGCTATATCTTTTTAGTTACATGAGTAACCAAGTTACTTTCTAAGAAGACCAAATAAATTTACACTGAAATAACACAAGTAACATAAAGAAACTTACCTTGATGGATCTAAAATTCACTATCTCTTTTTTTTCTTTTTATACAAATTTTAAATCAAATCTATTCTAGACCTCTCTTCAAAGTCAGAAAGGAATTTAGTTCATATGCCCAATGTTAGCTCATCTACCCAACATCCAAGACTTAGAAAACCAATGGTGATCACTATGCAGTGAGGGACAGAAAGTCACATCCAGCACTTTCCAAGTAGCACCACTGCTGTAAAATTCGGCGAACTAGACAGCACCACCTCTGTAAAATCCAGCAAAATTTGAAAAAAGTACAGTCAAAGCCACAGTTCCTTCACAAGCCAAAGGATCCAATCCCCTCACCCCACTCCCCCTGCCCTCTACTCCAACCCTTTACCCTCACCTTACCTCCCCACATTCCATAGCATGACCAAGAAGAATAAAAAGAGCAAACTACAGCAAACTGATTCCACGCCCAAAAAACCCTTTCTCCTTGCCCCCCCAACCCCCCCAGAAGAGCGAAAGCAAGAAGGGAGAAACAATTTATAGAACAGATAGATAAAAACAAATTGCAACAAATTCAATCTCAGATCAAGCTACACATCCACTTGGATTTATGTATAACTGGGATGGAATTGAGAAACCACAAAGATCTGGAAGAAAAACAAATAAGATTCGGAGACATGGTAAGAGGAGTCTAAAGCTTGATCTTGAAGATCATGGTGGCAATAAAGTGGTTGGGCAGTGACATATGGCCGGGCATGAGAAGCGATGAAACGGTAGCAACTATGAAGGCAGCAAGTGGGCGGCTGGGCTACGGGTGGCTGGGCTCGAGAGGAAGACAAGGTGGGGGAGGCTAGAAATTAAGAAGGAGAGAAGGGTGGGGGGAGAGGAGAGGAAAAGCATCTCAACCCCTCCCCTGGCGGCATCAGAGCAGTTTGTGGGGGTTTCTTTAGAGCGAGAAAGAAGATAGAAGGAGTAGCTTGTTTAAGTTTCACATAACTAAAGCTTTTCATAAGTTTGCTGCAAGGCCTATTTCCATTTTTAGATATTTAAAATGTCCATTTGTTAACTTCCCATCTGTTGTTCCATTACTTGAGCTCACGTGCTTGACATGTGATTTGCATACAAAGCCAACATTGGTTATACAGTGACAATACAAAAATACACCAAATTATTGGAGAACCTAATTTACCAAGCCAACTCATTTTACCCATGTGAGTTAACTCAGTAAAGTCACACTTTGCATTAAATGAAAAGGTCAACATAGAGAAAAAAGAACCAATCAGCTAATATCAATAGAAAGAATCAACGAAGCAACCTATCATCTTTCTCCTTCTGAAACACATGCACATTCAGAAGCTAAAATCATAAAAGCCATAGATCAATCACAACTTGAAATCTATCAAAAACACATAATTTATGCACAAAGCCTTAGAAAATTCATCACCCAATAAGCTGAAAGGGGACTTAAACCATTCTCATCTTTCTCCCTCTGAAACAGAACTCTCTCTTTCTCTTTCTCACACATTTTCAAAACCCTAGCCCCCTTCTCCCCCCTCCCCTGCTTCTCTATTTGGGAAAGTGCCTCCCCCTCCCCTCCCCTTCCCTCTTTGTAGCTCTACATATCCTCCCTCACCTTCCATGTTTTTTTCCTTTTATTTTTGTTTATTTTTTCTTATTTCCCCCTTTCTTTATTTCATTATTTTCTCTCTTACAAATCTAACCACCAACCATTGTGTTCCTCTGGCAAGATATGGTGCCATTACTGTCAAGATGATCTGGGAACCTCTTAGTCCCAGCTTTAGGTTAGTAGATTGGTGGCAGATGGATGCGCTCTACTAGTAGATCTGATATTGATCCCCTTCGAGCTACAGATCTTTGAGATCTAGCCTCCAGATGCCTCCTACCGACTAGAACAAGCTCGCGACTCTAAACAAAGGGTATCGCGCAAGATGAAAAAGAAGCAAAGGTCTAGCGCTTTCATTCCAGGAAGCTAGCCTTTATAAGATTTTCTTAACCAAGAGCTAGCTTTGGATAATGTTCCACAGAGTCTAGGGTTCGCACCATAGTAATTATTACACATAGCTCTATAACACCTCAGTATATGCCTACCCATATTATGTTCTCTCCTTTCGTTGCATGGCCTCATTTGCAGGTCCATATTAATTACCGAGCCGATACAAGGTGGGACATCATAATCATTATTAGTATTAGTGTTAATGTCAAGTAATGGAATTTTTATGGGTTAATGACAAAACTGTCCCTTAAGGTTGACACGCATTTGTACTTTGCTCCCCGTGTTTACCACTTTTGCAATAGTGCCCCCCGAGGTTGACAAAACCATTGCAAACAACTCCAAAACCGAACGGTTGTTCAAATTCGACCGTTAATACCACATGTGCATAGCACACGCGATTTTTGGCATGGGTAGATCGGTCGTTTCCTTACCAAACCCTCTGAAAACCCTAAACCTCCATTACTCTCTTCCCTTTCTTCCTCACCTAAAACCATAAACCCCCAATTCTATGTTAAAACAAACATCATCTGAACTAGGGAATTTGACACATGTAAAATCTATGTAAGCACATATTGATCTAATTGATGCTCCCAAAGATTTGTGATTTCTTCTATTTTACATATATAATTTGCTTTTAATTCTTGTCCCATATTGTTCCAGCATCTTACGCAACAATTCTTTTTCTGGAAACATTCCCAAAAAAATTGGGGATTTGAAGGAGCTAGAAGTACTGGACTTGGGATATAATAACTTCAGTGGGCCTTCCTACTGATCTCGACAATAATCTCTCCTTGTCAATTCGCTACCACTACCGGCAAAAATACCCACTTGAGCAGTGTTGGAGAAGCATTGATCTGATAGGGTATGTTGATGGAGATGGTGGTGGTTGTGGATTTATGGCGAGTGATGTAAAGGGAGACAGAGAGGGAAAGACGAGGGGCTGGTGGTTGTGGTGGTTTGGCCGTGGTGCTGGATTTACGGCGGTCGTCAAGGACTTGGGACTGGGCAGCCTGGGTAGCGATGAGGCAAAAGAGACATTCATGAAGGCAGGAGGCACAGACTCCGATGCTGCTGCTAAGATCGGTGGCGTGGTGCTTCTTGCACCTCATTTACATGCATTGTTGTGTGCACTATGTGCATAATATGGGCATCTACGTATGTGGGTGTGGCGTTTGAAGATCTGATCACCAGATCAAGAAACCATAAGTCAGATTTCTGTAATTTGCAAGCAAGAACCTGAATTAGAAAGATTGGGATCAGAAATGACCAATCTACCCATGCCAAAACCGCGTGTGCTGTGCACATGCGGTCATAACGGCCAAATTTGAACGGCCGTTTGATTTTGGAGTTGTTTGCAATAATTTCGTCAACCTCGGGGATACTATTATAAAAGTTGTAAACACAGGGAGCAAAGTGCAAATGCGTGTAAATCTCATGAGACAAATTTGTAATTAACCCAATCTATAACTACCATAATCGGGTGATTCAACCAATTCAGAAGTTAAAAGACCTAGCTTGATTAAGGTGATTAAGAATCAAGAGTCAAAGTCAAAGCACCAGCTTATTATGATAGAAGGGGCGTACTTTAAGCTTTTCCTTTATATCTCTTCTCAGTATCCGACAACCTTCATTACTGTCAATCTTAGCAAATATAGTACTTTCAGTTGCCACTGACATGTGCCAGAGCAAGGACTGAACAAGGGATTAGCCCAAGGCTTTCCAGGACACAGAGCCTAAAGAGTGTGAAGCGTGGCAGTGCTGCAAGGGTGAAAGCACAGGGTGGGTACACGGCAACAATTAATAGTCCAAATGCTTAGGTCCAACTTAAGTGTCCAGGGTCAAGGTCCTTTATGTTTTTCTCTAAAATCCTCTGTAGAGTTCTAGATTGAGAAAGTCAATTCTGAAATGAGTTCTATTCTTCTTTTGAAAATGAATTCCCAAATCCCTATTTGTAGGGGTTGAGAAGATGATGTCATCCATTGACATGTGTTGCTCCTAAAAGTGACACCTCGCAAAGGAGACCACATATGTTAGACACTCTACAAACCGTTGGATCGCATATTCCTCAGCTTGTGCTGAATTGCTTCGCTCTGTCTGCCTAGAATGACTGGCTCACACAGCACTAGTGTGGCAGAGAACCATTGACCTAGTCACCAGTCCAAAGCTCTAACTAAGTCCCACAAGGGCATCGAGAGACACATAGAACCTGACAGTAATGGAAAAGTTTCGATGTCCAAGTACCAGGTGGACTAAGTGGGATGCCCTTTAGAAACTTGCTTTTTTATCTCAGAACGACCCAAGCGTTATAGTCCATATGGGAGCACCAAGGTAGTTTCCAGGAGCACCAAGGTAGTAAAGGAGTCTCATATCCCTGCAATAACTCCTTGTTCTTGAGCACTCGGAGCACCAAGTAGTTTCCAGGAGGAATTGCTCACCTGGCACGAGAAGAGTCCTTATGTTGGAGCAGTCGAAGCTCCCTAGTAGAGACTGTGTCCCCAAGGGAGGAGTCTATCCAGTGTTGAGTCCTTATGCGAGAGTACTTGAAGCGAGGCCAATGTAGTGTCCTGGAGAAGTTGCTCACCTGACGATATAGGAACCCTTATGCCAGAGCCCTTAAAGCTCCCTAAGGTAGTCGTCTTGAGGAGTCGCCTACCCTGAGCGATGTTGTCCACTCTGAAGAATAGGTTAAAGTATGTTTCACGACCAAGGTGAGGTGTGCATCTTGTGGTGAAGGGACGGACCAACGCCAGGGCGTTGTAATGCAACAAAGTGTCAGGGGCCATGACTGTATAAATGGCGTGACAAATGGACATGGAAAAACGTGTGCGATGTTAGCGACAGTCAATAGGGATAACGCAGGGGCATGGTCACTAAGTACAATCCGAGAGTACATGACACGGAAAAAGTGCTAAGGTCATGTATAAAAGGAATCAACACTCTAGGCACGCTCAGGCGTCTCGCCAACGGCCACATGATGCGTAGACGATGCTCGAATGCCTTCACGAATCACAGCAGTGGGCATTTTGCAGGGGGCACGTGGGTGGGGACGATGCTCGAGCACGGTCGAGAGAAGGCGTGGGTTGACTCTTTGAGGGGAAGGCCTCAGGCGAAGCCCCCTTGGGTAAGTAACGTTGTCTACTCTAACACCAGGAATATTTACATTCCAGAGGCACGGCACATGCACTTAGAGTTGCCCATATTAGTAGCATTGAGCTTTTGACCGTTGAATACTCGCTGACGTGTCATTCAAGAGGTTCAAGAAGGTTGCAATAACGGTAAAATATGCGTAGCTAGGATGGGCTAGCAACATAATTCTACCATGACGCCAAAAGAGCTGATCGTGGATCAAATCTGACTGTGGCTGGGTGTTTGGCAAGATGGTGATGATGGCGGCATTGATGATGACAATGGTGGCAGAGCTAACTGTGGCTTGATTTTTGTTAGTGAATTTGCTAGTTCTTGCTGGTGAGCCAATATGCTAGCAGTTGGTTTATCACAAGGATGATAGTGGTGGAGGTTTGGGTGTGGTCATGATGATGGTGGTGGTCGTGATGATGTTAGGTTGGTGGAGTAGTGGTGGTGCTTTAGGAAATAAACGGGCTGGCTAATGAAGAATAAGAAGAAGAAAAAATAAAAAAGAAAAAGAAACCTGACCAAAAATGTGGGTATGCTTCCTTTTGTGCCCCGTAGATTTATGAAATGGACCTTTTAAATAACTAAAAATTATAAAAAGGGCATACAACAAGCTTATGAATTTTTAAGGCTTGGTGAATAATTGGCTCAAACAACTGGATCGAAATAGCCTAACAAGCCTAAATATAAACCACAACTTCTTTGCTACTTATACTTCTAACGATAATTTTGCCTATCTAGATCTCTTGGTGAAAATTATGATCATAATGTTTGTTTATAATTATTTTCATATTCTTAACTTGTTATATAATACTCAGTCTTCGAGTATTGACAAATCAAGATTATATATGCGCAAGCCTTAATATAAACCACAACTTCTTTGCTACTTATACTTCTAACGATAATTTTGCCTATCTAGATCTCTTGGTGAAAATTATGATCATAATGTTTGTTTATAATTATTTTCATATTCTTAACTTGTTATATAATACTCAGTCTTCGAGTATTGACAAATCAAGATTATATATGCGCAAGCCTTACAAGAAGTAGCTATGAAGTGAAAACAACTTTTATTGTGAACAGAAGGTGCGGTGGATTCACCAATAGGAATAGCAAGAGAGACGACATGCCCATGATAATGTATGTCATTAACAAACGCTAAAACCCATGTGCCAAAAAAACATATACAAGAATGCAAGCTTTGTGATGTTGGGTTCCGATTATCCTAATAAGGCCCTGTTACTCTTGAATGGAACCAATTAGTTTTTAATGAGGTAATTTAATAACCCTCAGTAAGACAATAGCTTTTAGACCTAGGTTTATGCAAGAAAGTGAGCATGAGGATTTAGTAAAAAATAACCCTCAGGGTTCATTTAGAAAATAGCACTCGGAGTAAACTTATCAAATTAATAACCTTCAAGGTTGATTAAGAAAATAACCCCCACAATTACAAAATCGGTAACCCTCATGGTTTATAAAAGGACTGGCCTAAGAAAACAACAAGACTTGCAAAAAACGGCAGACTCGAAGAAAAGCTCAAACTCGAGGGAAAGAGCAAGCTTGGATAAGGCCGGAGACACGAAAAAGGGAGGAGAGAGAGAGAGAGAGAGAGAGAGAGAGAGAAGGGGGGAGGCCAAAATTGTATTTCGGTTTACGTGGTCATTAAAAAAATCTTTGCCCATAAATACCCTTGAATTCAAGCAAGAAAGATAAATGAAAATTTGAGTACATGTTACACCATACCGTAGGTTGTTACAGTTTCAAGTTACCTTACTAATTATGCTTTTCAAACCAATCAGTGGGCACCTTTTTTACTCATTCTCCAATTAAGAGGGTAGAATTTGGGATGACCAAATGTGATTTAATCTAGACTAATTCATGTATATGGGTGTTTGGTAAAAAAGATTAAAAGATTTAATTTGTTTTAAGAAACTAAAAATTAATTTAATCCATAATCCTGAAAATTGAGGATTATGAAATAATCAATTTTTTTTTATAAACAGATTTGATCTTCTAATTTACCAAACTAGCTTCATACTTCTCTCAGAAGGATATTTCATACTCTTTAACTAGTTATTAGATTTGACTATCCATTATACTATAAGTACTAATGTAAAATTGTGGGTACTTTTCATTGAAAATCAGAAGTAACAAATTTTGCATGTGGGTACAAAAACCTTCTTTTAGAATTTATTTTTACATTAGAAATACTTACAAATGAAAGTTATGTTAACATTACTTCGTTAGATGGATATTAGAAATTTATTTTATTAAGAGTCGTCTATGGTCATTTGGTCGTAGTAGAATTGATTTGTGCACTTTTTACCCATAACTTTTTATAGCTTTAAGTTAATGTATAATTACTTTTACTGAACAACAAATTGATTCTGTTTAAAGTATGTTACATTATATTTTAAAAATTGATTAAGATTTATGCTGAAATTTGCATTTTAAAAGCAATTCTGAACATACTTTAATCAATAATAATCTCACCAAAGCTAGAGTTGTCAAAGGGCCGGGCTTGGGCCGGCCCAGCCCAAGCCCATCGGGCCTGCTGTGGGGCAGGGCCGGGGCCGGGCCAGTGGGGCTGCCAACCGGGCCGGGCCTGCCGAAGGCAAACCTAAGCCCAGTCCAGGCCCTGGCCCTAGGCCCAATATCTAGGGCCGGGCTTGGGCCGGGCCCGGGCCCTTTTTTTTTTTTCTTGTTATTCAATTTTAAATTTCATCTCTAGGCAATATTCACAATTTAACGAATCTAATCTTTATCCTTTTATTTCATTATAAGTAATATACATATATATGTATGTATGTATATACATATTTATTTGTTAGCCATTATATTTTTTATTATATGTTAAACATTTTCATACTCTTCTTGGTGAGCTTTATTAATAAAATCTTAACACATAACAATTTATATAGAAAAATAATAAATGTGTTCATAGGCCCTCCTCCTTTTATCCGGGCTTGGCTGCTTGTAAACAAACAGGCGAAGTTACCTATTTTTTTATATATACGAAAAAATATATATCTTGCTTGTAAAAATTTATTTTATATATATGGAAAAAAAGTATATTTTGTGAAAAAATTTATTCTTAAAATTCTAACAATCAAAATAATAATGCATGTCTATCCAAAATATCAGCAATCAAAGATCAAGAAATCTGCAACGTCAACCAAAAGGATCAAAAGAGGAAAATAAAAACAAATTACCTAATCATCCAGAAGTACTTCAATATCCGAGTCACTGCTCTTCCTATCATCAATCGGTTTATCTTGCTCGCGGTATTTCGCATCAAGATAATCCTTCCAACATACACATAGCTCGAGCGACTCGGGGTTAAGACGACTCCTCCTGTCATCCAAAACCCTCCCGCTGGCTGAAAATGCCGACTCTGAAGCAACCGTGGAGGCTTGCACTGGCAGTACATCCCGTGCAATTTGGGATAAAGTTTTATACATGTTTTGATTTTGTTTCCAAAAATTTAACAAATTAAAATTAACCTGTTCTTGCCTTGATAAATCAGAATAATGATCAGTATTTGCATATACACCAATCTCATTAAAAGAGGAAAAAGTATACGAACCTGCCGAATTAGAAGTACCTTCACCTGGTAGTTGTCTTGCTACTAGATGTTCAAAGCCCTGAAGGTATGGCGCATAATACCTCTCAACAGTGGATGATGATGTAGCTCGCCCGCGCACGTCAGCAGAATTACGATAGACGTTGAACAAGTCCTCAAACCTCTTGCTCACTTTTGCTGTGAATGCGGTTGTCTCCTCTGCTGTGTAGCACATTAATTTCGATATCTCTTGTATCGAGGCGTTCACGCCATGCAACTTTAACCTAGGATCTAAACAAGTAGCCACAGTAAAAATAGCAGGCAGTTTACTCCAATATTTATTAAATTTTTGATCCATCACTTTTACTATTTCCTTAAAGGGTCCTATATATCTCCATTTTGTTAACATTGTAGCCATCTTCAGAATTTCTATTACAGCGAGAGGAGAGGTGGGATAGTACGTACCAGACAATAAATTGGTAGACGTGTAGAATACCTCCAAAAATTCAGCTAGGTATGTGGCCATCTGCCATTCCTCTTGAGTTGGCAAGCCGGCTGGGAACTGGGTTAGTAGAAAATGCGTATAGACTTCTCGGTATGCCAGAATGTGTAAAAGCATGTGGTATGTAGAGTTCCACCTGTGGACCACATCTGTAACTGCTCTCCTGCGAGGCATATTATATTGAACACACAACGTTTTAAATTGTTGTGTTCTCGGACTCGAGCTATTAACATACGCTGTCATACCCCTCATTTTGAGAAGAATATCTCCTGCAGCAGCTAAACCATCTTGAACAATTAAATTAATAATGTGACAAACACAGCGAACATGAAATAATTCACCATTAAGTACAGGTTGAAGCGTCTCCTTTAAAGCTGCAACAGCAACTTTATTATTAGAAGCATTATCAAAACTAACACTCATAATCTTATCCTTAATTTTAAATGTGGTGCATGCTTTTAATATAAGAATAGCAATGTTCATTCCATCGTGCGGATAAGGGAAGTGCTCGAAAGCGATGATTCTCTTGTGCATAACCCAATCTGCATCAATCCAATGAGCGGTCACACAAGAATAACTAACAAAAGTATAAGGAGATTGCCAAATATCAGAAGTAAGACTAACTTTACCGTCAAATTTATCGAAATAATCGATAAGGCGTGCTTTAGCAGCATTGTACTGTCGGAGTGCATCGGATCTAGTTGTGTTTCTATGAACCTTTTTGTACAAAGGTTGAACGTATGTGTTCATATATCTAGAGTGCTTAGGATTATCGGCAAAAGAAAAGGCTTGTTCATCATGAATAACAAATTCAGCGAGACCGTCTCTTTGCTCTCGCTGATTATAAACAAATAACTTACCGTCAAAAGATAACTGCGTTTGGGTAGGTTCGACGTGGCCTTGTCGAGGTGCACACTGAGGGTAATGCCTGTTAAGATGTCCATTACCACTACCAGACGAAAATAATTTAGCACAGTACTTACATCGAGCTTTTCGGATGCCGTCCACCGTAACTTCATCAAAATGATTCCAACACTCGGCTTTCTTTTTTTCCCCTTTTGGACTTCTGGCTCATTACCGGAGGCATTGCTCGGCCCTTCTTCATCATGACCAGGCATAGGGTTGAGATTATGCCACGGAGTAGTAGCTTCGCCAACCGAGCTGCGTCCTTGACTATAATGCGGGGGGTCTTCATCAGGCGTGTATTCAAAATCTGGAATGTTTTGATTGAACTCCCAATTGGCTTGGGTATCTATCATACAGCCTGTACTCATTCGTCCAGGAACGAATGGTTGTGTTGGTGCTTGGATTGGTGTTTGTGATGGCCGTGGCGCTGGCGCTTGTGCTGGTGGTGGTGCTTGCGATGATGATGATGTTTTTCGTGATGACGATGCACGCCTCATTTTCTTCAATAATCCAGCCATATTTCACGCTAAACTTTGTAAGAGTAACTAAATACACAAGTATAAGAGTAGTAATAAGAAATAACAATTAAAAGAATGAACGAGTAACAAATATTAGAGAGTTAGTAATTAAAAAGAATTTAGCAAGACTAGTAATTAATAAACAAGAGTACTAATTAGTAAATACTAGTAGTAATTAGCAAGAGTAGTAATTGGAGAGGAAAATAGTAGCAAAGCTTGTAGAAATATAGAATGTTTAGGTAAGAGAGAGTAAGAAGATTGGTGTGAAAAATTAGAGAGAAATGGTGTGAATTTATAGATTTTAGAAACTTCACAAAAGACCAAAATACCCCTACAAACTATCCGTTTATAGTTGTTGGGGAGGGTAAGAGTGTAAAGGAGTTGAAAAATATAGGTTAGACTAAAATACCCCCCAAACTAGCCGTTATATTGCTGTTGGGGGGGTAAAAGTGGAATTTTGGAAAAGGGGTGGAAGAAAGGGGGGAAAAGCAAAAAATTCAAAAAAGTGGTGGGGCCAAAACCGGGCCAGACCCGGGCCGCAGACCGGGCCAAACCGGGCCAACTTCGGGCCGGGCCAAACCCGGGCCGGGCCGGGCTTTTTCGCAGAATCTGAAGGCCTGGTCTAGGCCCAGGCCCCAAGCCCGCTTGTGCTGGGCCGCTACTGTTCATGGACGGGGCCGGGCCAGCCCACGGGCCGCCCGGCCCGTTTGACAACTCTAACCAAAGCATGTTAACCTTCCTAAAAGTCATCTTTGACCAGATGTAACACCCGGATCCCTCTTAAATTAATTACCCTAATACCCAGAGTGGTACTTCCCACCTACATAAGGTATTAAACTAAATATACTAATGTTCTTATGTTTGTACTTTTCACCTCTTAGGCTCAATTTCTAGTTTGAGCTCAAGTATCACTTCTCTATTACAATTGTCAAGAAAAGAAAGACAGTTGCAAATGTAGCAAAATCAAGCTATGGGTAAAATCCTTGATGTGAAGGCTCGAAACTGTTGATTGGAGGTTTATGCCAAGGCTTACCTGCTCCGCTATAGTCTTTATCCATCATCAAGTTTACAACCCAGTAGCATCCTCGAGAAATTCTTGCGTGGCTAAATTAAAGTTGTAAACCTCAATTAACATTTCAACACATTTCTATTTAAATTAGCCTTGCGATATTTTGAGACGTCTTGCATATTGGTTAAATGAATTTTCTTTCGGCATGCTACCACTTTCGTCGTGCATAAGATTTATCAAAAAATAAAATTAAATCCAGAATTACATATGCGTGTGATAGTCACAAATCTCACGTAATTTGATGTATCACATCATGTGAAGTACTATACTGGGATTACAATTATGGGTGCAACTTGGTTGGGTTTCAACGCAATCCAAGTAAACCCGCGTGCTTTTAAAACCCAACAATTCGGTTAAATCCAAGAAAAAATCAAATTTAATGAGACGGAAATGAGTTGACTTGATTGAATAAGTTGGTTTGCTTAAACAAAAATATTCTAAAGGAAAAGAACTTCAACTCCTTGTACATTAGAATGATAATTAAGTTCTTTTAAACATTAAGTGGACCTCAAGTACATACAAGTATGATAAACCTAAACTTCTTTCGTCTCATCTAAGAACATCCATTTGTAACCAGGAGAAAACACAAGAAACACAGGGAAAATAATAAGAGAGAAAAACGAAACAAAATTGCTCTTTCTTAAGGGCCAAACTTCCGTCAGTTGTTTTTAGGTGGGTGGGGTTTCGGCGGATGATAATCAGCATTGAGAGACATAAAACTGTCCTTCAGACGACTTCTCCTTCCACTCGGTTTACATGTTAAGTTCAGCTTCCCTCTACGGCTACATTTCCCAACAGAATGAGTTGCACCTGAGACCTTCGAATTTTCTCCTCCGTTCATGCTTTCGGCGTCTTTCGCCATCTCTTTAACGGAGACTTTTCTCTTCATCATTTTCCTTCCTCCAATTTTTGCGTGGTTAGCTTCTCTTGCAGTAGGAACATCATTGAGGACATCCTGCATTGAAGTTCTTTCTTTTACGCTACATACTCTAGTAGTATGAAAGAAAATAATAAGTCCAGAGAGGAAAACGTTTTTGCTAGAAGAGTATAGTATACTGAATACTGATTAATGCACAAGTTCACTGACTTTTCTCTTCATCGTTTGCTTCCTCTAATTTTCCTAGCTGAGTATAGTCTTCTTAAGATTGATCATTGACAAACCACATTTTTTGTAGGACAGTTGATGAAATTCAGAGAATACCAACTTTTACTTTCTTTAGTTCCTGATCCGTTAATTTAAGATAGTGAAGTCATTTATGTTTGCTTACCACAAAAGTTTTCTTTTCTTATCATCTCCGGAAAAAGCAAAAAATACCTGATTAAATAAAGAAAATGTTTTTGAAAAGAACTTCTTGGGGGGGGGGGGGGGGGGATGGGTATCCCAATCTATGCGAAGTTAAAGTAGGAAAGGAGGTTAAGCTTTTCATATCCAGTTAAGAAATATGGTTGTGTAATTTTATCACTTTGACAATTTTTTTTTAGCTACTATTATCTGACAATGGGTGAAAGGCGGCTGTAAAAAAGCGAAAACACATTATAGATATTTTCACATTTTCGTACTGCTTGTCTTAGATTTTTTATTTTTTTCAAAATAAAAGCTGAAAATGGTAAACATACACGATTACTAATATTTTTGGTCATCATTATAAAACCCGAAAAATGTAAATAGTAAGTGAACGGGGCCTAGGTGAGGTCTCACCTTTCCAACGGTACCCAAAGGACTCCCTCCTTCCGCTGCGACCTCTATTTCCACCATAACTATTAAGTGTAGGAAAAATTGCTTAGATTCTAAAATAAAAGTTATTACGCAAATATTAAGGGCCAAAAATGGGCATTTACCTTGGTGAGTATTTGCAGCAGAGTCCAGTAACAAAAGGAACATAAGTGCAAAGGCAAAGCTAGTAAACCTTATGGAAACCATTTCTGCTTTCTGTTCCTTTTTGGGGAATGTTTGTTGCTCAACAAACAAAAGAGAGGAAGCAAATAAAGCAGAAGAGGGTCTTTATAGACAGTCCAAAGTCCAATCCCAAGTCAAAGCTATGGCCCCGATGACTACTTTTGCCTCATTTCCCTTCTCTAAAATGCATATGGCCATGCATTGGGTAATGTAGTTCTTCGGAAACTGGAATTTATTAAAGAAAACAGTGTTAAAAGTTGAGAAGGGTTTTATGGGTTGGTTCACAATGTTAGGAAAAGGCATGTAATGGTGTAGAATGGAAGATACGGTTGTTTTCCGTTTGTCTGCCGCCATGCATGCAACGATCGAGGAGAGTTTGGTTTAATTTGGTTGCCAAGATTAATTTGCTGTACACCGGCTGAAGCACTTACTTCAACACTATATTAAACTTTCCTGGGATATTGTCGTTGTTACAGAAAGTTCAGTCCTAACATAAGTGATTGATTGGACATTAAGTGGCAACTTCATTTTTACATGCCGTTGTTATAGCGACTTTTTTTCTCAAACTTCATTTTTTAGCAGCGATGAGTTGGGAATTTAGCCTCATCCTCTGCTAATGTTGTTACTTTCAGAGTAGTACAACATCCCAAAGAAGTAAACCTACATGCCCTTCTTATACCTCGATAGGGGACTAGCTCTAGGTAGCTCCCCGCTAAGAGTGAACTGATCTAGGGTAAAATGTGCAACCAATATAATAAGAAGGGAGACAGAAGAGCTTCAAAGCTGCCCAAGTTACTTTAGCACGCATTCTAATACAAGTGGAGACTACAGTTAATGGCTAAACTTAGGTTACACTTGGTTCCAGGTGTGAAGAGTGATGAGCCATTATATTACATGTGCTACAGTTTGGCTGTGGGAAGAACTGCCGTCGTATAAGAATTTAGTAACACTAAGACTCAAAATAAAACTCGAAGTGGAATAAATTAAGTAAGAAACAACTGTTCATATTCGAAAAAGCAATAAGATGGGTTAATTACACTCATGTCTTTGAAGTTTGAGTGAAATTATACGCGTGTCCATAAGTTTGAAAAATATGCATTTATGTCCTTTGACTTAACGGAATATCCAAAGACATAACGAAATGGTAAAAAAATGATAATATTGCTCATAACTAGAATTGTAATTGTAATTCCTGATTTGCCCATCTTCTCTTTTGCCCTCCCCCCCCCCCCCCCCCTCTTTCTCTTCATTTTTCGTTTCTTCCTCTTTAGAAACCTGCCACCACAGCACCACCGGGCACGGCGCCAGCATCGACACCATCTCCACCGTGCCGCCATCATTAATTTCCAAGCCCCGCAACTGTGCTACCATCATCAACATCTATGACACCCTAGTGAAACAAGAACCCACCACCCCACAAGCTGAACGTGCCCACCGTGTACGAGAAAGTCAGCTAGCGCAGTACAAATAACATCGATGCCTTGATGTTCATCCTCCCCAATAGGGACCCTGCAAGCAATATCATAAAAAACATATATACTTTTTGGATGGAATCCTAACGAATAGATAAAAGTGTTACCTTTTTAACATTTAAGATTACGGTGTGTTACTTTTTGAAACTTAGTGTCCTTGATTATAATTTCACCATAACTTCAGGGACACTGTTGTAATTAACCCTATTTATTTCATGATTGCACATAACTATATAAAGAGGAAACAACTTTGCTATGGCATCATATGTGGGCAACAAAATTACTAGGTTGACTACCAGAAGACGTAGAATAT
The DNA here is from genome assembly GCA_033070095.1 of Escallonia herrerae. Lineage (NCBI taxonomy): Eukaryota > Viridiplantae > Streptophyta > Magnoliopsida > Escalloniales > Escalloniaceae > Escallonia > Escallonia herrerae. The sequence continues at coordinate 141,196 of JAVXUP010000483.1, read as the reverse complement.
TATGAAGTCATTTTTTTGGTTTGTCGGGGTCTTCTCAGACCGCTTAATCATTAATCAAGACGTAAATCTATATTAGCCTGATGTGTTGAGAAATACGGAGTATATTTTTTTTTAATATTGATTTCAAATGTTGAACCCAAAATGTCAAGAAAGGGGGAAAAAAAAGCAACTACCAATGCGACCTGGTTTATAAAGCCGTTTTCGTGTCCGCTAAAAGTGCACCTTATGCAAGCCGAGTTCCCAAAGATACGCAAGATCAGATACCAGTAGTTTGAAGTTTGAAGAACATGAGCAAGCGGGTTTACTGCATTGAATCACGAACGCAACATGATTAACGTTTCTTACCTTTACAGTTAGTCCTAACAAGAGTATAACACAGGCGTGCTCTCCAACCTTTCGTGCATATTATATGTACGTATCTATTACATATATAAGTAGTACATATGTATATGTTGCAGACTACCCTAAGGCCGATTCACTGTTGGTGGAAACGCCGTGGTAAGAATCAACTCATGTTTGGCCTTTTGACCAACGTAAGAAATTGTGCCATGTGGCTGTGAGGTCGCACTATATGCTTCTCGTGTAGCCACATAGCTATTTAGATAACTTGAACTTTGAGCACCTTTATAACATTGGTAATGTTGGTTAATCATGGCCATGTTCACTTGTTGTCAAAAACTGACACTCCGACCGGTGCTTGATTTATCAAATTCCATGAAATATGACACTACGAAAATGGAATTGCGGGTAGCAATAAAGCACATGTATTGTCATATGGCAAGCCCCAATTTCCTGTATTAGTCAACCGGAATTCGAGGGGCTTAGAGAGGAGAAGTACGAAAAGTTTGAGGGATGAGAGAGTTCAAAAATCTCTTAGGAACAGAGTTTATTTCATGTCAATCATAGTTCACAAAATCAAAAGAATGTGTTGTAGAACATTTAGTATTGTGAATCTTCAATCATGTGATATGCTTATCTATGCTTGTAAAATTGCGATTAATGAGTTGTACATTGTGATACATTTAGAGCAATGGGTTGTACCATGCGTACGCATTTAAAACTTTTTTGGCCTATACTACGATTTCATTATTTTCATCACTTATATAGGCAGATTCAATAACAATTAGCCATATCGCATCAAGCAAAACTTCGCAAGTTGTCATAGTATCCAATGGCAAAAATCCTAGTAACATCAACGAAAAACGGCATCCCTCCAAAGAGGGTCAATCGTCTATATAACTTGGTTAAAACTTTTATCTCTAACAATGGGATCCAACTTTTTGTAAAGCATAAGTGATGAAGCCTCACACCAGTCCTTGGGTATTATTTATTGTTCCTTTCAAAGCATGAAACAAAGATAATTTCAAAAATGTGTGAACTTTCATTTCTTCAGGTTGCAGAAGAAAGGAAGAGTAAAACAAACAAGTTATGTAAGTCTCTCCTAGGCATGCAGTTCCACAGAGAGATGTTCATTCGCACTCCTCTCATGCAAAGATTTCCTGTGAAATCTCATCATTCCAATCACCACCAAAGCTGATCTGCACCCTGGTTACGGAACCAACTACTCTGGTCACGAGACTATGTCTCTTATTCCACTTCACTTAAGGTTTTGATAATTCCGTGGTCAACAATCAACGTGGAAGTATTTCTTTGGCATGTTTCACTTCCATGTTCTCCTCATTGGGGTTAGTCTTCAAATTTGTACGCCCGAGTGTACGGAAAGCAAATTCTTTTGAGTTTAACATTTTTGGGATTCTAAGTCTGTTGAGTTTGAAAAGTAATGGCCAGCCAGCAAGATGAACAGTTTATTTTGTCTGTGAACTTTGGTTTTTGAAACTTGGGTGTTTCCAAGAAAGGGAAAGTTTGCTCGCTTTTCGAGCCATGGTCACATGGATGCCACAACCGTTGAGTTTTCTCTGTAGGGCATTAGGGCCAAGAGCTGGTTATCAAAGAAAACACTTCCATCACCCATCACCAAGCGGTTTCTCAGGTTCTTCTTGATAAAGGCCGAAAGGGTACTAAAGTTAGGCTCTCCAATGAGTCCAGCCAGAATCGCCACAAAAATCATTCTATATGGTTCCGCCACACTCCAAGAACCCAACAAGGTCTAAAGGTATTCCCTATAGTACGAAAATTAACCCGAACTCTTCAAACTCGTCACTTAAAACGAAGATGCATTACTTTTTCAACAACAAACTTTGAATTTAAACGTCGAAGCTAATTTCATTTTGAGTGCATAGTCATTTGAAAATTTTGCTCAAGCGAATTGGGATTGTTCTAATGGTGATGTTGGAGAAAACAGAGACTTCACAAATCTGGAAAAAAACATAACTCTAATTGCCTTCATAATAGCGGAACAAACACAGCTATTTATAGACTTAGACTTACTCTACCACTAAAGCCACTAAAAGGCCACTTATAGACCACTAACATAGTGCTAACAGAAATTCACTCAGCCACTACAACCACTAACATAGTGTTAACTAGCTACTTTAGAAAAACTAGACACTACCTAAAAGACTAAAAGACCAAGTCAAACTTTCAATCATCCTTCAACACTCCCCCTTGATTCAAAGTTGCAAACAAGAAGCAGATATCTGAAGTATATGAACTTCTCTATTGACAGAGACTTGGTACACATATCAGCCAATTGCTCATTTGTACTGCAATACTTCAAAGTTAACTCCTCCTTCACAACCAAATCACGAATGAAATGGAAACGTTTATCAATATGCTTTGTTCTACCATGAAAAGCTGGATTCTTTGTCATGGCAGTTGTTGCTTTGTTGTCACAGAATATTTCTATCGCTCCTTCTTGCCTTTGTTGAAGTTCTGCCAGTATTTTCCTTAACCAAATAGGTTGGCAAGCTGCTGAAGTGGCTACAATAGACTCAGCTTTTGAGAAGGACAATGTTGTTGTTGCTTGCTTCTTTGAGCTCCAAGTGATTACTCTTGACTCAAGACTAAAAACATTTGCCGAAATACTCTGCCTATCATTCAACGAACTCCCCCAATGGCTGTCTGTGAACCCACATAATCTAAAATTGGAAACTTTTGAGTACCAAATCCCATAATCTATAATTCCAGCAACGTAACGCAAGACCCGCTCGGCTGCTCCAAAATGAAGCTTTGAAGGATGTTGCATAAACCTGGAAATCAAACCAACAGAAAATGCAATTTTGGGGCTGGTGTGGGTTAGATAAATTAAGCCTCTAACCAAGCTTCTAAACTGAAACCAATAAAACAACCCTAGAGGGGGGTGAATAGGGTTTTTGAGACTACTTTAAAAATTAACAAACAACAAACCTCAATCTCAATAACTTAAATAAGCAAACAACCAAGTAATAATTCAATGAAGATGCTAACTAAACAATCTCAAACAATTAAAGAGCAATAAGTAAAGAGATTGAGTTAAAGATACTTGACAAGGAGAATTAAATGGTTCGGCTTGATATACCCACAAGCCTACGTCCACCCCTTCAAGGAAGTCCCTTGAAAGGCCCTAGAATCCACTAGTATGATCTTCCTTACGGGTCAAGATCGAACCTCTTACAATCCCTTGATGCTATGCCCACATCAAGAACAAGCTTTGACAAACCCAAAGCTCCAAAGCTTGACAACCCCAAGCTTTGATACAAGAACCTTTCAATGAAGAAATGTGTACAAGATTTCACTCTCAAGAAGTAGATGAGTACAAGTTTAAGCACTAGAACAAGAGAGAGATGGGAGAATTGATGACTTGAAGAATGCTCACTCTCAATCAAAGAATTGCTCACAAAGATGCTCTCTTTAATGATGTAAAATCATGAAGATGAAGAGAGAAAAGTTTAATCTATGAGCCTTGATGTTTCTCTAATGAATGGAGGCTTAGAATGTGGTTTCCATAGTGTATGATGAAGCCCCAAATCATTTATATAGAGAGCAAATGAAATATAGCCGTTAGAGGCAAAATATGGGCAAAACTGCCATTGCAGTCGACTGTATTCCCAATGCAGTCGACTGTAATCCCTCTAAAATAGCCGTTGGAGTTTTGTCCTCGAAAATAGCCGTTGGAACTGAATTTTGACCAATGCAGTCGACTGCATTGGAATGCAGTCGACTGGATTCAAATACAGTCGACTGTATTACCCTACTGCCTATCAGCTGCCTCACGGAACCCCCTTTCCTATTTTGGGCATAACTTTCTCTAGAAAAATCGGATTGATGTGCCGTTTTTTGCGTTGGAAAGCTAATGAAAAGTTTTATCAAGATATGAAAAGATTGGCACCAAAATAGTTTTTGAGAAAATCTGAGTGAGCTCCAAAGTTCACTCATTTTCAAGAACCACACTTGTGTGAAAGGTTATGAACTCACATGCAATGCACAAGGTGTCCTAAGGTCTTTTTAGGTCATAGTCATCAATCCAACCATCAAACCAAGACTAGTTACATAATAGTAAAGACCAATCATAATCGTAGTAACTTAGTCTTTGCATTCTTTCTTGCTCTTTGACGTAGGACTTGATGAAGCTTCCATAGTATGTCCACTATAACCTTAAGCTTCTTTGGCTTCAATCCATCTATCCAACTTCTTAAATGTGTCTTCATGAGTGTCATGTATATATCTACTAAGAATCCACTCAAAACACACATTAGAACATAATCAATGTGTAGTTATCATCAAAACAAGATGTAAGCCTAGGTTATCCAACCATAGGGCTAACAATCTCCCCCTTTTTGATGATGACAAACATTGATTCTATATAAGGTAAGATTTATCATATGATAGTCAATTAAGCATAACAATCTCACTTAGAACATTCAATAATCTCTAGTATACTCAAGACATGTCAATCTATCTCATTTAGCGATTAAGCTTGTAGCTAGCTTCCCTAGCTAAAACAAGATATGCTCTTCCTCTAATGTTCTCTCAAAACACACAATCACATAGCATATAGAATCAAGATTATTTCTCCCCCTTTGTCATCAACAAAGAGACAAGGGTATGCATGTGTAGAGAGATAATTATAAGCAAGATAATAGCGTGAAGTGCATATAACTCATGAACTTATAGGATGACATCAAGAGTTCCTTCATGATCCAAAGAAAGATAGGCAATGTAGCTCAATAATCTCATTTACTTCATGCATTTTTCAAGAGTAACAAGATAGTATGTGATTCAAGGATGTAAGCTTCCCTAGCAAGTTATCATATGCATATTACATCCTAACGTATGCTCCCCCTCGATCAATGCCAACAATATCCAACAAACACAACTAAATGTCTGACCGAGTCATGATCTCCTTTTGGCATTACCAAAAGGTGCGTGTGTGTAGGAATGACAATGTGAAGCATAGAGATGACATAATTTCAACATGAAAGTTCCACAAAGCAAATGATGGTCATCAACAATCAATATTACCTATATAAGTGCAAGAGGACCATTCATCAGCAAGGTTCACATTAATTCTCAACAAGCAAGCTATTTATATCATGAGAAATAAGTATGACAATTTAAGCATGCTTCATGACATATAAGTTTAGTGTATAGCACAATGTTGAATAGAGCCAAGTTTTACCCTCTTGATGAATTACCAAGGAATTGAGCTCATGAGTGATCATTCTTGAAGTCCATTTTCTTGACAAGCTTTGAGGCTCTCCTCATTTTAAGTAGCATATCCAATCTTGGAATGCTTACTCCCCCTTAAGATTTAACTTGTTGCTCCTCTTTCTCAAAATTTTCTTGGAGCCTTCTCCTTGTTGCTATTTGCCTTTGATTTGAATAACCTACAATCACAATTTAGGTCTAACTTTTGGTACCCACATTTTCTTGGGTCCATGGGTGTTAGTCTTGCATTTGTAATCTTGACCTTTCACAACCCACATCTTCTTTCTACCTCTAACATAGACAATTCTACAAGGACAATAATTAGTCGTATGCCCTTTCTTGTTGCACCAACCACAATGTGTAAATGGTGTGCAATAGTTCTTTGGTTGTTTTGAATGAGTATTCAACCTGGCTTGTTGTTGAAAGATTTTAGGAGGTAAGGCCAAGGGATCTAATCCAAGACCACCTTTGTTTAGGCCAACTCTTTGGTGTCCAAGCATGACATCCAAGTTGTTTTTACCATCAACAAATTTTTCAAGGCATTTTTTCAAATCACAAATCTTAAGATTTAAAATTTCATTTTGTTTTTCTAAAATCGAAGCATCACAAGAGATTTGTTTTGTGCTAGGAATGTTCACAATCAATTCAACCAAATCATTATTCACATGCTCTACATATAAATGGCTAGATATGCATTCATTCTTGGCATGCAACTCACAATAATCACTTTTTAAGTCATCTAATTCTTTTGAAATCGCATGCACTTGTTTTCTCAAAGCACAATTTCTCTTGGCTAATTTCATGGATTCTTCATATAAAAGAGCATAAGCATCATGAATATCATCATTGGAGCAATTGCTATCACTGTCACTATATGAAGAATTTACCTCATCATCTTTTCGAGCCATGAAGCATAAATTTGCATCTCCCTCATCGAAATGACCACGTTCATCTCCATTTGAATCATCATCACTACAAATGATGGCTTCGATTGATGTCTTCATGGAGTGCTTCTTTCTTGACCCTTTCTTCTTCTTATTCTCCCATGAAGTAATATCTACACTTGAATCATTCTTGCTCTTGTGTGAGTTTCCAACTTTCTTAATTTTGAGAAACTCATTGAATACCTTTGCAAGTATGTCCATCTCCTTGTTATTCAAGTCTTCTTCCTCTTCACTTGAAGATTGATCCATCATTGATGAAGCTTTAAGAGCGATGCACTTCTTCTTCTTCTTCTTTGGAACTTTTTGCCCGGATGATTCGAGTTGCATTTCATAGGTCATCAAGGAGCAAATTAATTCATCCAACGGGAAGGTATTGAGATCCTTTGATTCTTGAAGTGCGGTGATTTTTGCATTCCATTCTCTAGGTAATGTCCTAATCACCTTTCTCACAAGATCACCGTTAGAGAAATCTTTTCCTAATTGTTTCAAAGTATTAACAATTTTAGTGAAACGAAAATTCATTTCCATAATAGATTCATCAGAAAACATTTGAAACAATTCATATTCTCTATGCCATAAATTCATCTTTGAATCTTTTAGGAGAGAAGTCCCTTCATGAGTGACTTGAAGTGTATCCCACATACTCTTAGCCGAATCACACATAATAACTCGATTGAGTTCATTTGTGTTTAGAGCACAAACAAGGCAATTCTTAGCTCTAGAATTCATGCAAAGCATACTTCTATCATGATCACTATACTCCGATTTGGATTTTGGCTCTTCAACCTTGTCAACCACCTTTATCGGAACGTATGGGCCATTCTCAACAATATCCCACATCTCGTAGTCTTGAGACTCTAAGTAGATTTTCATCTTAACTTTCCACACACTATAATTGGTCCCATTAAACAATGGAGGCCTAGTGGTAGAACTACCCTCCATACCCCCAACGTAAGCCATGATCGATTAACTCTCTTGGCGTTACCCAATATAACAAGAGCCGAGGCTCTGATACCACTTGAAACCAATAAAACAACCCTAGAGGGGGGTGAATAGGGTTTTTGAGACTACTTTAAAAATTAACAAACAACAAACCTCAATCTCAATAACTTAAATAAGCAAACAACCAAGTAATAATTCAATGAAGATGCTAACTAAACAATCTCAAACAATTAAAGAGCAATAAGTAAAGAGATTGAGTTAAAGATACTTGACAAGGAGAATTAAATGGTTCGGCTTGATATACCCACAAGCCTACGTCCACCCCTTCAAGGAAGTCCCTTGAAAGGCCCTAGAATCCACTAGTATGATCTTCCTTACGGGTCAAGATCGAACCTCTTACAATCCCTTGATGCTATGCCCACATCAAGAACAAGCTTTGACAAACCCAAAGCTCCAAAGCTTGACAACCCCAAGCTTTGATACAAGAACCTTTCAATGAAGAAATGTGTACAAGATTTCACTCTCAAGAAGTAGATGAGTACAAGTTTAAGCACTAGAACAAGAGAGAGATGGGAGAATTGATGACTTGAAGAATGCTCACTCTCAATCAAAGAATTGCTCACAAAGATGCTCTCTTTAATGATGTAAAATCATGAAGATGAAGAGAGAAAAGTTTAATCTATGAGCCTTGATGTTTCTCTAATGAATGGAGGCTTAGAATGTGGTTTCCATAGTGTATGATGAAGCCCCAAATCATTTATATAGAGAGCAAATGAAATATAGCCGTTAGAGGCAAAATATGGGCAAAACTGCCATTGCAGTCGACTGTATTCCCAATGCAGTCGACTGTAATCCCTCTAAAATAGCCGTTGGAGTTTTGTCCTCGAAAATAGCCGTTGGAACTGAATTTTGACCAATGCAGTCGACTGCATTGGAATGCAGTCGACTGGATTCAAATACAGTCGACTGTATTACCCTACTGCCTATCAGCTGCCTCACGGAACCCCCTTTCCTATTTTGGGCATAACTTTCTCTAGAAAAATCGGATTGATGTGCCGTTTTTTGCGTTGGAAAGCTAATGAAAAGTTTTATCAAGATATGAAAAGATTGGCACCAAAATAGTTTTTGAGAAAATCTGAGTGAGCTCCAAAGTTCACTCATTTTCAAGAACCACACTTGTGTGAAAGGTTATGAACTCACATGCAATGCACAAGGTGTCCTAAGGTCTTTTTAGGTCATAGTCATCAATCCAACCATCAAACCAAGACTAGTTACATAATAGTAAAGACCAATCATAATCGTAGTAACTTAGTCTTTGCATTCTTTCTTGCTCTTTGACGTAGGACTTGATGAAGCTTCCATAGTATGTCCACTATAACCTTAAGCTTCTTTGGCTTCAATCCATCTATCCAACTTCTTAAATGTGTCTTCATGAGTGTCATGTATATATCTACTAAGAATCCACTCAAAACACACATTAGAACATAATCAATGTGTAGTTATCATCAAAACAAGATGTAAGCCTAGGTTATCCAACCATAGGGCTAACATGAACCTTTTAGCTTTGTCCCATCTTCACGCTTTATCTTTTCATTAGTGTTCATGCCAGATTTATTGAAAAGGTCCTTGGCATATTTTCTTTGAGAAATAAAAATCCCATCTTCTGCTTGTCGAACTTCAAGGCCAAGAAAATAATGCAGTAAACCCATGTATGACATCTCAAACTCATTCATCATATGTGATTTAAACTCATGCACTAGAGAGTTAGAGGAGCTTGTGTAAATGATATCATCAACTTAAAGACAAACAATGATGAAATCATTTTTACCTTCCCACTTCATGTAGAGAGTGGGCTCGTTTGCACTCCTCATGAATCCATTTTGTTGGAAGTATCTATCAATTTTTCTATACCATGCCCGTGGACCCTGCTTCAATCCATACACCGCCTTTCTCAACTTGTACACCTTTGTCTCTTTGCCTTCAATTTTAAAACCTTCTGGTTGAGTTACGTAAACTTCCGCTTGTAAATTTTCGTTAAAAAATGCCGATTTTATGTCAAATTGATAGACATGCCATTATAGTTGTGCAACTAATGCCAAGATAAATCTTAAAGTTTCGAAATGAGCTACTGGAGAAAATATTTCTTCGAAATCGATACCATGTTGCTGTGCATAGCATTTTGCAACAAGATGGCTTTGTGCTTTTGTACACTTTCATCTGCATAGAGTTTCGTTTTAAATACCTACTTCAAACCAATTGCACTTTTGCCTTAGTTCTCTGTCTAGTACCTGTTCAGACTCAATGTGCACACTGCAGTCATATTCCCACATTCCTTCATGCATATATGCATGCATGGATATTAAATTACTTTCAATTTTTTTCTTTTGAACTAGGATTTAGGTTTTGCATAGAATAAGAAACGAGATTATGTTTTGAGTATAAATCTAAAAAAAAATTACCCAGAAAGAAGGATAAGTGTGTCTTTGTGTCCCCTTTTTTGCTTTCCCTAAGGGCTCCTTTTTATCCCCTCTCTTGATTGCAGCGTGGCGTCTGTCTTGGCATGCATTTTATTTTTACTGACGTACATCCTGTGATTCCCTTTTCTAGACAATCATGATAGCTCATGTCCTTGTTTATTTGCTCTAATGCTTTGTTTTAAGGGCTCCTTGTTATCCCCTTACACGACAGTTGTGATAGTGTCTGTCTTTTGGGTCACCTGGTCCATTGCGTGGTCAATTTATCCACATGTATCTAGTCTACAGGTTCCTTGTGATTCCTTTTTTTTTTTGACAATTGGAATAGTATTTTTCTTTGCTTATTCGGTCTATTGCATGGTCAATGTTAAGTACATGCATTCAGCCTAGGGGCTTCATGTGTTTCCCTGACAATCAGAATGGTGTTTGTCTGTATTTCGTCTAAATCTAGGTCCTAGGCTTCTACCTCATGCCTTTTACTTTTCAGAAGCATTTTGGAGAAAAACAATAATTTAATTTCAGAAGATAAAAAAGAAGGAAAATTATAGGGAAAAAAGAAAATTTAATGAGTAAGCTAATATTGAGTAAGCTGTGACCTTTCCATCAGCTTTCCTATCTTTCTTAACACTAAAAGAGAATTGACTTATCTTGACCCATCGAACAACGACCAGCTGCCATTCGGCATTGTTGGCTCTGGCTTTGTATGGCTCTTTTTTATCTTTCTTAACTCTAGAATAGAGTCGATTTAGCTCGTTCCCGTTACTCAATGACCAACTAACCTCGGCATCGTTAGCTCTAGCTTCTAGTTACGTTTCTTACTTTGTATTTAAAGAACTAACTGCTATTACACATTGTTGGCTCCGGCTCTTATGTTCGATATTTTCTCTATGTATAGATGACCAACACAATCGATCTATTGGCTTCGGTATCTAAACATAATCCCTCTTTGTGGCTAAGCGACCAACAAGATCAATGTGTTTGCTCCAACCATGAATTCTCTGTACTCCTAGATGACCAACACATCGATCTTTTGGCTTGACATCCAGAAGTTTATGCTTTGTCTGGTGACCATCATGATTGATTTGTTGGCTCCTGCATAAGGCAAAGTTGATTTTGTAGCATGTCTGGATGAGCAACACGATTGATCAGTTGGCTCGGGCATCTAGATGTGCTTCCTTTCTTATGTCTAGGCGAGAAATCATTTTTATTGTTGTTTTCGACTCTTAGCATGACCTTTCAATATCCATAGACGATCAATCATTTTAACTGGTGGCTCCCACTCTTACGAGTGCGCCTTGTACCTAAACAACCGATCATTGTTACTGTTGGCTCCAGCTCCTAGGCATGAGTTCTTTTCTAGTGTCACTAATGACCAACTGTTGGCCCGACCCAAGATAAAAGTTGATTCCTTTTTAGTATCCCTTGACAAATAATCATCATTACTAAAGGCTCTGGTTTCTTGGGATACACCCCTCATATGGCGGTCAATTGTTGTCACAGTTGGCTCTGACTCCAAATGAGGATTTGATTTCACCGTCCTCTTAATATTACTTGACAACCAGTGATTGTTATCGTTGGCTCCAGCTTCGAGTGATATCTCTACTTTGAACTACTTTGGTCTGATTCCTTTTCTAGGGATACTCAAGAAGCCGTGTAAAGGTCCAACCTTAAATCTGTGTGAGCCTTTGCGTGAATCATTGATTTTGTGGTCCTTTCCGTGTTTTTTCTTTTTTTACAAAAATGAGTTATTTTTGGGATGTTTGCTCGCTGGCAAGTGCACTCACCTAGGGGCCTTGTAGAAACCTTTTTTTTTTCTTTTTTGATTTATAAGTTCATTATTTTTTTACTTAGTGGCCTTTGTTCTTATTTGGGCTATTATTATTGTTGTTGTTGTTGTTCTTATTATTATTTGTTCTAGGCCTACTAATACATAATAACCTTCACTTAAGTAATTAAGTCCAGTCCAATTGGTTAAATTAGCCCAATTAGTCTGTCCAATTAGTTGGCTTTAACCTAGGTTAATTTTTAGACAGAAGGTGAAGATTTTGGCTTGATTTTGATGACATTTGGTGTGGATCCCCAAAATTAGGATTATCCCATGTGATTTAAGGTATTTTATTTGAAATTGAGTATTTATCCCCTTAGATTTGGTTTAAAATTATATCACCTTAAGGAATAAAACTGATCGGTTTTCAAACTTACCAGTTGGTAAGCTATTAAACCAGCTGGTAAAACGGTAGTTTAAGGGCAGTAGACAGCAATTTTGGACTTTTCACCTCAGTTGATCATTATCATTTAGAAAAGATTGTCACGGCCAGAGGCGTTGGTTATATCATTTCAACTACCCGGAACTCTATATAAAGGCCATTTTGGCAAAAGAAGAGGGTCAATCGGGAATTTAGAGAGAAAAGTCAAAAGTCGGATAAAATTTTTGTGAGGGAGAGAAATACTATTTTCTGTCTATGATCTCAAGCCCATTTGCTTTGCATCCTAGAGCCATATCCTTCCATCGAGTCTTCAAGGCAAGCCAAATTGAAAGGTATTCATCGTCCATTTCTAGGTTTTACAGTCCATTTCTTAGTTTTTAGGTTTTATCAATTAATCTAAGAGTCTTAGACTCATTTTCCCTTCCCACAACCAGATTTTGTTTAAAATAGATAAATATATAAAATTCAAAAATTTGATTTCTGATATAGATAGAAGTCTGGAAGCACAAGAGTCTACTAGAGTTAGAATTCTAGTTCGTTTAGGAGACAACTAGAAGTGTTAGTCAATTGGAATTCTAAGTGTGCTCAACTATAAGAAGTTGAGTCCATTTAGGTCTCCAAGAAATAAGACCAACATCAAGATTGCCTCTATAGGGTCAGTCAAAACTATGTGGTTTCAATCCCGTTTCTTTATGGCCAGGTTCGTAGGCATGTTGGGTTCAAACCAAACTTTAGACTATGTTAGGTTTTGTTTGTGCACATTTCATCATTTTGTCATCTTCTGGATATAAAAATAAAAAAAATCACTAAAAATATAGTAGAGACCAATTATGGTATAAGAGGGTGTCTAACACTTTTCTGTTGTATAATTTAATCTCCATACCAATCTTTTCTGCTTTCTTTCAGTTATATGCCTGATTTTTGCGAATTAGAGTCACTTAGGGTTTTTTTTCTTCTTATTTTTCCTTTGTTAATGTTGATGATAAAATAAAATGGTGACACGATAATTTTAGGCCTTCCCCGGCCTAAAAAGTTTCAAAGCCATCCGATATAGGTACGCAGCAAATAGTGAATACGGTACTGTTTAAGACTTAGACAAGAAGAAAGGAGGTCGGAATGGAAAAGACCATATGATCAGCTTGAACTCTAGAGTTGATGGTTTATACTTTAGTGTTAAGGTAAATGACCTTTCATCCGTCTAGTGTATATTGCATATGCTCTTACGTTTTTCACAAAGAAAGCTTATTAAACTGAAATTCTTTTAGTGACACTTGTATTTCAGTAAATAAAGGACTGGCCAAGTAAATATTATTTTCAGTATGGACTGTTATGATATTGTTTCCCTACACAGGATTTTTGCTATTGTTACCTGTTGTGCGGGCCTCTGTTACCTGTTGACATGGCTCTGTTGCTATGCTTGCTACCATTCAGTTATGTACGTAGGCTAGACTTTGAGACAAAATAATCATTGGTTGATTGTTTATATTAAGCTGGTATGGGAAGGTGGGATATAGTTAATTAACCGGTCACTACGTTGTAAACTTTTAGTTTTATTTTGATCTCATTTAAAAATGATATGTTGCCAATTACACAACTATAATCTTTAAACAGCGATACAATATTATTTTTTTTGGCATGCTTTGGTCTAATTAGTTGAGTCACTAATTACTTAACGAGTACGTGGAAGCTCACCCTTACTTAAGATTCAGAGTGAAAGTAAGTTGGTGATATCGATTGTGGGCTTTGGAAATTTTGAAAGAGAAACTTCGTAAAGTTTCAAGGACTCTAGTTGTTAATTATTGGATTCTATTACAAGTGCCCACTTATAAAGGATTTGTATAGAATTCGAAATGAAGTTTAATTTTATCTCGAATACTAAGTGTTTTAAAATTTGCTACTACTTGTACTAATTTAGTGAATGAGTCCTTACGGTGCCCGTGAAATGTTGTCATTTGGGCCTGCAACTACTCGTACTCGAGCCTGTTGGACCCACAGGTTCGAGCCGTGGCATGAGAGTTTTCTCTTAATGAAGCATGAGGCTATTTGGTAATGTGTTCTACAAATAAGAATACATAGCATAACTTCACCTATACGAACTTAGAAGTGGTGTCGTTTCTTACGAAAGTTTGGGTTTACTTTCTAGAGAGTTCATGAAACAGGATATAGCACAAGGCCATAATAGTGCTAAGTTGACTAAGAATTTCTCGTCGAAGCAAGAAATTTATATGTGTGCAGCAGCTCTAGTTTTATGATAAAAAGAAGCTACTTTAAAGCTAAGGCCACTAGTAATTCTTATAAAACTTTGAGTTATTCGCACGAACGAAATGTTTAAATCGAAAGATACCTTATGCATATTATCTCGTATGTCTTGACTATAGTTTTTTTTTCTTTTTTTAAGAATTGTTTGTTGTTTTCAAATAAGTGGGGGATTGTTGGGTTTGTGAGTTGTTTGAAAACAAACAAACTCTTTTGTCCCACATTGTTTGAAAATGAGTTTTGAAAAAGGTTTATAAGTGAAAATGTGCTTTTATAATGTACTTGGTAGTAAGACTTTCTAGTTCCCATACTATCCGCGTGCAGGTGCACGAGTTTAGGCATGTTTTGGCTCGTTATTAGGTGCACTTAGTACTTTGCACGCTTGCCGCGGTCGCGAAAACTTGTGACTTATCTTTTGAAAAATATTTTGCATTTTTTAAAAAATAGCTTTACTGAAAAGGTGTGATTTATTTAAATTTAAATTTTGATTTATTTTAAATAAATTTTTGGCAGTTATTTTTAACTGTTATAATTGTTTTGTTCCCAACAGTGGTGTCTGTCCAAATTCACACCCTTTCAACTTTTTTTTTTTATAGATACAAGATTTTCAGGTTCTTTTTAGAATTTTTTACTTACAGTTTTTTCTTTATGTAAAATTGTTATAGTCAAGTCGTACACTGCTTCAAGGAGAATTTGAAGGGAAAATTTTGAATTTGGTATTTGGTATATGCAGATTCCCAAAAAGACTTTGTTGTATCCTGGAGGATTATGTGTCATTAACCCATCAGCAAACTCATTTTTCGAGTGGGGATAAATAAAGTCTTAAAGACAGCGATTACGCACCTCAAGGTTTTTATTTGTGATTCCGATTTCATCAAATTTCTAACATTTTTTAAGCTTTTTTTTTCTTCAATGGATTCGGTGTCAATCAAATTGATGAATCAAGACTTGGTGATCGTTTTGATAGTAACAACTATGCTTGGAGGAAGGACAAGATGATGTTTCTCCTCACTGCATTGAGGATTTTGTACATTCTAGATCCTGATTTACCGCACCACTAGAGGAACCAAGGAATCCTGTAGAAGGCATTCAACCTAATGTCGAAAAAATTAAGCGTGTTAAGAAGGAGAGGAAGAAACGCAAAGATGATGAACTCTTGTGTCATGGACATATACTGAATGGGCTATCAGACCGTCTATATGACCTGTTCACCGAAATTAAATCTGGTCGTGATATTTGGAATGCACCGAATTACAAGTATAAGGTTGAGGATGAAGGTACAAATAAATACCTTATTGCTCAGTGCTTTGATTTTTTTTATGGTTGATGATAAACCTGTGTTAGAAGAAGTTCATTCTCTTCAAGTGATTGTTAACAAGATTCGAACCCTAAAGATTAACTTCCCAGAATCTTTTCAAGATGGGGATATAATTGAGAAATAACCCCATTCTTGGAAGGAATATCGAAAAAAGTTACTGCACAAGTCAGAGAACTTTGCTTTGGAACAGTTTCAGAAACACCTTCGTATTGAAGAGGAGTCGCGTAAACATGAAAATAAGGTTACTGTTCCAGTTGCGTCCAATGTGCAATATGTGGATGGGAGCGGATCGCAGTATAAAAAATTTAGCCTTGCAAGTAAGTAAGAATGATGAACAATTTAAGAAGAAGGTTAACCAAGATGGAGAACAGAAGAAGAAGAAGAAGAAGAAGAAGAAGGGTCATTATGCTAATTAGTGTAGGCACCAAAAATGAAAATCCAATGGAAAGGATGGAAAGGCAAATGTGGTGGAAGACAATCTCGTCACTATGATCTCTGAAGTTAACATGGCAATGGAGAAAACTGGATGGTGGTTTGATTCTGACACCACAATTCATGTCTGCAAGGACAAGTCTATGTTTAAAATATATGAAGTAGTGACTGATGGCCAAGAGGTGCAAATGGGAAACCATACTTGTGCCAAGGTTTCCAACAAGGGAACTATGAAAATCAATTTCACTTTCAGAAGGAAACTTAGTCTTTTGAATGTTCTTTATGTACCCGAAATTAGGAAGAACTTAGTTTCTGTTGATTTGCTTTGTAAAAGGGGATTTCAGGTAGCTTTTGAATCTGACAAGGTTATCTTGTCAAAAAATGGTAGCTTTGTAGGAAAAGGGTACTCTTGTGATGGAATGTTTAAGTTAAGCATTAATAAAAGTACTAATTTTGCTTATATTGTCGAGTCTTCTTCCTTATGGCATGGTCGGTTGGCTCATTTGAATTATGGTTCTTTAAAAAACATGAAGAAATTGGACTTGACAGATTGTAATGATACTTTGGATAAATGCGAAGTATGTGCTAAATCTAAAATCGTTAAGAAACCTTTTCCTAGCATTAAAAGAGATTCTAAAATTTTAGATTTAGTACATTATGATATATGCGAGTTATGAGTGCTAACTCGCCGATAAAAAGGGTATTTTATAACCCTTGTTGATGACTACAATAGGTACTTATATGTTTACCTATGAAGGTCTAAGGATAAAACATTTGCCATGTACAAGAAATATAAGGCAGAAGTCAAAAATCAACTTAAGAAGAAAATTAAGATCCTACGTTCTGATAAAGGTGGGGAGCATTTTCTAAATGATTTTACAGATTTCTATGAGGAACATGGCTTGATTCATCAAAATTCCGTAGCCTATACACCTCAACAAAATGGCCTGGCTGAAAGAAAAAACCGTTCTTTCTGAGAAATGGTAAATTACATGATAGTTAATCCTAAACAACCTCTAAACTTGTAAGGGGAAGCTTTACTCATAGCATGTTACATTCATAATAGGGTGTCTTCCAAAAGGAATAACGTGAGCCTTTATGAATTGTGGAAATGTAGAAACCTAACCTTTCATATTTAAAAAAGTGGGAGTGTTTAGCATACTATAGAGTTCCAGATCCTTAAAGGACTAAGCTTGGACCAAAAGCTATTAGAAGTGTATTTGTTGGATATGCTGAAAATAGCAAGGCCTATAGACTTCTTGATTTGGAGTCTAGAGTGATAATAGAATCTCGAGGTGTGGAATTCTTTGAAAATAAGTTTTCTACTGATTATGAAATCATTAATGATGATTCTCAAGGAAATGGTCCAAATGAACCTTTAGGATTGGAAAGGCAACAAAGGCATCAACTTACTGATTCTAGAATTCAGCCAACAAAATGTAGAATAAGCACTAGAGCAAGGAAAGAGAAGGAATTAAATCCATATTTTATTTCTTCTCAATGTA
Organism: Escallonia herrerae; assembly: GCA_033070095.1. Taxonomy (NCBI): domain Eukaryota; kingdom Viridiplantae; phylum Streptophyta; class Magnoliopsida; order Escalloniales; family Escalloniaceae; genus Escallonia; species Escallonia herrerae. Next base: position 123,532 of record JAVXUP010000483.1, on the reverse strand, counting down.
TTGTGTTTCTCATTGAAGGTTGTAGAAATAATAACATAATTAACAAGTACCCTATCGTGTTAAATTATAGAGGATGACCCTAAGTAATTTAGTGAGGCTATGTCATCAAGGGATGCATCCTTTTGGAAGGAAGAAATTGATGATGAAATGGACTCAATTATGTATAATAACACATGGATTCTAATTGATTTACCCTAAGGTTCCAAACCCATAAGGTGTAAGTGGGTTTTTAGAAGAGAATACAATTCTGATGGTTCTGCTCAAGCCTTTAAGGTTAGATTAGTAGCCAAGGGGTTTAGACAGAAAGAGGGAATTGAGTACTTCGACACCTATGCACCAGTTGCTCGTATAACTTTAATCAGAATTATCATGGCTTTAGCATACATTCACCATCTTTGTGTTCATCAAATGGATGTTATTAAGACTGCCTTTATAAATAGGGTTTGTCTTACATGAAAATGAAAAGAAGGGTTTGTCTTACATGGAAATGAAAAAAAGGTATGCAACTTACTTAAATCACCGTATGGGCTTAAACAAGCACCAAAGCAGTGGCATGAGAAATTAAATTTGGTTATACGATTTTTTCATATTCCTTCAAATGGTATCGTGTTCCTTGATATGGAGCGGTAAACCTAGACTTCAACATAAATCCTGCATCAGCTAGATAGTACCTTCCTACAATCAAGTGAATTATGTTAAGAATTTATTGAATTTTTGGTAACTAGATAGATCTTGTTAAAAGATTAATATTTATATATATATATATATATATATATATATATATTTAAAAATATCTTAAGGAACCTTTAACTTATCTTTCCTACTTGTTGCATTATCCAGAATTCTACCATCTGTTGCAGAGGCTTCCCATCCAGGCAACACATACGTGAATTTTAGATCAACAGTGCAAGTTGCCAATACATTATGTGTTGGAAAGTCTTTTCTCCCTTTATACCTTGACACTTCATCCTTAGAAAATTTTACGTGGAAATGTGTTCCATCTATGGCTCCAACACAATCCTAAAAAAATGAATAATTTACTTTTGCTTTTTATGAACCCATATCTCTAACAAAAAAACAACCATTACAAAAAATTACCTTAAAATAAGGAAAGAATCTATTGTTATACCAAATTTCTGGAGGGACTTGAGTTCCATCGGGTTGGATGAATAATTTATCTTCAAGTGATATAACTGCCCTAAAAAACTTGTGAAAATGACAACTAGTTGTTTCCGTTGACCGATGAAAAAAGAATCCAATTGACCGATTCCTTTCATTGTGTGCAAGAATGTAGAAGGACTTGACAACTTGTTCCTCCACACAACTATATGCATTATCAGTTAGTCTTCCGATTCCTCGAAGTATTCGCACTAGTCTACCAAATGCATCTGGGCCCAAACGTATTATATCACTTTTTTCTCATTGAAGTTTATTTGATGCATTAACCTTCGTCTTGCAACCTCTCTCACAACAACTTCAGCAATCGGCCGATTAATACAATTGAGTTGTGGATAATTACACAACAAAATAACTAAAGATGCCACACAAGAAAGGACTTCAGCTACTTCCGTTTGTATAAATCCTTCCAAATCATCCATGGTATTTATGCAATAATACAATATTTAAATCAGAAACACAAACTTATGGTGGACATTTCCTTCAAACTTGTAATGGAAGATGATAGTATACATGCAAGTCTTTCTCATATTTTTGTCCTTATTGCCATCACAGGAAGATACAATTATAACCAAAAAAATATTCGTATATATGCAAGTCTGTATCATATTTTTAGGAAAAGGAACTGTGGGAAGTACTACGTAAATCTGGAACAATTAGAAGTCTCGACAATATCTTTTATAGAGCATGAAGACCAAAGGAAACACATGTTCTATACATTAACTGTGCATTTGTAATGCCCGAACCTAGGGTTAGCCGGTTATTATTACTTAGCAACGATTGTTGTAAGTAAGAATAATTTAGACTATTAGTGAAGACCTTGCGAGCGATATTAATTAGATCTTTAGTCAAGGTCATTATGAGTTATATTAATTGAAAAATCTTGGCGGCAATCTTGAAGTAATATTATTGGACATTTATCTTTAATTATTGTGAGCAATATTATGTGTTATATTTAGGCCACGTTTGACGCGGTTTTTTTTTTCCTCTTTTTTTCAGTTATGAAAATTGGAAAAAAAAAATGTGTTTGGTAACCATTTTTTTTCTTCTTCAATTAAAAAAACCAGTTTTTAAACTGAAGAGTAAAAACTCCAAAAACTGATTTTTTTTTTAGACCACCACCACCACCCTCCCGCCGCTGGCCGCCAACTCAGGCGACCACTGCCGGCAGCCGACATCCACCTCCGGCCACTGGCGACTGCTGATAGCCACCTCCGGCCGCCGGGACCACCACCGGCAGCCGTCGGCAGCCACTTCCGGCCGCCGCGTGACCACCGCCGGCGACTGTCGGCAGCCACCTCTGGCCCCCGGTGACTGCCGGCAACCACCTCCGGCCGCCGGTGAGCACCACCGGCAGCCACCAGCCACCGTCGACCACTGCTACGTCCCACCACCGCCACCGTAAACCACCCAAAAAAAATTCAAAATAAAAAGGGTTACCAAACACAAAAAAAAAACTAAAAAAAATAAGAAGTATCAAATACCCACTTGTTTTTGTAAAAAAAAAAAAATTAAGCTGCTCTTTAAAAACTGAAAATAAAAAAAAAGTTTTGTCAAACCGACCCTTATTTAGTGTTATAAATATAAGTGAATTAAGATAAATAAAAAATAAAAAAAAAGAAGAGAACAGAAAGAGAAGATGGGAGATGGCAACCGGCCCTAGATCGGCGGCGCCACTCCCACCTCAAGACAGCCCCGCTGCCAGCCATGGACCCCATCATCGGTGGTCAACTCCGGCGCTCCTTCACCGAGCGCCATCACCAATGCCTTCGCGATCTCCATGCCGCAACTATCCCGCCACTCACATCGCCAAGCCACCGTGAGATCGCATCTCAGGTCAACTACCCTTCTTCCTCATTTCTTTTTCAGCTACACCTTCACCGCCGTGACCCTGTGCTGTCAATTCCACCTCCATCGCCCAACACCTCTACGAGCAGCCAAGGGCACCAGTGACGGTGACGCCAAGGGGCCAACGAGGACAGGGCTGGAGCAACCACACCCACTACCGGATTTTCTAGATCCAACAGCTATCGTCGCTAATCTGCAGCCTAATGCCACCAGATCTGAGTGTAAAGCTAGCCACGAACAACCACCGGCCAGTTGCCAGTTCTTTCTCTCCCACAGCCAACCAGTCGCCGTTTGAATTATCGTTTAGATCGCCAAACCCTGCCTTGCAAAATGGCCGGTGATTAGCTGAAAAAAAAAGCGACGATGCCATCATCCAGTCCTTCGCACTCTCCCTCCGTTCACCAACCAGCCGTGGTTACCACCCCGTACAGTGTTACCACCGGCTGGTCGCAACTCCGATCGACATTGTTCGACTACCGTTGCATAGGGGCCACAACCACCGACGACCATCTGCTACAAGCCACCACTGTGGGTCCTTAACCGAACCACTCTGCCACCTAAGCAATGCCTAGCATCGAAGGGACATCACAGTTCAACCATAGCGACTGCCGATTGTCGTCGCCGCTGGGATCCATGACTACGGCATAAAAATTGGTTTTATGAAATTGTTTGTGAATTAGGGTTTGGTGGTGCTATGATCTTACGGTGCTTATAATTATTGTAGTTGGGTTAGATGTGTGCAGTGGTGGGTGTGCGATGCCTGAGTTTTGAGGCGTGTAGGTGTGGTTATTTTTGGACGAGCATGTGCTTGGGTAGTTGTGATTTTGGTGCGGTGTGTTTTAAAGGTATCGTGGTGGATTTCCTAGATCCAACGGCTGTCATCGCTAATCTTCCGCCTAATGCCACCAGATCTGCGTGTAAAGCTAGCCACGAACCACCACCGGCCAGTTGTCGGTTCTTTCTCTCCTATCATCGACCAGTCTCGTTTGAATTGTCATTTAGATCGCCACACCCTGCCTTGCAAAATGGCCGGTGATCAGCCAAAAAAAAAAACGACGATGCCATCATCCAATCCTTCGCACTCTCCCTCCGTTCACCAACCAATCGTGGCTACCACCCCGCACAGTTTCACCACTGCCCGGTTGCAACTCCGATTGACATCGTTCGACTACCGTTGCATAGCAACCACAACCACTGGTGACCATCTGCTACAAGCCACCACTGTGGGTCCTTAACCGAACCACTCTGCCACCTAAGCAATGCTTAGCGTCGAAGGGACATCACGGTTTAACCATAACGACCGCCGATTGTCGTCGTCGCTAGGATCCATGACTATGGCATAGAAATTGGTTTTATGAAATTGTTTTGTGAATTACGGTTCGGTGGTTTTGTGATCTTTAACGACAGTGCTTATAATTATTGTAGTTGGGTTAGATGTGTGCAGTGGTGGGTGTACAATGTCTGAGTTTTGAGGTATGTATGTGCGGTTATGTTTGGACGAGCGTGTGCTTGGGGAGTTGTTGTGATTTTGGTGCGGTGTATTTTAAAGGTATCGTGGTGGTGGTTGCGGTGGCAGGAATGACGTCGTTTCAGTGCTTGCAGTGGCTAGAATGAATAGAAGTGAGTGGTGAATGTGTGACTTTTGGCAGGTGTGCGTTAATTAGGTGCTGAGTGGCTATGTGTGTATACTAGGTGTTGTGGTTTGCGTGTGTGTGATTTGTTGTGCACATGATATGGGGGTGTTGTACGAGTTTGTACCTGTTTACAGCACAAGTGTATGCATAAGGGAGAATGTCTATTTGTGTCGCGCAATTGTGGGTGCAAAGAGAGTACGTTTGTGTGTGGTTGTGTTGTTAACGAATGATGATGGTCATGACAGTGTTTGCCGCAGCTGGAACAGCATCATGGCATTGCTTGCGATGGTTTGGCCGAAGTGGCTTTGGTGGTGTATATGGCAGTGTGAATTATGTATGGATAGAGTGTGCAGTGCGACTTGGTATACTGCATGTCGTGGAGTACATGTTCTGGGTGAGAAAGGGCCAGGTGAATGGTGTTGTCTGTGTTATTGATGTGTCGTAATTGTTTGGGCGTAGAAGGTGTGTTTACATAAAGATTTATGGGCATAGGCGGGTATGTGCATGGAGGGGTACGTGTGGTGGCGGGTTTGTGTCGGACGGCAGCGTACAGAGTGTGCATGTGCACTGTGTCGTGGAGTGTGTAATGTGTGTGCGTGTTTGTAAGTTATGTGAGTGTGTACTGTGTGTAGTGGTGCACGTGCAAAGGGCGTACTTATATACAAGGTGTGCCAGTATGTGTGTATTGCAGGTATGGGTGTACATAAATAGCGATTGTGTGAGTTGTCAGCGGGTATAAAGGGGTGTTATAGGTTGACAGGGAAAAGAAGGCGAAAATGTGAATGAGGTCTAGAAAATGTTTACGGTGATGGAAAGGAGAGACATTATTTCCTGGAATAGTTCAGGGTTATCAAAACGGGTGAGTTGTGGGTGTGTAAAGGTCAGACTTTTGAATACAACGTCTGAATTGTTAAGGAGAATTCTAAAAGGAAGATTGGGTTGATCGACATTGCTTTCGAGTTACAGAACGGAGGAGGATATGCAGAGGAAAGGAATGGCCCTAGCGGTTCTTTTAGCTGAATGTAGTAGTGTGATCGTCGCTCTAGAGATTTTGAGGTGAGAAACGCGTAGCGACAAGTAAGTGACCCTTGATTCAACTAGTGTTTTTACATAAAATGTATATGCTTATCTACTGTTAAAAAGTGATGTTTATCATCATTGACGTTTTTAATTATGTTTAATTGCTCTGGCTTGATTTGCCAAATGAAGTTTTTAATGGTTTATTTCTCGTTAAAAATCCGACCAGCATGTAACTGATAGTTCGCTTAGAAAATGCACTGAAACTCATATTTGAAATGTTTGGCATTTGACGTATTTGTGAATATTGAACATGTTAAAAGCTATCGAAAGTGGTTGTGTTTACAATGAACCAAAAGGAGGTCTTTTTGTTTATTCGATTGCTGTGCCCCATATCCACGGGGAAAAGTTGGATTTCAGGCCCTGGTCAACGGGGCTTGTGGTTCGCCTTTGCGTTCACGGATTATTTATCCCGGATGTAGGGGGATATCCGGCCCTAGTCAGTGGGGCATGTACGCTGACCGCAACATATATCATTTGAGCTAATGTTGGGATTGAATTGGTTGCCATGAGTTTTGTGCTAATGATTTTATATTTCAGTTTTTGGTTCATGTACTCTATTTTGTTTTACCCGATGATCATCAACTTTATGATTTTAGATTTCTTAATGTGGCTAGAATATAAATTGAGTTATTTTCTGCATGCTTGGTCCACCTAGTTGAATCATTGGTTACTTACTGAGCACGTGTAAGCTCATCCCTAACTTATCATTTCAGTTTGAAAGTAAGGTGATGGTGAGGAGTGTAGGAAGAGACAATTTGATGCGGAGCTTCGGAGACTGCATTGAATGAGTCGCTAATATTTAAATTGTTGGTTTAGTTTTAGTTGTTGATAAATCGGAATTATGACGAGTTTTAGCATAAGTATTGTATTCAAATAAAAATATGACAATGTAATTAAAGTTTATAGAAGTTTTAATTTCCGTTGCAGCTTATATTGGTTTTAGCGAGTAAGGTCTGGCAGAACGCTTGGTTGGAGCCCATTGGGTCTGCGGCTGATCACGGATGCCTACCTACGGGTTCGGGTCGTGACAGCATTATCATGTTTCCATTAAAACAACGTAACACTATAAAAGATCATGCAAGACAGTTGTTTTCCAATCACTAAGAAGATGATGCAAGACAACTGTTTTCCATTCTTCTACTACTGTTAATTCAAATCAGATTATACCAATGGCTATCTCCCCAGTTTCGTTTTACCCTATTATTCTACTACTGTTAAATTTGCCCCCTAAGCGGCAGCTCAATGACCACAAAACCAGCTTTCTACTACCTTAGCTAGCTAGAGCTAAGTGGCTGGGACTCATCTTATAGGGCGGGTAAAGCCCCGGCTCATACTTCATTCACTCAAGAAGCGGATTCTAGAGTGCGGCACTTTCCTTCAAGCAGGAAGGATGCAAAGCAATCCAAGCAGTATCTAATTGAACAAAAATGGTGAAAGAACAAGTGAAAGGATACGCAGGTTTGTTTGCTTCATATCCCCTATTTCTTCTTAAGGTAAGGTAAAGGGCCAGGCAAGGGCTGAATGGGGAAGACAAAGAGTCACTCCTATAAATAAGGTTTTCATAGTACAGGAAAGGCAGTCGCAGTCTCAAGGTCGGTGGATGACACAGACCACAGCGAAAAGGACGTATATGTGTGCTTCCCATGAGTTAGAAGGTTTTTAGAGCCATAGGTAACGGTGTAAGCAGCGTCATCCAGAGAGCTATTCACATACCTACCTATAGAATTATTGCCTTGAAGAAGATTAATATTTTTAGAAGGTTTGCACATCATTTTCCTTCCTGAAACCGATAGAAAACCCTATTCACCCCCCTCTAGGGTTATTTTATTGGTTTCAAGTGGTATCAGAGCCCTGGCTCTTGATTTTTTGGTTAACACCTGGAGAGTTAAAAGATCATGGGGTTTCCTAGTCTTGAGGGGAGTTCTATTACTCGACCTCCACTTTAGAATCTTTAGATTATGAAATGTGGGGAATCGTTGAAGATGGCCCTTATGTTCCAACCAAGAGGATTAGGAATAAGCTTGTGCCAAAGGAAAAATAATCTTGGTTCTATATGCTATGTGATTGTGTGTTTTGAGAAAATATTAGAGGAAGAGCATATCTTGTTTTAGCTAATGAAGCTAGCTACGAGCTTAATTGCTATATGATATAATTTGACATATCTTGAGTATACTAGAGACGGTTGAATGTTCTAAGTGAGATTGTTGTGCTTAATTGACTATCATATGATACATCTTATCTTATATAGAATAAATGTTTGTTATAATCAAAACAAGATGTAAGCCTAAGTTATCCAACCCTATGGCTAATACTAACCTTTTTTTGTTTTGCGATGCGTACACAAGTTATAACATCTAATAGACTCTTTCTTGGATCCCCAAGGTTTTTAACGATTTTAAAAGTTTTCCATTTGAAGGAGCCATTCCTAAGATTATTGTATCTGGCACTTTAGCCTGACATATCTTTTTCCTATCTTCATTTCTTGCAGTTCAACCGAAGCTTAAAAGCATAGCAGTACATAGCTTAGCTTTCTCTAACAACAATCAAAATCAACAGTAGCCCATATCTGCTACTGCAATCTCTGAAAAGCAGCTACCAGAAAGTGAGGTATACAGTGTTGATTTCAAGCCCCAAGCTTAGCCCCTAAGCACCAGCGCCGCCGCAGCGTTCGCCTCGGCAAAATTGGCGATAACCCCCGTCGCCAAAAATTGCCGTGGCGCTTCCACAGGCATCCCACCCTAGCCTCCAGTCATCTAAAACCCGCCCCCTTATCAACCTCATCCACAAGGTTGCCACCACAATTACAATGAAACAAAACCTTGCTAATAAGGCAAGGCAAGACAATGGATATATCTAATTGAATAAGGAAAAGAAAGAGAGGAAGAGAAGACATACTTGTGGAAGCTCGTGTGTAGTATCTGTCTACAAGTTTTTCCATCTGAAAGAGAAGAATCATTTTAACGGTAGTTTTTCAAGGGTAGATTAGGAAGTTTTTGGTTTTGATAACTTCTCATAAACAAATCCCACCAAAAATCCAACATCTTTTACTATAAGAAAAACCACTTTTAGCGACGGAATTTTTCGTCGCTAAAAGTGGATATCCATTGCTAAAGACTTTTAGCGACGGATTGTCCGTCGCTAGAAGTCTGTTGCCTATAACCCAGTTACTAAAAGTTTTGACGATGAAATTTGATGATCCGTCGGAAAAAATCACTTTTTATCGACGGAATTAATTACTTTTAGAGACGGAAAATTCTGTCGCTAAAGGTATTTTCTATATTTTTTAATTTCTAAATTTCTCAAAAAAAATTTAGCGACGGAATTTCCATCGCTAAAATCTGTCGTAAAAGTCTTTAGTGGCTAAAAATCTGTCACTAAAAAACGTTTATTGATCTGTAGAAGGACTTTTAGCGACGAAATTTTGTCGCTAAAAGTTAAAAAGGCTATTTTCAGTTTAGCTATTTTTTATAAATTCAAACATGTTTCAAACGATTAATCCTAACCAACCAATCCAACAACAATTTAATTCTTAAACTAAGATTCATCATTTACTAAATTCCAACTAATACAAATAAAATTTAACTCATATACACCATCAACTAACACTAAATACAACAAATTAAATGTTCACTAAATACAATAAAACAAATTGTACAAATCCTAAAAATAAAGTTACAAGTTTCATTGAAGCTACAAAATATAAGTCAAGATCCTTGTTCCGAAGCCTGCACAACATCTCTCTGCCCACAATTGTTACTTGTTTACCTTTATCAATCACAACCTGAAAAAGAGTATTAGTTGTATAAATTCGTTTACAATAACAAAATGAATAAAAAGTTGTATAGTGCTCATATTCCTCAATTGTAAGTATTTCTTCTTGGTTTAAAATGAGTGACTGTGTCTTATGTGAAAAGATTAGATTATGACTAGTTTTTGTTCCCATCTTCGAGTTTCGAAATATGTTGTGCCTAGCCCCTTACACTTTTCACTAACACACTCCAAACCTATTTTTTCTCTTTGCAAGCAATTATACTTCTCCCCTAACGTTACCCTAAGATGTCCTCATGTCCTCACCTTATTTGCATTGACAAATCATCATGGCTTAAATATACCTACTTGAGCTGGTAATTATTTCTTACCAAACGTGGAGTGTCGAAACCTAAAACTGTGATGCACACGAAGGACATAGGTAGCCTAAGTGCAAGTCAAGTTGTGCATACAAAGTAACTAGAACCATCCTAACAACTGAAAAGATTACATTAAAGACTGCTGAAACTAATGAACCACCCATCCAAGCCAAATTCAAAAGATCATATGTGAACCATTAAATCATTGGAAGTGATCAACCATGTCTATTATGGGATAATCACTTCCAAGGCAGTTTCACAAGAATGCACTATGAAATGCAGAGAGTTGCTGAATGCAATCAAAAGTAAATCAACGTTTAGTTACTTAATTTTCACATACTACTTGAATACAGATTAACAGGAAGAAAAAACAATAAACAACAAAAGAATAACTAATATATTATTGATCCATTTCTTAACGATCCTATTTTTTAGTCCTTGTTACCCATCCATATTATTTTAAAACCACACCTCATCCTGGTTTTCACCAAAAATCACATCCAAATGAACAATCACAAACACGACAACGTTTTTGTAATAAAGTGACAAAGCTTGGGTTATTCATAGGTAAAATCTATTTTAGCTGTATCAAATCCATTAATTCTATTAACAGGACTAATGACTAGCTGTATCACTTTCTATTAATAAAATACAGTCCACAAAATAGGAATATTAGCAACCAAATAAACCTATTAAAACATACCCTGGTGAAACCAAAGCACATTATACCATCTATTTCAGCTGTATCTATCCCATCGTGCAATGTCAACTCGAATCCTTATCCATGGGGAGTAATCATTTGTCTACATCGTTATCCATTCTTCAAGCCAAATATATCAGAGATTTACAGTCCAGTTCACCCTGAATGCAATCACAAGGCGGCTATCATTGTCGCCACATTTGAACAATTAGTGCCAATGCGTCGCCCACAAGACTCCTCACCGTAAAAGCATTTGTAGATAACCTCGATCCAACTGTAGTCACTAAAAGTTGCACTCATTCAACTATGATGTGACATCTGGTAACGACTTTTTTGAAAGCATCACTAAAAGTTGCACTCACTCAACTATTAACAGATACATATGGAATGATCATTCTAATGCACTTAAGGAAAAATATTTGTAATGCAGTTTTACAATTAGTTCAAAAAATGGAAAAAAAGTAACAAGGGTTGTAATTAATTGGATAATTGATGCACCTTAAATATGCAGGATTATCAAAAACCAACTGATTTCCTGGTGCACAACCTTCTGGAATGACAATGAATGAATTCGCTGTATCAATTTACCACCCGCAATTCCATGAGACTACTTGTATCAATGCAAATGCAAGCTTTCTCACCCTCTCCAAAAACACAACTCCACCACTGCTCTACATACGCATCCATGTTCAGTTCAAGCATTCTAAATGAAAAGGAAAAAGAAAATGCAAATAAAGTCAAGTGAACCAACACAAAAATCATTACGCACTGTGACGTTCAATGTACATGGACCACCCAAATAATGTTCAACGGGATTAAGCAAGGGCCAAGACATTCAGGTATTAATGTACCTTGAACATTGTGATGAAACTATTTTAACAATCCCCACTTTGAAGCCACATATATTAGAGAAACCAATGGTGCTCGTCCAAGATGGTACAGTGATGAAGTCATACATGTATACTAAAAACCCTAGAACCACCAAGTGGCAAGGATACTAGTAAATCAACCTCATTATATAAGTAGCAAAAAGAGAAGCAGAATACCATTTTGATGGGAAAATGATGACAAAAGGGTTGGTCGGTGGAGTCATCGTCGGCAGAGAGACGTTGACCGATGCCGGTGGAGTCTTGGCTGGTCATTCGTCGCCGTCGATGCCTCTCCGTCACCGGTCTTCTCTCGGATCTGGAACAGAAGGAAGAAATTTCTTCACGCCGATCTTTTATCGAAAGACTTGATTCGAGGGGGAGAGAGCCCCTGCGTCGCCGTCCAATTGTTGCCCATCGGCAAGAAAGAGATGCTAGAGTAAATGTGAAAGAGTCGGTGATGGAGAGCCCAAAGGCCAGAGGGAGACTAAGGCAGTGAAACTGAGTCGGCGGCTTGGGAGGTGGAGGTGGGATGGCGTGGGAGGCAGGCAGCAAAGTTGAGTCTGGGTGTGAGAGAGAGATAGAGAGGAGGAGGAGAAGGGGAAAAGAGAGTGGCGAGGAGGAAGAGCAAAGATTAGGGTTTTTTGCTTTTAATCACATTTAGCGACGGATTCTATCCAGTCGCTAGAAGTCCGTCGCTAAAATTACTTTAAATTAAAAAAAAACGAGAAAAATGAGAAATTTTCAAAAAATAATATTTAGTGATGGATTATTCCGTCGGCAATAATCTGTCAATGAATAACTGTCTTCAAAAACTTTTATTGATGGAATTTTCTGTCGGTAAAAGTGTTTAGCGACGGATATTTACCGACAGATAGATCCGTCGGTAAAGGATACTTTTAGCGACGGACCTTTATCGATGAATTTATCCGTCGGTAAAAACTACTTTTAGCGACGGATCTAAGTCCGTCGCTAAAGACTATTTTTCTTGTAGTGTTTTGGTGGGATTTCAGCATGTTAAACCAAGTCTAATGAAATCCCATAAAATCCAATTCCAAATCCATTTTTAAGGATTCCAAACAGCTAAAATTCCATTTTTAATTCCAAATCCCATGAAATCCATGGTTCCAAACACTCTAAATAATCAAGTATTCAGTATTGTCTGTTACTATTTGGAGGTTGAGAGTTTTCTCTTAATGATGTATGAGACTATTTTGTAATGTGTCCTAGTAACAGAAACACATAGCATAACTTCACCTATATGAACATAGATGTGGTGTCGCTTTTTATGAAAGTTTGGGTTTACTTTCTAGAGAGTTCATGAAAGAGGATATAGCACAAGGCCATAATAGCTCTAAGTTGACTAAGAATTTCTCGTCAAAGCAAGAAGTTATATGTGTGCAATAGCTCCGGTTTTATGATAAAGAGTAGCTAGTTTAAAGCTAAGGCCACTAATAACTCTTATAGAACTTTAAGTTATTCGCACTAACGAAAGATTTAAATAGAAAGATACATTTACTTATGCATATTCGTTTCTCGTATGTCTTGGCTATAGTTATTTTTTTATAACTGTTTGTTGTTTTTAAACAAGTGTGGGATTGTTGGGTTTGTGAGTTGTTTGAAAACAAACAAACTCCTTTGTCCCACATTGCTTGGAAATGGGTTTTGAAAATAGTTTTGAAAATGGTTTATAAGCGGGAAGGTGCTTTTACAATGTACTTGGTAGTAAGACTAGATGTGCTAGTCCCCATGCTACCAGCGTGCGGGAGCATGGGTACATTTTGGGTGCATTATTAGGCGCACTTAGCAGCTTGCACATTTGTCACGATCGCAAAAAACTTGACTTATTTTTGAAAAATATTTTGTATGTTTAAAAAATAACTTTACTGAAAGGGTGTGAATTATTTAAATTCAAATTTTGATTTATTTCAAATAAAATTCTATAAACTATTTTTTCCCAACAGTCGTGTCTGTCTAAATTCACTCCCTTTCAAGTTTTTTTATAAATACAAGGGTTTCAGTTCTTTTTAGAATTTTTAACTTGCAATTTTCAAAAACTCTTTCTTTTGGTAAAATTGCTATAGCCATATCGTACACTACTTCAAAGAGAACTCGAAGGAGAATTTATGAATTTGCTGTTTGCAGATTCCCAAAAGACTTTGTTGTATCATGGAGGATTATTTGTCATTAACTCATCAGCAAACTCATTTTTCAAATGGGGACAAATAGAGCCTTAAAGACAGCAATTACGCACCTCAAAGTCTTTATTTGTGATTCTGATTCATTCAAGCCGCGTTAGGCATGGTAGTTGGTGCAAACTGTGGTGGTGTTCTCGAATGAGGAAGGGCAGGCGGTGTGGAAGGGGAGAGTTAAAAATGATGTGGCAGCCACAGTTGACTATGGGATGAATATGATGTGGATGTGGTCATGGGTGTGAGTGTTTGAGGTGTAATGATAATTGTAGAGATGTTAGTAGACATGGTGGTGGTGAGATATCCACGGTGGTGGTGCTTGTGGTTAGGCTGGGTATGGACGAAGGAGGAGATAAAAGAATATGATAGGAAGCTGATATGTGTGTTGGGAAGTCGATCTGGCTGTCATCGTGGAAAGAGAGAGAGAGAGTTGTGATTTTAGCTATGATAGATTGATAGATGTTCTAGACATTTGAGTTCAAGCCGTCAGTTGCTGAATAAGGCTTGAAATCAAAACAGTAAGGTGAATAAAGCCAAAATTGAAAATAGAAGGTGAAACGCGCACCTAACCCCAAAGTAAAAGGTTTCATGCGCAAAAAGACCTATGTAAAAAATCAAAGAAATAACACGTGAAATTTTAATGTTTTTTAGTGTCTAATAACCTGCACTTGTTGTATCACTTTCATAAAGATACAAATACTATGGATAACATTTCAAAGAACAAAATTATTAGTTTAATTATACTCCTCCTTAAGGACACATTCCATAATTGTGTCATCCTAATAAATGTGGCGGTTTGATCGAAAGAATTCGAGATGTTGGCTAAAGCCTAACACTCCGTTCGGTCATCGTTTTAACCCTTTTTCAAAATTTCCAAATTTACCATTTTTTGCTTGGTTAACATTTTTAATCCCACTAGTATTAACCTCGTGCGTTGCACATGGGACCAGCAACGACTAATTAAAAGTTCATACTTATATGTCGATTATTAATAATAAATAATGCTATTTTCACCTTTTTATGAGTTTCTATCATTTTACTAACAATATTAATAACCCATGTGTTGAGATTTTTATTAATAAAACTCACCTAAAATAATATAAAAAGTTTTGTGACATAAGAGAAAATACAATATGAGATATAATTATATGTATATGCAGACATATATATACATATACTTTTTATATGACTTATAATAAAGTGAAGGAGGGGGATTAATTTTTTTAGATTGTGAAAACAGATTAGACTTGTGTGAAATATAAGAAAGTTTCAAGATTTAAATGAGATATAGATTAGAATGAGATATAAGTTTAAAATTGAGAGAAAGCGAGAGATTTATTTTTAAATGGAATATGCTGACGCAGAAGAGAGAGAAAGTGAAACTTATTTAATTGGTTGAATGTCAAATGGCATAAAAAGAAGCATGGCAAGTAGGAAAAAAATGTTACATTCTCTCAGTTTCGACTTTCATATATATATATATATATATATATATATATATAGAGAGAGAGAGAGAGAGAGAGAGAGAGATTTGCGAAAAGCCCAAATTCATTTCCTATTCGCCATATTCACCCAAAACCTACTTATTGTACGAAGCAAAAACGAATCAAATAAATAAGTTTTTTCGGGTAATTCCCCAACCACATCCATCAACTGCCGACACCACGCCCTTTTCCATCATCAAGTCGATTAAATCTCAATTAGGCAACACCACTTATCTGATCAAGGCTTACTCATCAATGTATCTAAATATCCATGCGGGCCTCTGTATATCTCAGTTGGTACAACTGATTAGTTTGAAAGTTGAATTGGTCTGGGCATGTCTAAGAGTCACTAAGGACAAGCAGCGTGCGTAACTACACATCTCACAACCACCATGACCTTGAGATCGAGGTACATAGTAACGTGTTTTTAAGGTTTCACCATGGAAGGGGGTAATGCACTTTGGTTAGAAGGGCAGGCTTAGCTGTAGGTCCATTGGATCA
The DNA here is from genome assembly GCA_033070095.1 of Escallonia herrerae. NCBI lineage: Eukaryota > Viridiplantae > Streptophyta > Magnoliopsida > Escalloniales > Escalloniaceae > Escallonia > Escallonia herrerae. The sequence continues at coordinate 107,924 of JAVXUP010000483.1, read as the reverse complement.
TCAGAGATCTTGGAGACGATTAGGCCTGTGGCTTACATTGCATTCATTGCCTCTAGAGCGCATCATAGCAAATCTGTCTTGCTATCAACCCCAAGTCCACAGCTAATCAATCATCCATTGTTGCTAAATCTAATTGAAATTGCCCTTAAATTTGAACAAAAATTATGGCAATAGCGGTGGTGTTCTCATGGTTGATTTTTCATAAATTTGAAAAAAATTGATGTAGTTAGAATGGTAGGACATGAACTTACTTTGGAAAGGAGACAAAGGGAATCTTGAAATGCTACCTGAACATTTAATTTAGGAATCATATTTTTTCAATAATGGCAACATAAAATGTTATTGCCATGTTTTCAAAATGTCATATCTATATTTTTTGAATTAGCAAAGACATAACTTAAAATATAAAAATGATAATAAAATTGGCGTAAAGGATTTTGTTTAGAAAAAAGGTTGATGCATTAGTTTTCGGTACGTAAATTAACAACCTTTTTGGCAACATGAACTTTTCAAAAAATTTACTCAAAACAGGATTCAAATATTACTGTGATATTGTTAACGTAATATAATGAGTAAGATGTGAGAATAATAAAATTTTGATTTTTTTATAACCATTTTTTCATCTTATTAGACATGGGCCAGTTCTGTTCAGAGCGTGCGCGCCGAAAACAGACCGAAGGCAAATGGCAACCCCTTCCCGCCAAAACCAAAAAGAACCTTCGAATTCCCGCCAAAACCCCAAAATCTCTCGTAGTGTAAATTTCAATGAAACCAATCTAATAGCAATTTCCGCCACAGAGGAAGCCAAGGAAGAAGAAAATGGGGAAAAAGCCACTATGAAGATCCGTTCAATGAAGCTCCGCGAAGCCCACAAGAGCGACGGCGCCGCCTCCTTGTGCTCCATCCTGTGGGACTTCCAGGCCCACCACATCGTCACCGCCTCCTCGTCTGATGCCACGATCGCGGTCCACGACGCCCTTGCTCCTTCCAATTCCCCCCAAATCCTTAGAAACCACAGGGATGGCGTCACCGCCCTCGCTCTCAGCCCTAATTCCACCTGCCTCGCCTCCGGATCCATCGATCGCTCCGTCAAGCTCTACAAATTCCCCGGTATTTTGTTATATTGCTGTTATTACACGTGCTAAGGTTTCATTTCCACCTTTTCTTTCCCTTGTGTCGATTGCCTCTTATCACTTGTCCTAACCTCCATTTGCCGCCAAAATGTGTCTCAGTAAGAAATTAACTTTTGAGGTGTGAAATATCATACTGCCTCCATTCCATTCCATTCTCATTATTTTAACTTTGTGCGAATACCCAGGATAGCTAGTATGTGTTAACATTGACTTTGCTCATTACTTCTTTTAGCTTGATTCGCTGAAAGTCAAATAGGAAAATCCAATGGACCGAAGGTAGTAATTTGTTTGCTCATTTGGTTCTAATCATGAAGTAAACATCGAATTGACTTAGAGATGTCAATGGGCCAGGCTTAGGCCGGCCCAGCCAGGGCCCATCGGGCTTGTCGTGAAACCAAATCGGGCTGGGGCTGGGCCAGTGGAGCTGCAAACTGGGCCCGGCCAGATAAGGGGAAATCTGGGCCCAGTCCAAGCCTTGGCCCTAGGCCCAATATCTAGGGTCGGGCTTGGGCCGAGCCCGGGCCCTATTTTTTTTTGCATTTTCTTGTTATTCAAAGTAAAGGCTTGAATTACGGTAATTTCTTGTTATTATTTAAGCAAATTGTAATGTAGTACTATGACTAGGATTCTTGTTATTATATAAGCAAATTGCTCTCTCTCTCATTTACTTACATCTCTCAATTTTAAATTTCTTTTTTTATATACTCTAGGCATGTCCAATATTCACAATTTAATGGATCTAATCTTTATCTTTTTATTTCATTATAAGTCATATACATATATATGTATGTATGTATGTATATACATATTTATTTGTCTCTCGTTTTATTTTTTATTATATGTTATACCTTTTTATACTCTTCTTGGTGAGCTTTATTAATAAAATCTTAACACATAACAATTATTACTATTTGAAAGAGACTATTTCTACTTTTTGATATTTTACTTCTTCTTTCATTGCTGAAAGAATAACAATTATTTTTTAAAGTGATTGAAAACTCATAAAAAGGTGAAAATAATATTATTATTTTACTATCTATTTTGTTATTATTTAATAATATAAATACTAGCTTTTTATATGTATTTTAACAGTTATTTTTTTACGCACGGTGTCAATACTAATTTATATGTAAGAGGGTGAAATTAGTCGGTTTGGTATTTATTGACAAATAAGTTCGGCCCATCCAAGACCGCCAAGGCCTCTTTAAGGATGCTCATGATTTCTCACGGTTCGATTGTAATCAAATTCTTGTTTTACGTCATATCTTTGATTATTGCACCAAGGAAGAACGATCATCATAATTCATGTTCAGATTCATTGCTCATTCGATCATCGTTGGACACGCACGCTTATATATAATAATGTGTATATACAATAAGACTGGGCCAAAAGAGGGCCTGTGTGTAGGGCTAAAAAAGGGCCAGAAATAGGGCCAACCTTAGGGCCAAAAGAGGGCCTGTGTGTAGGCCCAAAAGAGGGCCTGTATGTAGGGCCAAAAAAGGCCAGAAATAGGGCCAACCTTAGGACCAAAAGGGGGCCAATTTTCGGGCCAAAAGAGGGCCGGGCCAAACCCCGACCATTTTAGGGCCGGGCCAAAAACGGGCCATTTTAGGGCCGGGCCGGGCCTGTTTCTCAAATAATTCGGCCTGGCCTTGGCCCAAGCCCTAAGGGTTAGGGCCAGTCAGGGCCCAAAAAAGGGGCCGGGCCTGCGGGTTGGCCCGCGGGTCGCCCGGTCCTTTTGACATCTCTAAATTGACTACTAAGGTGTGACTAGCATTGTTGATGTGCTTGTACATTCTCATTCGTACTTAGGTGACGAACATAAGGAGAAGTCTAATGAATGCCATACTGGAAATTTTCGATCAAACTACACACGGGCTGTGGGATCCATTGGCTGTTGGCAGGTGGCTTCAGTTGTCTAGTTGTAAAAAGTCTAGGGAATGATAGGTGCAAGCTGAGCCGTGCAAGCCTCCTTACGTGGTTTTCTTCGAACTAAAAATGCTCGCTAATCGCCATGTACTTCAATCCCAGTACTACTAACGAGATCATATAATATATTAAACTAAATATGATAGCAACAAACTCACTTTAGTGACAGGATCGTACTTTCTTTTATCATCTTAAAGTGGCAATTGTCTCCATCATCTGTTTACTCAGCATTACTAGGCTCTTGCTCCAAGCTGTAAACTTGTGTTACTAAAATATGACATAACTGTTCAGTAACAAGGAAGGTTGGCACACTACTAAAATAACTTTTCCAAACATGATTTTTAAGGCAAAAGGACAAAATCTAGCATAAATTAAATGACGGCGACTCTGCCACATTATATTCTGTGGTGTGATATTCAGTACTAGATACCAACAGGACAATGTCATATTGATACACATTGCACGTTCGGTCTGTCTTATACTGTACTATTGAATACATTATGCTTATCATGCTCTTGTGACTATCATCAAGAGGGCTATAGAAAAATATACTTGGGATGCTAGTAGTTTCCCAATTAGTTAGGACATCGTCTTGGTAGTTCAGTGTTGATGGTATCAACAGTGTAAGTTTGAAAGCAAATGCAGCCACGCACATACTAGGATGATGCACTATGCGCACGTTTGCTGTATCGAATAAGTTGTTCTTTCTGGTAATCTACTGATATCCAAAACTTCTGATCTAGGCGATGTTCCCATTCATCAAGTGTTGACCTCTATAATATGCTGGGCAGCATTATTTAAGAGGCTTGTATCGTCTTCCAGCATTGTGACTGGCAATATTTGTGGGATGGTATTTTAAGTTAGACGAAATTGGGATTTTCCTCTTGGAAGATATTGTACGTACTCATGCTTTGAGTGGGCTTTCGATAGGTAGTGTACTGTAAGATGTTTCAGAGGTATTGAGGGTACAATGTTAGGAAGTTGAGATCTATAGGTTGGTGCTGGACATCAGGATGCATGCGTCACTACAAATTATAAATGCTGGAAAGCCTTTGCATGCTTATGTGCAATATCTTCAACAAGAGGCAGACCATTTTTATGTTCCTTTACTTAGTAGTATCATCTGATAGCAATGTTGTAGCTTTTTATTATAGGATTAGATTAGCTTTCTGATTTTAAGCTTGAAGCACAAAAATTTGTGAGAGATAATCCTATAAAAGCACTGTCTTTTCTGCGTTTGACATTTGTGACCAACTCCATTTAGGACGCTGCGTATTTACTTGTTGGTTGAGCTTGGGTTCTGTTTTAATAATTGTAACCAGATTCACCCTTTTCATTTGGTGCCAAGTAGCAGTATTTTCAGTGTTTGTAACAATGACATGGATCATATCTGCCCACTTCAGGTATGCGCTTTTTCTTTTTCTTAAGGGGGTGGGATGTTGGGAAGGCAGCAATGGCAGCACTTCCCTTTCCTTTATCCCTTGCATCCATTTTTTTATCTTTCCTTACTGACTCAACAGCAAAACTTCCAACCCTAATTGGCCTTGAATATTTTGAGATCACAGTTTGGTTTATAAATGCCTATGACATGTTAGAGAGTTTCTGTGGAATCTCCATTTCCTTTTCTGGATGCTTCTGCAAATCTAACTTGAATTGCAGGTATGTATCAGTTGTTTGATTTTGTTTTACTTTGAAATCTACAATCAGGTGGAGAATTCCAGACCAATATCACCAGATTTACATTGCCAATTCGCACTCTGGCTTTTAACAAATCTGGTACCATGCTGGCAGCTGCTGGTGACGACGAGGGTATTAAACTTATCAATACAATTGATGGTACAATAGCGATAGTTTTGAAAGGTCATAGAGGGTCAGTGACAGGATTAGCTTTTGATCCTAACAGTGAATACTTGGCTTCTATCGATTCTATTGGAACTGTCATATTTTGGGAACTACAATCTGGAAGAACAGTTCATACCCTTAAAGGCGTAGCTCCTGACACTAATTCTGACCTTTCCATTTCGAATACACTTAACTGGAGTCCAGATGGGGAAACCTTAGCCGTCCCAGGTCTGAAAAATGATGTCGTGATGTATGATAGAGACACAGCTGAAAAGCTGTTTTCACTCAGAGGTGATCACGCGCAACCAGTTTGTTTTTTATCTTGGTCGCCGAATGGGAAATATGTGGCTACTTCGAGTTTAGACAGGCAGATTCTGATCTGGGATGTTGATCAGAGACAGGATATTGATAGACAGAAATTTGATGAGAGAATATGTTGTATGGCATGGAAGCCACAAGGGAATGCACTGGCTGTGATTGATGTTATGGGGAAGTTTGGTGTGTGGGACTCTGCTGTTCCATCATCAATGAAATCTCCAACTGAAGGTACTTCTAGTTTACAGTCAAAGAATAGTAACGGTCTCCTTTTATTTGATGAAGAGGAACAAGAGCCCAGTACAAGTGGTAGTCTAAGTGATCTTGGTGACGACTGCCTTGGTGACTCTGAACCACGAAGCAGAAAAAGATTACGGAAGCAGTCTAAATACGATGATTTGGATGAAGACATGAATGACAAATGGAATTTACTTCCAAAGGTTGAATCCCGGAAAAAGACTTCTCATGGTAACAAGGAAAGTTTGGATATCCGGAAGGGACTGATATCTGCTGCGCCAAAATTGCAGGAAGCTTTTCAGCCAGGTGCTACTCCTGTGCAGCCTGGAAAACGGCGCTTTTTGTGCTACAACCTTCTGGGATGCATAACGACAATGGAGCATGATGGATACTCCCATATTGAGGTATCTCTCATTTGTTGTAATGATCCTTTGTTTCCGGAGTCCCTTCAACAAATACTAATAACGTTCCAAATGGGCCACCAACTCAAAAAAAAAAAACTTTCGTATGACCAAAGTTAAATCATGAATAGACCACCCAAGAATCCCAAGAAGCTTTTATCGAATATATCATGGATGGATCCGGATCACCTGCTGTTGCTAGGGTTACAGCAGGCATGCTGTAGCCCCAGCAACAGCCGTCCGATCGAGTGGGGTGGAAGAGGACGGCTATGATGAAGCCACGTCACCGGATTTTAATTCTCTCATTTACTCTGCCGACAAACCACACCAGTCGACCATTCACTCACTCTCTCTCTCTCCAATTCCTTCCGCCGGCGGCGGCAGAGGCTCTTCCACGCAGTCCACTTTCCGGCGATTGATTACCGGAGACGAACATCCACCTTCCGGCGATCCGGATCTGAACCCAATCTTCTCTCTCTAAACCAAACCTTTCTATCTTTCCCTGATTCCATCTGCCAGCGGCGACGACCCCTCCACCTTACGACGACGACGATCCATGGTTCTAAAATCAATCTACACTCGACGACGACACCCTCTCTCTCCTCCAAGCGAAACCGGCCTGAAATCGAAGCATGGGTATCACCGACACGTTCACCTTCAACCCAATCTCACACCAATCCCCTACCTCCTCTCTTTCTCGGCCTCCACATCCATCTGCCAACGGCGACTACTCCTCCACCTTCCGGTGACGACAACGATCCACCTCCCGGCGATGACGACGATCCACCTCCCGGCGATGCCGACGATCCACCTCCGATACCGTGACGGCACATCTGTTAAATCCGGCAAGAACTTTGTGACTTTTAAAAATCAATCATCAACAACACAGGAATGATTAAGCACTTGTGTTCGTAGAACTTCGAACCATTTGATCATTTAAACTGACCAATGTGATCCCGGCCAGTTTAACTTATGAGGTGACACTTATTTATTAGTGATTGCAGTTCAACTTTGATTCAATTTTATACGTCCCCTTGGTGTAGACCTTGAGAAGCCATGAGCACAATCTTGGACCCATGACTAACCGCAGAGGTGTTGCAGCAGTAAGGTGGAGGTGTCGCCGTCATAAGATGAAGGTACTGCCGCTGGAAGGTGCCGTCAGGATACGGTTTGGAAGATAGAGGGACGACTGTCGCCCATGGATCGATTTCAGCACATGGAGAGAGAGGAAGTTGTCATCAAGTGTTTGATTTAAGCTATGTTACATGGACTCGGTACGAGTGTCCGGATCGGATACGTGTCCAAGTGTCGGACTCGTCTAATTTTGAAAAAGCAAGACACGGGGACACGGCAAAATGTTCATATTTGTTATTGCTTTTTAGTTATTTCGAAGACAAAAATGTGTTTTATGTGATGCATTTGATTTTAATTGACAACTTGTGTTGTCTCAAAGCAATAACTAATTAGACAAGAGTATAAGATAGTATCATAATTGGATATCCTATGAGATGTGTCGGACACATATCCCATACCCATGTCCAAGTGTCGAGTGTCCGACACGAGTACTTCACACAAACCGAAGAGTCTATGTAACATAGGATTTAAGTACCCATGGATCGCCGTCGCCGGATTTGGGGGTGTCGTCGCTGCCCGGGAGAGAGAGAGAGAGAGAGAGAGATGCTGGGTTTGGCGTGAGAAGGTTGGGTCGGCAGAGAGGTAATGTGGAAGAGTAAATGGCTGGATGACGTGGCTTAATCTGGGTTGTCCCTTCCCACCCAACTCGATCGGACGGCTGTGACTGGGGCTACAGCATGCCTGCTGTAACCCTAGCCACAGCAGGTGATCCGGATCCGTCATGGATATTACATCGACCCGCAAGAATGCATAAAGAAAATGTTGTAGTAAAAGAAATGAATTAAAGTTTTTTAGTTTTGTATTCGATCAGCCTGGATCCAACATGATAAGATTAGACCAATTATACATATGCTAAAGTTAAGCACGAGGATTCCCATATCTATATCGTGAAGATCCTGTCCAATGCTATCCCCCCTTCAATCCCTCCAGTTGGAATTAGCCTGCCATTTTGCTCCCATATAAAAGATCAAGTGATGAGGTCACTGGTATGAATTGGGGTACTGTTTATAAGAAACTGTTGCTTCAAATCAAAAGTTTACATACTTAATTAATAGATTCTTACAACTTAATGCAGATAGATTTTCATGATACTGGTAGACAACCAAGAGTTCCAGCAATGACCGATTATTTTGGTTTCACAATGGCTGCATTAAGTGAGAAAGGAAGTGTCTTCGCCAATACGTGCAAGGGGGAGAAGAACATGAGTACTATCATGTATCGACCATTCAGTAGCTGGGCGAATAACAGCGAGGTGAAATCATTTTACAATTGGTTGTCCTATTGATTTTATTGTTTGTCCTATTTGAAGTTCTCTGTAGCTGACTTTAGTTACATTATGTGATTTAGTGGTCTATGCGACTTGAAGAAGAAGAAGTGAGGGCTGTAGCACTAGGTACTGCCTGGGTTGCTGCTGTTACTAGCCTTAAGTTTCTTCGTATCTTCACTGAGGGTGGTTTGCAGGTTTGTCACGTACAATATCAGTTTCTGTAAAATCCCTGGCTTGCAGACGAGCTTGCATCATGATTTTTTCTAGAAAATTAGATAGATTTATGGAACCAATTTCTTTCATTTGTTAATATTTGGTGAGAACTACGTTAAACAGCAAGTCTTGTAATTGCCCATGTTATGTTGGTTCCGAAGAAAAATACTTGGCAGGAATGACCTATGTGACACAGACCCCAACACTCAGCATGATTCGGCACATTACCATCTCGCAACACTTGACACATTATTCAAGAGAATAAAAGATCTAACATACTGGGACATGGCAAATAGGATAACATACATTTATCTTGTCATATAGACAGAATTGCTAGTTAAAAGATACGCAAAGCAGTTCTGACATACTCGCTTCATTGGAAACATATTTTGGTTTATGCAACTATGGAGTAATTGCTATCTGCAGTACCACCTTTGCAAAATCTGCTTGTTGCATAACTGGTCTTTCTTTTCTGTAGTGTGGCTTGAACCAAAAAATGATAAACTTATCTGCATCCAACACCGATGTTGAAAGTTCCGTTATCAAACCTTTTTTTTTTGTTATGGCAGGAGCCTCGTGAACAGGCCACACATTTATTAATCCCCAAGCAGCACCCTAAGAACCACATAACAAAACCAATATTCTTTTCTAATAATTTTCTATCTAGCTTATAGTAAGATGAGTAAATGTGCCAACAAATCCACGATTCTGGATTTTATTACATTGCAGAGACACATTCTCTCTCTTGATGGGCCAGTGGTGACTGCAGCAGGCTTTGGGGACGAACTTGCGGTGGTTACACATGCTTCTTCTTCTCTTCCCCCAAATGACCAGGTACTGTTCCAACTTTTTTTTGGGCAAATATCTTGTCTAAATCTCATTGATGTCTTTTCTAGCCTGTTAAATTGTCCGTTCAGCCCATCTCACATGGCTATCAACCTAGATCGGAAGGCTTAGCAGTTGTTTGCAAGTATATGTCAGCTCCAGGATTGAACCCTGGTCTACACCTTTTACTTCAAACGAGGGCCTAGATATATCTAGATGCCAATAGGGTGTTTTCTTGACTGCATGTCCTCCTTACTGTTGCTATTACTTACATAGGAAGGCACTTAGTAGTCAGCAGACTCGTCAGTTCCTAGGCATATCCTCTCTCTCTCACAAATGCATTTTCCTTGAGATGCAGATGCTAAAGTTTAGAGTGTTCAACATTCGTAATGGGACCCAGCCCATCAAAGGACGACTTCCTTTGTCTCCTGGTTCATGTTTAATGTGGTTTGGTTTCAGTGAGGAAGGCCAGTTGAGTTCTTTTGATTCTAAGGTATGCCAACATTGGTATTACTTAATACTCCTTAGTATTGCTTCTGCGGGACTTGATCCAATTTTTAGAGTGTTTACAACTCAAAATTGATCCAATTTGCAGGGTGTTTTAAGAGTGTATACAACTCAATATGGTGGAAGTTGGTTCCCAATCTTTAGGTATTTCATCTCTCATATAAGTATGGAGGATGCTTTTTATGCTGAACTAATGTTGTCAAATTTGTTCAACAAAATCAATATGCAGTGTTAGTAAACTGAAGAAATCAGAGGAAAACTACTGGGTTGTAGGTTTAAATACAAGCAGCCTAATTTGCATTGTGTGCAAATCTCCTGATTCATTCCCACAGGTGAAGTGTAACATTTTAACTTGTTTAACTGCTTTGTTGTTAAAAACTGACTTTCAACTTCTGCTTTCAGGCCATTCCAAAACCCATTCTTACTCTGTTAGATCTTTCATTTCCTCTTGCATCCTCTGATCTTGGAGCAGAAACACTGGAGAATGAGTTTATCCTTAAAAATATGCAGCTCTTTGAGGTACATTATTTCTCTTTGCCTTTTGGGCTTATAGCTTAAAAATCTTGGAAGCCGTCAGGGTCTCAAATGATGATTTTTGTTATTATGTGTCCCAGAGCTGTATATTGCATGTAGCAGTCTACAATTTTCTGAAATGTAGGAATAAGTTGATCTTGCTTTCAACTTTTTACTTGGCTGTTCCAAGGAACGTTCCAGTGGAGCTGTTTCCGAGATTCATTACCATATGAAACCTTTTACAGATACGCAGAAAAATTGAAGAAATGGCTGCTGCGGATCAGGATTTCATTTCACTTGATGATGAAGCTTTCAACACAGAAGCAGATCTTGACAAATGCATCTTGAGGCTCATTGGATCCTGTTGCAATGGTGAGTTATACTATGACTATCTGTCATGTTTGTAGCAGCATGAGAAATTTAATCATGTTTCTGCTTCACACCCCTTCCCTTCCTCCTTGGGGTATTTTTTTCTCTACTTATATATATATCCAATTTGAATAACTATTTGCCGTGGCTGGCTGTGATGGTTAAATCAGGGGATAAACTTGTGAGGGCTACCGAACTCGTGAAACTTCTTTCAATGGAAAAATCAGTGAGAGGTGCAGTAAAGCTTGTTACTGCCCTGAAGCTACCAAATTTGGCGGAGCGGTTCAGTACCATATTGGAGGTAAAGACCGTAGTCTCCTGTCAAGGGCCCGCATTCTACAACACAGTTTATTTGTGGAACCTTAATTCATTTATGTGTTCTTACAGGAAAGAATGCTCAAAGAAACCATGGAAGCTACAGTCCTTCCCCTTCCAATCGTAGATGGTGATGCTTCAACAAAAGCTGATGTTGTCATCAGCAAGACGTTTGTTTCTCCCAAAAATGAAAAAGTATCAGAACTTGCCAATAAGTTACCATCGGGATGCTTGTTGCCCCCTTCCATATCCAAGGAAGTAATTTCAAAAGAGCTAGCCAACCCTGGAAAGGTGACGGCACAACAGAAGCCCACTGTAAAGCTGGAAAATACATTAGCTGTAAAGAATAAACCAGAGCTAGCTCCGTCATTGGGGCATCTGAAGTTGAAGAATGATGGGGAGGTGAAGATTGTAGAGGCTAAAGAGGGGGGTTTGAGCTCGGTAAAAACTCAGCGGCCATCTAATCCATTTGCAAAGTCTTCAACCAACAAAGATAAATCCTCTTTCTTGGAATCCTTCAAGAAAAAGAAGAATGATAACGCCGGCGAAAGATAGAGGTATAGCGCAGGAGAAAGGTGAAGTGGAGATTGTATCATCTGGCACGAACAGCCTAAAGAAATCCCAGAGATACATCACGGAAGCAATAGACTAGGTTTAGAAAGTTGGTTCAACTTATGTTGATGGTTCTGGACCTTCAGCGAAGCGACTGATAGAATCACATCTACTGCCTGTACCAATTCTTAATGGTGTAACCATTTTCAGGCTATATTCTCAGATCTGGACGCCAGAACTTTGCAGTCCTCTCTATGATTTTCTCAACTACCACAATTGGCCTTACAAATTTACTCCTTTCATGTAAACTCCACAAACTCTTACTTGTTTCTAAGTTTTCCCATTCCCCGCAATTTTGTGACGTTTTTCTGCTACTTACGGTATACATTTTTGAATCTCAATCTTCTTTTCCCTTTGGCGAAGTTTTAATTTCCTCAAGGTGTTTGCGTGGCTTCGTGCTTGTGAGTGATTCGTGCCGTGTTTTAGATCCAGGGTTTCATTTGGGGGCTTGCTGGTGCCCATGGAGATCGTGGTTGGCTCAGGTCGTGAAGTGTATCTAGGTTAGGGTTTCCATTTCGTCCTCCCTCTTGCTGGATTTGGGCAGGCTCAAGGGTTGGAAGTTCGATGGTGGTGGCGGGGTGAATCGGCCTCTCTTTGGTGCTGGTCTCCTATATGGGGTTTGTGTTCGGGTTTGGTTGTCATCATCATCACCCCCTCTTCTTCTGACTCGTGGTGTGTGGTCTGTGTTTGTGTTGGATAGCGGTGGTTGGGGGCACAGGTAGCTCTGCAGTGGTGGCGATAGTATGCTCTGATTTGGGGTCTTCTCCTGCTAGGCTCCCTCTCGCTCCTCCACCCCTGCTAGGTCCCCATCCCCCCTCTTCTTATTATATATTTTCGTTGTTGCTGTGTTAAGCGATCGACTTTCAAGAATTTTACACCCTGCAAGGTTTAAAGTCGGATTGCCATCTCTTCTTCGGGATTATTAACACGGAAAATTATTTTGGCTATAAAATTTTCAATTTAAGTTTTTAGTCATACAAAATAAAAAATTTGGGTTCATAAATTAAATTATATAATAATAAAATATTTGGCACCCTGTCATACTTTAAATGTCTCTGACTTGTTTCACCTGATTTTCAGAGTTAGACTCTTATCAAAGAGACCATTTGGTCGTGCATGTCATTTATAAGAGAAGATCCAAGTTACCCTTATTGGTCGGTTCAATAGAAATTATCTCCCCATTTGTTCGAAAACTGGCCAGTTCTCCTCCCTTAGGTGATAGGATTTCGGGATAAATCAAATATAAATTACATGCAATTAACCAGACTTCGAATTTGACCACCATACCTCATGCTAATTGGACTAAAGTGAACTGAACTTCTTACGGGTGGACGACACTTCGTTAATTAAAATAAGCCCATTATTATTACCAAGCCTAAACCAATAATAATAATAATAACTAAAAACAAAGTCCACTAACTAAAATAATAACTTTATAAACCTATAAAAATAGAGTGTATACACTATGATTGTTGTGATTCGGGTCACGTGTATAGCTTGCATTTGTGGTGCATTTGGTTTGGCATGGTAGTTTAACCGGAGATGGTGTTGGTGGGAGATGGGGTTGCATGGTGGTACTCGACGGTGAGGGTGAAGCAGTTGTGTGGTCGTTTAGATTATCTCACGCATTGGAGTTGTTTCTAGGGGTGCAACTTGGGCAGGCTAGACGGGCCTAAGAGTTAGACCATGATCAGCCCGCTCTCCAAAAGTCGTGTTCATGTCCAGCCCAACCACCTACAGGCCAAATAATGTGTCAATGCCAAACCCATCAAAATTTTGTGGACACGGGTTGGACGCGGACTGTCCATAGGTTGTACATGGTTACGAAATACTTTTTTTAAAAAAAAAAAGTGATTTCGAAAGATATCATTGACCATCCAACTCTACAAGTTATTAATGATAATGAAAAAAGTACATTAAAATCTAAAAATGAACTTTAATATAAGCATGAAAACGAATGCTTGGGACAAAACGAGAGAGAAAAAGACAAAAGTCTCCACTCCTATAATTTAAAAAAAAGTAGGAAAAGTAAAATCTTTAAAGATCTCTAAATATGAACGAAAAGTGAAAAACCGTTGTTCAACCTGGTTCAAAAAAATAAAACAAAAATATGAGTATACCTTTGGCTTTGAGGCTTTGACTTTGGCGAAGTGGGAGTTAAGAGTTCAAAAAGTACAAAATAACTAAAAATTGAATTTTATTAGGTTAAGAGTTTGACGGTTATGTGATCTACTGTTTCTAATGATTAAAGGAAACAATATATATATATATATATATATATATATATATATATATATATATATATATATATATATATATATAATATAATATAGGGCTAATTACACCTATGTCTCTCAGGTTAGGGGGTAATTACAGTCAAGGACACAAAGTTTCAAAATATAACATTCCGTGACCAAAAGTGTTTCAAATGTATCACCCGTGTCCAACCGTCAGGGTTCCGTCCAAAAAGTGTAATTTTCATCATTTTGTATTTTAAAATGACAATACTGCCCTTGTACAGTATATCCTGTATAATTTTTATAATTTTTAAATTAGGATATCAAATCTTAATTCTTTAAAATTAGGGTTTGAAACTAATTTACAAATTAAGCTTTTAAAATTTACAAATTAAGCTTTCAAATGTCCAAATGATTTAATTAGGGTTTAAAAATCAACCCTAATTTAAAAGTTAGGGTTTTGAAACCTTAAAATTAGGGTTTCAGAACCCTAATTTTGAAATTAGGGTTTCTCTTATCGGAATCTTGCAGCCGACAGTCCCAGCTCCCTCCTTTGACCCATGTCACCTGTAACCCAAGCCCCCTCCCCTCCCCTCCCCCAAACCCACGTCGTCACTGCCCTTCCCTCAGCCCCGCTTCGTCGCCGCCGTGACAGATCTTCACCTTCGCCACAGATCTCCCATACAAGCAGAGTGGTTTCAGCCGGCGCGGTGAAGTTTCAGCTGGCGGAAAGGGGGTATCGTGGCGATAAAATAGTGCAGTTGCTGATCCGGGGTGGGCGGTGACGGGGAAGGGGGAGGCAGGTGGGGTGCGGTGCCAGGGAAGGGGAGGAAGACGGGGTTGGCGGGTGACGGGGGAGGGGGAGGTAGGCGGTGACGGGGTGACGAGGAAGGGGGAGGCAGGTCGGGTGCTGCGCCAGGGAAGGGGATGAAGAAGGGGTGGGTGGGTGACGGGGAAGGGGGAGGTAGGCGGTGACGGGGTGACGAGGAAGGGGAGGCAGGTGGGGTGCGACGCCGGGGAAGGGGAGGAAGAAGGGGTGGGTGGGTGGGTGACGGGGAAGGGGAAGGGGGATACAGATGGAGTGGGTGGGGGTTGGGGGGTGGGGGGTTAAGAGTAAAGTAAAGATGAAGTATTCTTTTTTTTTTTTAACGAAGTAATGGCATTAAAAAAAATAAGGTTCCAACTCAGGGGCAATACAGTCTTTTCATTAAAACCGTTAAGATTTTTAGGGTTCCGTTTGGTCAATGGACACAAGTGTAATTTGTCCAAACTATTGTCCTTACCTGTAATTATCCCAAAACCTGAGGGACATAAGTGTAATTAGCGCTATAATATAATATAATATAATATAATATAATATAATATAATAGTTAGACGGGCTGGTTATTCCACGGGTTGGACGGGCTTGTAGAAACCTTTATCAACGTCCAACTCATATTTTTTACGGGCTCAAAATTTTGAGCTCATGAGCTCACGTCCACCATGGTCACTACAAAAGTAAGTCAATGCCCATGTTTTTGCAGGCTAACACGGATTGTCCACGGGTTGCCTGGCCCAAGTTGCACCCCTTGTTGTTTTGGTTTCGTTGTCTATGGGGCACTTTCTTTGATCTTCGAGTTGCCAGGGATAGGCTTTGTCTGTCGGTGCTATTTTGTTTGGCTTTATTCCTTTTTTAACTTGTGTTTTCCTTATTCTTTTTTGTTGTGGCTTGGTATTTGGATTGCTTTAGTAATTTTTCAGCAGCGTGAGATGCCTTCGGCACAGGATTGTTACACTTATTTACGGTAAGTATCTTGGTCCAGATAAAGGATAAAGGTGCATTAATCTTTTATGTAGGTAGCTTTTGATAAGAGATATATGGCCTTGAAACTGTTTGTTCTTTTTCCGGTCTCGCTTTTAAGAAGAGGTTTGCCTTTGTGCCGCTCCTTGTCTGAGGAAATTTCGTGCAGAATGCGGTATCTTATTATAATTTTTGTTTTACAAGTACTCAATCCTGTACTACATGCTTATCAATGTTGTGATTGGTAAAACGTTTGCACAAAATCAAAAATAAAAAATAATTTGGAGCCCATGTTGTTGTTGGTCCTATATTCAGTCAAACTTTATGCACTAGAAATCATTTGCCGTGACAAAGCACGTCATGCACTCCTTTTGTACCTAATAATCTATTGTCAAAGAAACTAAAGGCCTTTACTACACTGTAAAAAACATTAATGTAGTAGCTTAATGGTACGTGATGTAACCGACTAGACCAATGAGGACGAAGCTCTTATATATATATATATATATATATATATATATATAAGAACACCTCGTCTATGTGTTACACACACCGCGTTACACTTATCGGTGGTATTGCGAGGGACCCACATCCAAGCAGCCAGCAGCCAGCAGCCAACAGCCAACAGCCATGCCCGGATGGAACGACTCCGAGGAAAACTCGTTTCCTATGTTTCTGCCCACAGTCCCGCTCTCAAGTCCCGCCTAACAACCGTCCCAAGTCCCAACAAAATTGCCTCCTTTTACAGCACAACACACACGAAGATCCATCCAAAAATTCAATGACGGAGGTTTCGATCCTTCACCTACCCGAAGCCGATCATGACGACGACATACCGGTAACCCTCGACTCCTCTCCCTACCGGTCTCGATCTCGCGGCTTCGATCTCGATCTCCCGGCGTCCTCTCGCCCTCGAATCTCCGCCGTCCGTCATCAGCCCCCCCAGCCCCAAAATGATGCCGTCAAGGTGGATCTCTTCGACCGTGAGAGCCAGGTAAACTTCGTCATGGACCTTTTTCACCAGCGCGTCGAGCAGTCCTCGCCGGCCCCGGATCCGAACCCGAACTCGTACCGGAGCCCGGATCTCGGTTTCGGATTCGTCCAAGAGAATTACGAGATGGGTCCAGGCCATTTGGACCTCGATCTAGGGTTAGGGTTTTCGATTGATGACGATGATAATTCTGGGTTTGTGGTTGCCGACAGCGGCGACGACTTCTTCGTGTCGAGGAATGTCGTCGGCGCCGGTGCCGCATCGGAATTCGGCGTGTCTGCCAGCGGGGGAGAGTATTTCATGGGTGGTATGAGGGTTGTTGAACTTGGGTCGGATACGGATGAAGTGGAAAACGGGGTCTTGGGGATTGATTTGAATGCGGAGGAGGACCATTTCGGGCTGGAAAATGATGACAATAGCATCCCGGTACGCTGGGGTTCTTTTCACCTGGAGGAGGAGGAGGATGAGGATAATAGGGACGTGAACGTTGATTTCGAGTGGGAGGAAGTGGATGGCAGGGTCGATGAGAGGGAGGTTTGGAGCATGTTTTTTGACGCTGAGGGTGATGACGACGCTTCGGTTACGGCTGTTTCTCGTTCCAGGGAGGAACCGGGTAGGGAGAGGGCGACTGCTTTGGGGAATGTGGAGTGGGAGGTTTTGTTGAATATTCACAATCTGGACGCGAACGTGGATTTAGGTCATGACGGGGAAGCTTATTTGGATGATCAGGACGAGTACAACTACACCGCCGAGTATGAAATGATGTTTGGGCAGTTTGCGGATGCTGACAATGTTTTGATGGGTAGGCCTCCTGCTTCTAAGAAGGCTGTTGAGGAACTTGAGTTAGTGGTTATGACTCAAGAAGATGTCGAGAGCAAAAATGCACTTTGTGCTGTTTGTAAGGATGAATTTAATATTGGGGATAAGGCAAAGCAGCTACCTTGTGCCCACCGGTACCATGGGGATTGCATTGTGCCTTGGCTGGGGATTCGGAATACCTGTCCCGTTTGTCGTCATGAGTTGCCCACTGATGATCTTGATTATGAACGCCGAAGGGTTCAAAGAGCTGGTCGTGCGCAATGAAGGTATTTTTAAGGTACATGTGTTTTTGAAGTTCATTTTTCTTGGCTTTGTGCTTTGTATCTAGTGTTGTTGGAAAGAGTTACATTGTCTCACCTTGGGATAAAGATAATGAGATTAGATGATTTTGTCTCCAAGATAATGACATTTTAGATGATTTTGTATCTGATATTTTGAGGTTATATGAATTTTTGCTCTTTGTCGACATTGGTTTCCATGCTTAATTGTATTATCTCAGATTATATTTTTGGAAGCTTTATATTTAAAGACAAAGCTCAAAGGTTTGTGGAGTTGCCAAGTATTGTGGCTTCTTACTGCTCTTTAATTAAGTAGTCGTAGGTTTGGTAAGCATTTTCTTTTCATTGTTTTTCCTAGGCCAATTGTGTATTTTGTCGGAATAGATTGGACACGAATGCTTGTGTCTCTATTTATTCCTCCTTCAGACCTTCCCCCTTTTTGCCAAGTTTAGCCAATGTTTAGCTTAGTATCCGTACTCGAGAACTTAAAGGCTCTAAGGAGATTCGTAATTACCAAGTATCTTTGGCTGGGGATTTCGATCATGACAACTGAGAAAAATTGGCCGAGGGGTCCTTTGGAAGCCGGGTATTTTGGTATTTTTCATGTTCTATGGATGCAACCCTAAGGTTGTAGAAAACATGGAACTATCCAAAATCTGTGGCTGGAAATATTGGTCATGAGATCAAGTGAAGTAAAAGTAGATTTTGGCAATGGCAAGGAGGTCCCTTTGGAAGCTGAAAGCTAGTGCATCGAAGGAGAGATCTCTTATGATTATGGTGTTTCGCACAGCCATTTAAATGAGTGTTAGCTGTCTTATGTTATGCTATGTTTGTGAACTTCTATTGTTCTAAGTAACAAGAAAAAAAGCCTAGAGGACATGTCATAGCACATATTAGAACCAGAATTAAATATCTCATTGGATGGGGCGGTGACTTTGATCAATTTCTTGTCTCACAAACAACAATTCATCAGACTTTTGATCCTCCTGGTAGTAGATAGAATGATAGATACCTTCAATTGACATATCAGCTGTTCTGATGTCGTTTGGAAGTACTTCAAGATAACGGAGAGATGAGAAAATTATGCACTATACAACAACGATATAGTTGCATATATGAGTGGCAACGCAAAGTTCTTACTGATTCTGCTTTGTTCCTTTTGCCGGTAGGCTTAGGGGGAGGACTCGTCAATATTTTGTTCATTTATGGGATTCTGAAAATTTTGTTTGCAGATTGAAAAGATAATGTCAATTGTTGAGCGAAAGCAATACATAAGACTTGAGGGCTGGTGTCATCATTTAGGTCACTTGCAAAATTATGTCATTTACATTCTCTTAATAAATATGCAATAAAATCTGGCACATTTGCAGTCTTGATTATCCCCAAAATCGTTAATAGTTCAGTGTTTTATGGATTATCCATTGAAGGTGCTCTAGTCTAAGGGCTAGTGGATGCGACGATAGTTGACATGCGGAGAAGAAGGCATACAAGTGCGTCAAGCATGTTGTTCTTGGAGATGAACTTTGATCGGGTTGGCGTCCTTGGCCTCATGTTAAGGGGGGAGATAATTACTACTTGGTTGTCTCTTGAATTCGGTCTCTCTACCTTCTTCTCTTTAGGCATTTTCTACAGAGCCACGCTTGATAAGATCGGTTATGTTAATACACAGCTTTATGCTAGAATAGACTGGCATGCTTCTCTTTCAACTCTATGCAGTATTCTACTAGAACATGGCTTCTTGTTTCTATTTTTAACTTTGATATTTCGACTATGTTGATCAACTTTTCACTGCCAGCAAGCTAGTCGCAATGATGAGAATCAATACGAGTATCTGCCACTCCCTTCGGGGGGTGGGGTGGATCAGCAAACTGTTTTTGTACGCATGTTGTAATGAACTCTTATCAGCTAGGCTTACCCCGGTAATCCGTAGACAGGTGACTAGCACGTCTTGGCTGTACTTGCTACCTCAACTTGGTTCTCACAAATTCACCGGGGCATCTAAAAACTGGCTATTAGCAAGACGAAGTCTTGTTAGTGACAGACGAAAGCAAAACCAACGATAACATAATCATGGAGCTACCGAGGCAGTTTTCTGGAGAGGGGTGGCTGCAAACTTTCACTTTCTTTTTTGGTAATAAGAGAATTGCATTGAAAAGGAAAGTTAAGGTTACAAAATCTGATAATAGAGGGCATACACCATATGGTACCAAAAGATAACATAAAGCAAAATATAGAGCAGAACTATAATAAGCCATTTTAAACAAAAGTACATTAGCTACGTAAAATGTCAATCACCCGGTCTTGGTATACTGTCGTCCGGGCTTGGCAAGCAAAAAGAGCCAATGATTTCGCTTCAGTCAAGCGATGTGGGGCTGCTCTCGCAATATTATACCGATGAAACTTATTCATAAGATGGCATAGGTCATATATAATCGGCGCCACTTTGTCATAGATATCCTCATATCCCGACATTTGAGATAAAATACATTGAGATGACGTTAGAACGGTTATATGTAGCTCAAATAACACCGTAGATACACATTGCAGAATTAGGGGAATCAGATGTGGCGGAAAAAGCATTTTTATAAAGGATAGCTTCCAGAAATTTCTAAGAGACCCGATCATATGCCTTGCTCATGTCCATCTTGATAACGCCCAAACACGCTTTCGTATGCCGGGTTACATGGACTTTATAGGTTAGTTCTTGAGCAATGAGAATATTGTCCACAATACGATGCTTAGCAACAAAAGCATTCTGATAGGGTGATATAAGGGTAGGGAGGACAATCTTTATATGATTAGCCAGGGTCTTAGAAATGATCTTGTAAATGGTGTTATACAGGCTAATAGGCCTAAAGTCGGATGGTTTTCTAGGATTTTTGCATTTGGGAACGAGGACAATACAGGCTTTATTCGCCACACTGAGCATGTGGCCAGACTGAAGAAATGACAGAACAGCCGTTATAATAGGTCGTTCCATAAAGTCCCGGCATTGTTGGTATACTATGGCAGGAATTCCATCAGGTCCAAGGGCTTTGAGGGGTTTGATCTGGAACAACGCTGTTTTAATTTCGCTAGCTGTGAAGGGTTTATTAAGAAAATTGATTTTGAGAGCAGAAAGATGTGTAGAGATGTTCTCAAGAATGGATCTGTGAGAGTGAGGATTTGTTTGTGTGGAGGGTGTACAGTAAATTCCTTCAAAATTTTTTACAAAGCAATTTGTAATGTCAGTGTGGGACGTATAGGTCACATTGGTATCATCGGTAATGGTGGAGATGCGATTTCGGTTGCGTCTGATGATGGTGGAGGTATGGAAAAATTTATTGTTTCGGTCTCCCACCTAAAGCCAGTGCGTCTTAGCCTTCTGGGCCCACATAATCTCTTCGCAGTCCATAAGCCAATCCAATTGTTTCCGAGCCTGTTGTTCCAAAGATTGAGCAATTTGATCCGGAAGAAGAGATTGGAGGCGAGAAATCTGATGCAAAGTATTTGTAATCTGGGTGTTCAGCTGGCCAAAGCAGACTTTGTTCCATATGGCCAAATCCTTCATCATAATTGTACCCCAAGATACCAATTGGAAGAGGGGGGGATCCCGTAAAGGGGTTCTGCCATGCTTTGAGAATAACCGTCTTCCCTATAGGATGTTTAAGCCACATCGCTTCAAATCTCTTGGGCCGATAACCAGGTAGGACTGTTGGATTAGTATTAAGAAGCAACGGTCCATGATCCAAAGATTGGATTCCCAAATTGGTAATAGTAGCCATAGGGCACATAGTTGCCCATTCAACGTTAGCGAACCCTCTATCGAGACGTTCATAAGTACAAGCATCCCGTTGCCGATTATTTGTCCAGGTGAAGGACAGTCCCACCCATTTCATGGCTAAAAGATTATGTAACCGAATAAAATATGCTAAAAGATCATGCCCCGGCAGGGAGGTGTGGTGGGCCCCTGATTTATCCGATGGCACCAAGACTTGATTAAAGTCTCCCATCAATAAGATAGCGTTTTTGAGGGAAGATATCAGGTCAAAGATACGGGCCCATGTGGCACATCTTTTGGCCATGTTCGGGTGTCTATAAATAAATCCCGCAACCTACGTTTCTCCACTACTGAGGGTAAAGTGAATCAAAATACAATTTTTATCACAATGCATAACCCTCCCACACAGATCATCCATCCATCCCACCCAAAGACCTCCTTTTGTTCCATTGATACCACCCGGATCAACTCCAGTATAGGTAGTATACCCAGATTTTAAGAATTTCTATCTCCACTTTTGTTTTTGTTTCTAGTAAAAAATACACATGGGCTTATAAAGTCAGATCATCTTTAGTGCTGCACGAACTGATAGGGCGTGACCAAGCCCACGACAGTTCCAGCATAATTGTATCATTGAAGGTTGGGGTGCTGTTGTGGAACAACACCCAGAAACCCAGATCCACTCCGCACTTCTCTCGGCCAGAGAGGAATTTTCAAAGCGTTTCTTGTCTGTTTCTTGGAGGTAAACACGGGAGGCTCATCCAGACAATAAGGTAAGCTTTTTATCCATTCACGTGTAAATGCGTCATAAGAGACAATAATTCGGTCGTCCCTCATGGTCACGACGTCTTTTTGTCAACAGAGGTAGACCCGAAGAGAGCGCTGTCCCAGATCTAAGAGCCATCATGCTCAGGTCAATTCATGAGATTGGAGAGGCATGAGGCTGCCACGACATTTTCCGTCGTTTTTGATTTGGATCCTCAAACACACCCCCTTGACCGATTCACGTCGTACCCGTTTTTTCCGAACAAGGATATAATCATATATTTCCACAGGTAAGCAAAAAGAGCATGCATGAGACATTTTAGGTAAATAAATTTGGGACATCAAATAGGGGAGAGAGTGACCTGGTAACAAGTCCCACGCTGTAGAAGTGGAGGGACGAGAGATTTCCCACGGAGTTGTCGTAGCTAAAGGGGTGCTTTCCAGCAATATGCGTTTTCCTTTGTCTGGTACACAGAGAGATGTGGGACTTGTTGCCGAGGTCAGAAATGCCACAGAAATGTCCTGATTTGATTGGCCCATAATAGTGTCCACCTCCTCATCAGATGCAAAGTCAAAAGCCACAAAACGAGTGCCCTATTGAGGTAAGAAACAAGCTTCCATAGGCATAGTACTGTTTACCAGGTTGTCGGTCTACAAAGGTTCAGAGCTCATAGAAATATTAGATGATTCCTTCGGGGCATAAATGTTGAGAGTGAGATCATGCCGGAGCAAAGCTAAGTCAGATTGCACTAAGCTTTCGAGAAGTGGGTCCTGTAGAAAAGTACACCTTGGGTCATACCACACACTATCAGCTTCCCAATGGAGCACCCTTGCTCTGTTCACACAATCAGCAATTGTCACATGATTATGTATAATCGGTTCCTTAGCAGATGCAGATAGAGTCATAATTTCATGGCATTGGTCAATGCTTGTGTTCATGGTAAGACCATCCTCAAGAGGACTGATGGTAATATTAAAGGAAGCAAAGGCGTGGTTCATGCCTTCTGTTACAAGTGAAGGGTGGTTTGACCCAAAAATAATTTGAAGGCCAAATTCAGAAAGTCCATCTAGAAGCCTGTTGATGTTAAAGTGGAAAGAGGAGGGTGTTGGGCCAGGTCCGCTTGCCAAGGCCCAACACAGTGGAGCATTCGGTTGGCCCGTGAAGTGAGGTGTAATATTGTCTGAGGCTACGTGGGGTGAAGGCAGCCCAATATCCAGGTCTCCTTGAACAAAGCTAAGAGGTTTGGAAGATCTGCTAGGGATTGTGTAATCTGCAGGTGGCAGATCAAGTGGGGATTGCGCGGGTGAGGTGTTGGGCAATTGACGATTGAGGGAAGCAAGTGGCAGATTTGGAGATAAAGGCAAATCTGAGTCGCCGATTGCGCGATCTAGCTTTGAAGATATTGTCGGCGCGTGTGACGACAGTAGACCCGCGGTAGGCCCTGTAGTTGCGCCGGTACCGGATGAACCATCAGAATCAGTAGTTACCGGCGACGATTCTGGATCAGAAAAATTATCAAAACTCTCCGATTCTTCAGGGTCTTCATCGCTGTCCTCATCAGTGGTCGCCTCCTCCTCATTCCCTACAATATCCATGTCGTCTTCCATGGCCCAATCAGGTTGCTGAATGGGTGCCGCCATACCCATCTCCACTTTTGGCACCATATTGTTGAGCAAGAGTTCCTCCATGAGATCATCATCAGGCAAGTCCATATTCACGTCCATATTTTCATCATTCTCATTGTCTGGGTTATTAATCTGGCTATCATCTAGTCCATTCACACTAACATCGTCAGATGCTATGGACTGTGAGGCTGTGATAAAGGCTATGTCATCAGAGGAGGACTGTGATTTAACCGGCGAAAACGCATCATAAATATGGGTAAGGTGAATACCCTAATTGTCCATTGAAATGGAGATTCACGAAGAGCGATACCAATTGGAATTCAGGAGAGCACGAAGGGGGTAAGCAAACATAGGTTGATTTGTGAGATAAAATAATGGGTATAGATCAGGGCCAGGCAAGGAGGCAGTAACGATACATGACAATTAGTGTTTTCATGTCCAATCCGGCCACAGCAGAAACAAGCCTTAAAGACCCGTTCATAGCTGCAGCGCATCATGAACCAACCAAGGCCATCCAACAATGTGATAAACACCGCAGGTAAGAGTGGGAGATTGACACAAACTCTTACTTTAATGCGAAAATAGTCCGTATTTGTAACCCTTTTATCTCACCAATCAATTTCCAACACCGAATCAGCTGCAGCACCGATCATTTCGGCAAGAGACAGTAGATAACCATTGCTTGGTACGTTGGAGACCTGCATCCACAAATCTGCAGTAGGAAATCTTATCGATGAGTAGATAACATGGGGGAACCATGGTTGAAGGAGAAGGAATGCGCCGAAGAAATTCCATGTTGTGAAAGTGAAAAGAAAAATAGTGGGTTAGCTTGTGTAGGTGGACTGGTCCTTGTAAGAACCAGCATTCATTGGCTCAATTTTGGATTTTTCTCTCCGAAAAACATTGGGAGTCAATGAATTTTCCAATCAGAACTTTATCTTTATCAGCTCGTTGATGGTGAATAAGGGTTGGGCTAAGTGGGATCATAAACGTGCGCATTACCAACAAGTGGCTTTACTCCTGTCGCGTGGTGAACATGGCAGACCAATTCCATTATGATGGTAACCTTGTCGCTCCCGAGACGAGTCCAAACTGGGGAAGCAGTGACCCACACAACAATCTTACGACATCGATGGGCACCAAGGCTTCCAAGCAGCTCATATACAAGGCAGAAATCGCGGATTCCACAGGCCAGGAGAACATCTTTTTGCTTTTGCACTAAAATTTCCTCTGTAAATGATACCACACAGAATGCATGCTATACCTCCCTAAATCTTTAGCTCTCAATGTCATCCTGAGGCATAAGCAAGTAACATGTAGAAGTTTAGCCATTTGACAACATGGTAACTGACATATCCTGGCAAGTAATGGTTCTTGAGCTGAACACCAGAAAGCTTGTACCTAAGTGACCTTTGTTAATGGTAACCTTAATCCTAATTGGATTTCATGAACAAGAAATGACGTTGTAAATAGGTGATTTTAAAGCCTTCAAAGGGATATACAGGTTCAACTTAGAAACAAAAGTGACTGTCAAGTTATGAGTTTGCTTCATCAAGACGAAAGGCCATGTTTTTTTGCTTCAAGCTCACTTTATTAGTTTGGTGGTATCAAGGAACTTCTACTCACAAGAAAGATGCCAGATAACCAAAATTCAACTCCAAAAGGTGGGGATTTATGTTACCGAGGTAGTATCTTTAAAACTCTATCATCGTCAAATCCTTTGTCCAAACTACTTGGGGTAGACAACATGAAACTTCTCCATTTCCCCCTTATCAAAGCGCAAGTTCTCTGAAGAACTTCTAGCAATCAAGTCTTTCCTCACTTCTTTCACCCAAGTCATCCTCGATCGACTCCTATCTCGTCTTACCCACACCAAATTGGCACAAAACGCTTCTTCTTACAAGGGCACAAGATCACTTCTTCAAAACTCTATATGGCCTTTTAAAAAGTTAGCTTTTTGAAGAATTAACCTAAAGCAATAAATTGTGCATGGATGATGTTGTTGCTAGAATATCTATCGGGACCCACAGCTGGGAAATGGACCTGCAAAATAGAACACGGAGTGACCACCGGGGATGTTCCGATGGAGGATGCTCCGATACTAAAGTCAGAACGTCACTACAAGGGTAGAGCTCTGAATAGCAAAAAATGCACTAGGTGCTTGTGTGTGAACCTGTCTGTGTACCTGAGGCCTTTCTCTTCATATAGACTGCTCCCAGATTCCTCCATTCTCCAGGACTCTCTCCCGATAGGCCTTTGTCATATTGGAACTGCGTTAGGACTCTCCTTCCAGTATTAGAGTCCTACAAGGCCTCTATCACTTCCTCCAGAGCCTATCTGATACAGGCCCCAAAGTTGATTCGGGGTCAACCACGCCACGTGTCACCATTTAGTAAGGTGGATACATTTAGCTATATCATAATGCCCCTACTTCTGACAGTTTTTCCAAGAGAACAGCCAGAAGCATATGGTGTAAAGGCCAACCAAAGGCAACCCAGCTACGAATTTTCCCTGTCTGTTACTCAGAGGGGAGCTTCGGGATGTCATACTTGAACAAATGTGCATCAGGAAATCTGCTCGGGAGCTCTAGTCGGGATGTCTGGTCGGGAGACCTGCTCGGGAGGCTTGCTCGGGATCTCTGCTCGGATAGCCTGGTCGGGAAGTCTGGTCAGGAGGTCTGGTCGGGAGACCTGCTTAGGAGACATGCTAGGGAGCCTTGGTCGGGTAACCTGGTCATGAACCCTGGTCGGGGCATGACCCTTTGTGCTCGGACTTGAAGAAAACTCTGCACGGGCACTACGATTGGGTTGTCTGCTCGGGCTGTCTACTCGGGCGGTCTGCTCGGGCTATCAGTTCGGGCAGTCTGCTCGGGCAGTCTGTTCGGGAACTCTGCTCGGGCAGTGTTTCATTGCGCTTGGGACTAGTAAAGTTCTGCTTGGGCATACTTACCATATGTGCTTGGGCATGAAGATGGTTCTGCTCAGGCACTTTGTTCGGGCATACTTACCATCTTTGCTTGGGCATCAGGATGGTTCTGCTCTGGCACTCTGCTCGGGCATATTTACCATCCGTGCTTGGGCATGAAGATGGTTCTGCTTGGGCAATCTGCTCGGGCATACTTACCAACTTTGCTTGGGCATGAAGATAGTTCTACTCGGGCACTCTGCTCGGGCACACTTACCATCTGTGTTTGAGCATGAAGATGGTTCTACGCGGGCAATCTGCTCGGGCATACTTACCAACTTTGCTTGGGCATGAAGATGGTTATGCTCGGGCACACTTACCATCTGTGCTTGAGCATGAAGATGGTTCTGCTCGGACAATCTGCTCGGGCATACTTACCATCTTTGCTTGGGCATCAGGATGGTTCAGCTCGGGCACTCTTCTCTGGCATATTTACCATTTGTGCTTAAGCATGAAGATGGTTCTGCTCGGGCAATCTGCTCGGGCATACTTACCATCTTTGCTTGGGCATCATGATGGTTCTGCTCGGGCATATTTACCATATGTGCTTGGGCATGAAGATGGTTCTACGCGGGCAATCTGCTCTGGCATACTTACCATCGGTGCTTGGGCATGAAGATGATTCTGCGCGGGCTCTCAGCTCGGGCATACTTACCATCTTTGCTTGGGCATCAGGATGGTTCTGCTCGGGCACTCTGTTCGGGAACTCTGCTCAGGGAGTGTTCGAGAACTTTGCTCAGGCAGTCTATTCGAGATGGTCCAATTGTTATCTTGCCACGTGTCGAGGAAGCATGCAGGTGTAACGATCCTTTAGCCGCCAAAACTAAGACGGTTACTTTTTAAATTTCAAAATTTAATGCCCTGGAAGTCGCGCAAGACATGTATCTTAATGTTGCCGCCTTTGCAGGGGCGGTTATTTCACCAACCCTCTATATATTTGGGCTCCTTGCTTCATTTGCCCCTGCTACTCACTCTCAATCTGTTCGGCTCAACTCTAACAAGTTCCTCTCCTTTTCTTCTTGCTTGGCGCATATCTATTTCTCTTTAGTAGCTCTAAATATTGTAGATTCTGTTTAAAACATGTCTTCAACACCCTCGAGTAGTTCCAAAGAAAATGATTTAGGAACTTCAGAAAGTATGTCTTCGCAAGTAGGTACTTCAACTCATAGAAGTCAAGTAGGAACTTCTACTCCCAAGTCAGCACTTCGTTTTCCCGTAAAGATGCTCTTGGGAAATCAAGGATGAAGCCGACGATAAGTTTGATGAAGACACTTGGTTCTCCGCAGATGAGAAGAGGAACAAGATGACAAAAGAAAGCATAGTCGAGCTTTTGGAAAAAATTCCTTTGCATCCTCCCTTCTCTGCTCGGGTTCCTGCTCTCCAAGAGCCCGCCAATTATGGTACGGACTTGGAAACAAGTGTCTACGAAGGTCAGATTAGATTTGGCTATAGGGTTCCAATGCACCCCTTTGCTGTCGCCTTCTTCAACCACTATAAAATGGCGCCAGGTTAACTTGTGCCCAACGGGTGGAGAAAACTCGTTGGTTTGATCTACCTGGTGCAAACTTCAGGGTATCCAGTGACAGTTGATGACTTTATGAGGCTATACCTTGAAGTATGTTTTATAAAGAACGTGGCCAACAGTGTTGGTTGGTACTATATTCACAACCGAATCCGAGTGATAAAGGGGGGGGGGTCCTAAATCCAACAAAGGTTGGCACTCCCGGTACTTCATTCAATGGCCAAGCGACAAATGGGAGTTCCCAAGAAAGTGGAAGGGTTTTTGTAAATACTATGAAAAGAAAGGTTCCCTGGCTCCCAACGCTACCACAAAAAAGCTGATTGATCATATAAAGAGAAGGGGTGTCCTCAGTATTGACGAGCCCCTTTCAGATCAAGAGATGCGGCATGCGGGGCTCATTTCTCCTGCCCTCACTGTGCCTGTTCCTCCCACTCCTGTCGTAGAGTCTCAACTTGTTTTGAGACCTAAAGACTCAAGGACTGGCGATAGGAACGTCATCTTCTAGGACTCCAAGTCTAGGTAGAGTCTAAAGCCATGTTTATATATTTCTTTCCTTTATATTTGTAAACATGTGACCTAACCTTGTTCTTTTTTCAGAAATGGCTGGCAAAGGAGTTGGTGCAAAGGGTGATTTTTTGGGTCTGCTCCAAAAGGCTTCCAAGGGGAAAAGGAAAGAAGGTACAGGGAAAGGTTCTTCTCCTCTGGTAAAAAGGGCCCGCGCTCCGACTCCTCCAGTGCCTCCTCCTGTGGTTGAGGATCTTCCTCCAATTTTTCGCCCCAGATGGACCATTAAGAGGGGCGACTCGAGAATGCCAAGCTCGCATGTCTCTGCTCAGCACTTAGCTCATGGGGTACTGCCAAGTGATAAACTTATCTTGAAAAACCAACCTCACGAGGCCTTTGCTATGGCACACGTCCAAGCTACTTACAACATAATTTGAATTACTTCATTCTCTTTAAGCTTTCAATTAAGTTCTTCCATATCATTGTCTTCATCTTTCTTCTCTTTTCAAGCATACTGCTACAGCAGCCAGATGCAGGATAGATTTGCAATGGTGATGGACGTTGCCCGCACCGCTGAGACTGACAAGAGAGCAGCCGAAGGTAAGGCTGACAAGCTGGATAAGGAGGTCAAAAACCTAAAGGCGAAGAATGCTGAACTGCTTACCAAGCTCGGTCGCCTGGAGAAAAGGTGCGAGAAGCTAAGGCATGAGAAGGTCGAAGTCGGATCAAGGCCATCCAGGCATTCCTTGATGGTACGGCCGGTGAAGAATGGCTGCGGAAGCGGACAGAAGATGGACTCTCTATCTTCCAGGAGGGCTTCCAGAAAGCCAAGGAGCTGATGATGGCCAAAGTACCCTAGCCTTTTCTTGGACGATATCGTGGTGCCTACCTTTGAGTCGCCATCGGGGGAAACGGCCGCACCTCCCGAAGCTGGAGATGCTATTTCTCCTGGGAATGCTCCCGCATCTTAGAACCATTTATATGTATTCCCCTATTTTGTAATTGCTACTTGATGTGCCCCCACCCCAGTACTCTTATTGCCCCAGAGGCTTACAATTTGATATGCATTAATTTACCCTTTGATGGGTTTTATCTTCGTAATAATGTGTCGAATCTCTTCTCGTCTAGCATTGTCTTGAGACACGTCAAATTTGTAAGGAATTCTTCATCCGCTTGTAAGGGTAATCATATTTCGCTACTCCATGTGCTCGGACCTAAGCTCTTGGGAGCTTCAGCCTTGGAACTTTGGGAAGATGAATTATGGGATCTCGGGATCCATTAGGGGCTGTGCCCTACGTTAGCCTCTCTAGAGAGAGGACACAGAGCTGTGCATGCAAGTTGTTGCATGTGCTAAGTGTTTGTTTTGTGCAAGTGTGTATTCTTTAGCTTGAGCTGACCACATCATGCTTGCTTTTTACTTTGATGCGAACCCTTATCGTCAGCTAAGGGTTGGCAAAGAAGCCTCGCACTTTCGCTCGGCCAAGCTTCGAATTAATAAAACAGGGTAGGGTGACGAATTCCCACTTCTTGGGTATAACTCGATATCAATGAGATCTTTGGCGGGCTTGCCTCTCTCGACCTTGGTCTCGTCCCTCAAGTCTTCAATCATGAGGGTTTCATTGGCTCTGTTTCGGCACGATGCCATGTAGCACTGTCGAGCCACCACCTGGTCCCCCTTTACTTCCCCAACTCCATTCTCCGTGGGGAATTTCATTTTCATGTGGTATGTTGATACCACCGCCCTTAATTGGTTTAACGTTGTTCGGCCTAGAATTGAATTATAGGCCGAAGGAATGCGTACTACCACGAAATCGAGCATCAGCTTGGCTTGGGTTGGAAGGGCACCCATTGTTACTGGTAATGCAATAATTTCCTCGCAGAGAACAGGGTGGTTAGAGAAGCCGTATATTGGCGTATCAATCTTCCGTAAGCAGTCGGGTGGAATATTCATTTTTTGAAACGCCTCATAAAAAAGTACCTCCACTGAGCTCCCATTATCCACGAGGATTCTTTTCATGTCAAAGTTTCCCACTCGAAGGTTAACTACCTGGAGGTCATCATGAGGAATTCGTGTCTCCCACATCGTCGTCAGAGAAGGATATTGTTAGGGTCGGTTCTATCTTCTGCTTCTTAGTCGACGGGCCTACAGTTGTGAGGACTTCTCTTGCGTAAGCTTTTCATCCCTGCCCGGACGAGCCTCCTGCGGCGATTCCTCCAGAGATAGTATTGATGACGCCCGTATTTTCCTACACTTCTTCCCTTTCTGCTAAGGGAGTGGCTTCCCTCTTTTCATTTCTTCGATTGATATATCGTCGCAAGTGCCCGCGTTTGATAAGAGCCTCTATTGCGTGCTTGAGCGATTCACAATTATTGGTAGTATGGCCATGGTCATTGTGGTAATGGCACCACAATATCCTATCTCTCTTACTAGGCGCCGACCTCATCTTGTCGGGTTTTTTCAAGATCTGTTTATCCTTTATCTCATGGAGAATCTGCGATGGCCTGACCGTCAGTGTCGTCAGATTCTTCATGTCCAACATCTCTTTGGGGTGCCTTTCGTCCCTTCTTGAGCGCTCGGAACCCCGTCCACCTCTCAGACTATTTTCTTGAGCTCTTTTTCCTTGCTCTTGCCCATTGTCCCCTCGGTGTTCTTTGTGGGTTTCCAAGTATTCTTCGGCCTGGATGTACTTGTTGGCTTTATCCAACAAGGCGCTCATGCTTCCAGGGGGCTTTTATTTACCGTGAATGCAAACTTGGACATAGGACGAAGCCCGCGCATAAAAGCGGTATACTTTACTGACTCATCCAGGTTATCTATTTCTAGTGTTGCCGCATTGAAGCGTCCAAAATATCGCAACAAGGATTCGTTCCTTTCTTGGACCACGTTAAGGAGGCTTGCTGAATTCTTCCTCCGAGTTCGGCTGCTCACAAAATGTTTCTGAAACAAGTTAGACAACTGGGCGAAGGAATGGATGGACCTGGGTCATAGAGATTTAAACCACGCGTGTGCTGCCTTCCTCAAAGTGGTTGGGAAAGCTCGGCACATGACGGCATCCGAGACTTGGAGGAGTAGCATATTTGTTTGAAATTGGTAGACGCTCCCATCATATAAATCACATTGTGGCATCCGAAAATTAGGAGGAAGCTTTGCCTTCTCAATTGCTTTGGACAAGGGATATCCAGAGTCTTCTCTTGGGGGAGTGACTTCCTCTGGGCGGGGCCCGGAGATGGTTTTGCGAGAAGTACGCCCTTGGGGACGCACTTTTCGTTTGAAGGCATGAATTCGTCCTTGGGGACAATGCCTTTGGTCCGCACCACGTCGATCTTGCATGTCGCCACCTAAGACAGGGGGTGAATTCGTGCTGTCCTCCATTGACGTCTCGCGTCAGAAACATGAGCCACTTCTGGTGACATGTTTCTCGGTTTCTCGTTCCGGCTGATAGCTGGGATCAGTCTCTGATTCACGTCCTTGACCATAGTCTGGCCTTGAGGTCAGTCTAAGACGAAGGTCGCTGGGGTCTAGACGCGTCTGGTTAGTAGAAATCGTCGGGGCTACTTCTTCGAGCTTTTTCTGTAAGGTAGTTACCACGCCCCTAAGTTCATGGACTTCTCTTGTCAGATCTGCGTTCGGAGTGTTAAACAGCTTTCGGGTTAGGCGATGGCGCAAGTCTCCTCTTTTTAAAAGAAGGGTCGAAGAACGAGTTCCCTGGGAGCTGTCGGTCGTCAACGGGGTGACTGAAGTTACATTAATCCAGTCGTTACTGGAACGTCGTTAGGATGGTGTTGGTAGCCGCCCTTTTCGGCGGGAGCCACTTGATCCTGCTCGTTGATTTTGGACGGAACGACTGGCTACAGGAGTGTCTGAAGATGATTTCCTCGCCATGTTCCCTGTCGGTCCGACGGATGGCGCCAAAATGTTGTTGCTAGAATATTGATCGGGAACCACGACTGGAAAATGACTTGCAAAATAGAAAAAGGAGTGACCACCGGAGATGTCCCGGTGGAGAATGCTCCGATGCTAAAGTCAAAACGTCGCTTCAAGGGTAGAGCTCTGAATAGCAGAAAATGCACTAGGTGCTTATGTGTGAACCTGTCTGTGTACCTGAGGCCTTTCTCTTCATATAGACCACTGCCAGACTCCTCCCTTCTCCAAGACTCTCTCTCGATAGGCCTTCGTCGTATTAGAACTGCGTTACGACTCTCCTTCCAGTAGTTGAGTCCTACAAGGCCTCTATCACCTCCTCTAGAGCCTATCTGATACAGGCCCCAAAGTTGATTCGGGATCAACCACGCCATGTGTCACCATTTAGTAAGGTGGATACATTTAGCTATATCAGATGACATCAACAACATACCCTTCTTATCTAATTTTTCACCACATTCTACAAATACAAGTTTAGTAGAGTGGATTGAAAAGTTAACAAGCCGAAAATACCACCCTTTCCACAATTTCATTTCTCGGACAAGGTGTATTTCTCTAGTGTTGTTTGGTTGGAAAGGAAGAAAAAATGTTAAGGCAGAGTTGATAAATTAACTAATATTACAGAAGCAATGAGTACAGACACTTAAAAGACAAACACGTCGATAAACTGGGACTCAAATCTCCCTTCACCTTCTCCTGCCTGAAGGAGTGTGCATCCTTCCTACTATTTTATCCATCCCCTATTCCTACCAATTTAAAGCACCCACTTTGCCTTCTTTTCTCTAATCCCTCAATGAGAATTTCTTACAGCCTCGTCTCAGCTGTAGCTCAGTAGACAAAATATGAAACCAAAGTTCTACTAAGAAAGTAGTCTGTCTAATTTAGCTATTCGTTATACGGGACTATATAAGGGATCTTACAGAAGGCTACCACAGTTCTTCATTCAGTGTTTCCCATTGTTAGCCGCAGCTTCTCCTGCAGAAGCTGAACCATCATTACTCTGATCTTCAAAACTTGCTGGGTCAGCATATGATTTGGTGGCAGGCCACCTGGACAAAAAGTAATAGACACTGAGCTGCTGATTGCAAATGATATGGTTCAGAACACATTTTCCATGTCACTGTACCTGCTTGCCTTGATGGTATGGCTATCTATGGTAATTTTTTGATCAAATATGTCACCTGGAGAAGTCACAGGCAAACTCAACATAAGAAGAACCAGTATTATCCTTAAAAAAACAAGGAACCTCACTTTCTTAATATTGGATTCGGCGGTTCGCTATTTAATCATAATAAGAACATGGGAAGATGGAATTAGCATTCACGTCCAAGAAAATTTGATCAGCCAAGTTGAAGATCACAAATAATTTAGCACAAAAACTACTCATGCTTACCCCAAAACCATATTAAATACTATGTTTTCAGAATAAACAGATAATCGCAACTCGCAATTTATCTTACTCCAGTTCTGACAAGAACTTAAGAAACTTCTTAAACTTTTTTCCGCTACAAGGTGCTCAATTTCCTTGTACCATTTATTATTTCTCGGCACTATAGAGCATGTGCTATTTGAAGCCACAAGCCCATCACAAGATTTTAATGCATAGCTCTAGATCAAGAAACTGATTTCAACATAAAGAACATAAACATCGAGGCTATTTGCATTTGCCAATATGCTTATACACACAGTATCAAGAGAATAGCATCACAGAGAGCTTACACAATCTTTACCTTTAGAGTTAAGAACCTTTTTGGCCTCTTGTCTTTTCTCTTCAAATATTCTTTTACTGACTTCTTCTAATTGTTACATACATACATACACAAACATGGCTGTGGTATCTCGTAACAGTTTTTGGTCATTCTTCTTGATATATGTGTAACTAGAGTAGATAACAAAACACATGTTACTCCTCAACATCACAGCCCTCTAACCTTATGCAGCATATATGCGTAATTTGGGGTTGCTCAATTTTGATGATTTGTCTCACCAGAACAATTATAATGCTAGTTTCTTCTAAGTTACGCAGTACTCATTTGTTCAATGTTTCAAAGGAAATCCTATTAAAAAGATAGGACTAGTGACACAAATCCTTATGGTTTGCACGTTTCGGCAGCTAGAACCAAACATAAACTTGTTACCACCTTGAACCCGAATGTGATCATTTATATGACTTCAAATTAGTCAAATGGGGTACATGATGCGATGAAAGAGACAAGAGACGAAAATAAACAAAAATATCACCCACAAACCCCATATATTTAGTTTTCTATAAGCAACACAGATGAAGCTGGCACCCGCTGCATTTCAAACACAATTAAGACCATATTAGACTACCTCCATAGATATCTTTGTCTGAGAAGTATTTTGCTTTCAAGCGTCGAGTATACTCAGCTTCATACTTCTTGAATCTTTCAATGTACTCCTTGCTGTCCATATCCCTATTATCATTAAACAAATAGAAGCTCATAGAAAATCATCAAACCCAAAAAGGGGAAAGTTTTTGGTTTTCTGGACGGACTGAGGGGAGAGCATGCCGAGGCAAGGTAAGCACCAGAAAAAGCATTTGCTACTTGTTTAAAGACATGTCCGACGGTGTACAATGATAGGATCTATGCTGAGACAAGCCGGAAGTGAGCAACTAAGACCATATCTACGCATCTACTATTCATATCACAAGATTGCGCATGGCAGCTAATAGGAACAAGAATATGAGATATTAACAATTCCAAGAATATTTATTATTTTACCAGATAGAACATTGAAAGGTATCTGACGGCAGAAATGCGGCATAAACAAACTAACTGAAGTTTGATAAAAAAAGTACATTTTGTATGATATGTGGAAAACGTGCCAATGGTAGTGCTCAGCATGCGCATGATTGTGTTTAACGCAAGTGTGCGTGTGAAAGAAGAGGAATGTAGACAGGGAGAATTAAGCACTAATTGAAGAGAAGCGGAAGGAATACAAAAGCTATACAGCAGACGTAGAGACACACATGTAACTGCACTTGGGCAAACATGACGACCTTAAATGGTGTCTTGGCACAATCAATGTGGATTTGTCAAGGCATTAGGTGGTCCATAGTCAAAACTAGAAGCTATCTTTGGCATACGAATCAGTCTCTAACCGAATGTAGTTGGTGACTAGTACAGGTCTAATGGCAGATCAATTCTATTTCTAGTTGCTTAAGTAGCCTGAACGAAATTCGAAAAGTGCATCTACCTATATAAACAGAAAAGGGAAATTGATATGCATTTCATCTTTTGTTCTACACCAAAGAGGGAGGAGGGCCTGCCGGCAGCATGATGCCTAGTACAGTTTCTTTTTAGTAATTCCATTCAGGCTTTGCTAACTAAACTAAGAGGTAGGAAGTAGAACACCCCCTTTAATAGAAAAAGGAAGCGAATTATATAAAAGCTAATAGAAAACAGTGGTACTATAGATACGCTAAACTCAAGCACTGCATATGAACTCTAGTCCTCTGCTATAGACAGAACAGTTATATAAAAGATTAAAATAACTCCACAGCATGTGTAGCCTTTTACCACGATAGATAAATCTCAAGCAAACAGATATAAGGGAATTGAAATTCGCCCTAACGATGGCGAAATATTTCTGAGATGTTAACGTACAAGACATACTTCTATTTATCGAAAATATATTCCATTTCGTCCAAGCGGGATCTGAAGTATCTGCCTTACTGGGTAGAATGCCTTCCGCTGTGGGTTATCAACCTACCCTTAGTGCCGAAGTGGGTTCTTTACAAAAGTGTCTCAAGAGGAGACGATAATAGTTGATTAAACCGCAAAGATGCCATTGATAGAAACTTTTTAGGATAACTGATAGTGTTTTACACACTGTTGGTGTGCAAATGCACAAAAGCCAGAAGTCAGTATTGACCATGATCAAACTGATCTGTGGCGCTTAATGAATATAAAATCAGCAAGTCTAGCAGTATGCCAGTGACCATAAACATCTAACGGCCAGTTCAAAATTTGAAATATGCTAGTCAACATACAAAAACCACAACATCAATTCAGAACATTAAACCACTTAAACAAGTATAGCATGCCTTATTAGCCAATAATTCAGGGTCAAGTCTTCACTATTTAGTTCGACCTCTTAGTTTGTCTGCAGAATGGAAGGATCGGTTACTTAATCTTCAAATGGACCGTTCGACCCTGAAACTGCCAGCAAGATGGGTTTAAAGAAAAGCTAGTCATAAACCATTTTCTAGTGTAAGCCAAAATCACATGTTTGACCGGGTCAACTCATACAATTCGTCCAATTGCATGTGCTCAGAAAGTATGGTCACACGTAAAGAGGCATTACAAGTAGTGTATATAAACCTTGTAGATCATTACTATATGCCTAATAGAGCTTTAGTTAAACAAGCATACCTGATTCACTGTAGACAATCAGAAATGCAGTCTTA
The DNA here is from genome assembly GCA_033070095.1 of Escallonia herrerae. Classification (NCBI taxonomy): domain Eukaryota; kingdom Viridiplantae; phylum Streptophyta; class Magnoliopsida; order Escalloniales; family Escalloniaceae; genus Escallonia; species Escallonia herrerae. Next base: position 70,708 of record JAVXUP010000483.1, on the reverse strand, counting down.
GTGTGATGGCCAAATGCCAGCTATCTACATAAGACTAAATGCTCTATTATCATTTCCATTGGATCCTGAAAGCTGATATCTGGATCTCTCCTATACAATATATAAAGTAACAATGGTGTGACAAGTGGCAACAAGCTGTTGTGTGTTGTTTGGGGTGGGGGGATTATAACGTCTTATATTGTTTGGGACTTTGGTAACTGATGCAAAAATATAACCGAAGCATATCTGCCCCACACAAGCACCAAACAACAATCTAATGTACGAATTAATTACAACTAAAGTAAGGATGTCCAAATATCCGAAGAGTATTTGTGATGCATACCCTTCAAAGTGAATCTTTCTTCTTTAACCTAAATGCAACTTGCAATTCAACCACTCTTTCTTAATTCGATCGTTCATGGAAAAACATCGCTCCATCCATGAGTAGTGCAGATTAGATTGTTAATAAATTACTCTATGTTTGGATGGCACAATCCATAGGATTATGTGTCTTCGCATTTATCATCCATTGCTTGAAACTGCAGCGCACATGCATCGCGTGTGTCTTGGCTGCTGCGCAAAGCCAAATGAGGAGTTGTTAAATAAGTTATTTTGGTGTTACACTCAAAGAAGACAAAACTCGGCAGCCTTATACTAAGTTTTTAAGCCAAAGAAAATTACTCATAACTACCTTATTACAACCGGTGACTTCACCGGTAACTTCCTCTTCCAATTGTCTTGCACATAAATCGCATGTGCCAATTCAATCAATTATTAATTATTGGAGGCTGACATTCACGAGATGGATCCAGATTTTGGACAACGCTGGACACCGCTGAATTTTTTTTATATATTTTTATTATGTGTATATATATATATAGTCATTAAATATCAGATACATTCTACATCTAAAATAGTAAGCAATAATCAATAACCCCAAAACAAGCAACTCAAATAAAAGTCATAATTAAAATTTTAATGCAATACAGTACAAATAAACATGGTACATAACATAACAAAGTACTTCACTACTCAACTCTTTCCAAGTCATGCAAACAGGTAACAGAAACAGGGAGAGCGCCCTCTTCTTCACCTCCCTAACAGAAACAGAAACAGGGAACTTGCAAAGTCATAAGAAATTACTTCACTACTTAACTCTTACAAAGTCACACAACTACAATCTCTTTCCTTAGACCAAGGGCTCAATCTACATCAATAGTGTCATCACGGAATGTACCGAAACGAGAGATGAGAAAGAAAGACGAAGGTACCTGTTGCTGGAATCCGGCGACGGCGGCGAGATCCTCCGGCGACCAGTTTGGGTGGGTTGTCTGCTTCCTTCTCTTCTCTTGACGCCGCAAGAAGAAGACTCAGAAGACAGCGGTAATGGGTCGATTTAAGGGCTTCCTTAAAGTTTATTTCTAGCATAGCTCCAAAATCGTCGGTTATTCCGCACTAACGCTTGAAAATTTGTACTGCGGTCCCATACGGTGATATTTTCCGGGAGGCGCTATGAAGTGTCGGAGACCGGCACCTATAAGATTGCTTACGAAATGATGAATAGACAAATTCTCCAAACTATTAACTAACTCTCTACACATGCTTGAGACCATACTATTATATATAGTTTTAGAGACCTGTAAATATATCTAGATACCATTATATATAATTCTAGAGATTGGATGTATATCGTATTATCAAATGTATCCCCACCGCCCGTTGTGGAGCTGGATTAATATAAATAGTTAAGGTCTTACTTGACCAAGGCATAAAGTGATCCAAGTATTGTAGCATCCTCTAAACAATATAATAAATATCATTCTTCCAAGCTCTCATTTTGCTTTGTCATTTGCTCTTAGATAAGCTAATTTAGCGTGCAAGCAGGGGTTTGATTTAGTTAAATGCAACACAGTTGACTGAGAGAAGTCTTTAGTGTCGTGAAAGCTGGTATTCCGAAATTTAAAAAAAAAATTGGAGACGATTGAGAGGTGTTTGACATGTGTCCGAATATGTCGGGGTGTCGGTAGGTATCCGATATCATACTTTGCCCCATATGAGGTGTTGATGTTTCATAGTTCTTAATCAATTTCCAAATAAAGGATCACAGTATCTTGAATCGCATCTTGCTTAATTTTTCCGATTAGATTTCATGCCCACAGTTCCTGTTTCCTTTTTCTTTCTTGCAATTGTAACTCATTGTTTTTTTTCCTGATTTGGATTGCCAGACAATATTTTTGCTATTGTAATTGCCTTTTTAGTTCAACCTGGAAATTCTCACATTTAACCACGTGAAGATGAAATCCCACCTTGGTTTAATATGAAAAGATGGTATAACACGACCGAAAGCTTAAATTATTGGGTGATGAGCTCATTCGTGTAAAAAAGTTAGAATTAGCTACTCGGTTGACCATTGTACTATTAGACAAATTCAATTTTAGTCACTGAATATTAATTTGTGCAAAGCGATCACTAAATTTTAAAATTCGTTTCAATCAGATCATTTCGTTACCTTCTGTCAATCTAGGTTCGTTAATTTAAGGATAGATTCGTCCTTTCTTATCACGTTCACCTCTCTCTCTCTCTCTCTCTCTCTCTCTCTCTCACACACACACACACACACACACTCTGTCAAACAAACAAACGCTGTCACACATATTGGAAGCACTGGTGGGTGCATTTTTTTGGGGCAGGAGCCACGATAATTATCAAATATTCTAGCAACTAAGTTTAAAGCTATAGTTATTGCACCGTAAGAAAAAACACTTTTAGCGACGGACAGTTCCGTCGCTAAAAGTTGACTTTTCGTTGGTAAAGACTTTTAGCGACGGACTGTCTGTCGCTAAAATTCTGTTGGCGAAAACCCCGTCGTTAAAAGATTAGCGACGGAATTTGATGATCCGTCGATAAAAATAAAACTTTTGCCAACGGAATTAATTACTTTTAGCGACGGAATTTCCGTCGCTAAAAGTCAATCACAAATTTTTTTTAGAAACATTCGTCGCTAAAAATCTATCTCTAAAAATATTTATTGATCTATAAAAGGACTTTTAGCGACGGAATTCAAAATTTTAAAAAAAGGCTATTTTGTATTTTTTGTTATTTTTTATAAATTCAAACATGTTTCAAAGAATTAACCCTAACCAACCAGTCCAACAACAATTTTAATTCTTTAAACTAGGATTCATCCTTTACTAAATTCCAAGTAATATAAATAAAATTATATCATATACACCACCAAGTAATACTCAATCCAACAAATTACATGTTCACTAAATACAATAGATCATATCGTACAAATCCCAAAAACAAAATCAAAAGTTTCACGAAAAGTAAAAAATATAAATCAAGATCATTGCTCTTCATAGCCTGCACAATATTTCTCTGTCTACAGTTGTTGCTTGTTTCTCTTTGTCGATCACAACCTGAACAAGAAGATCAGTTGTACAAATTCGTTTATAATGAACAAAATGAGTAGAAGAAGACTACTTTTTTTTCAACCAAAAATCGAGTCAAAACCTGCTGCAATAAATTATGAAAAATCATAAAGCTAAAAATAATAATGGAGTAGCTAATTATTCAATTATATGATAGATGCACTAACGAAATAAGCAACCATCTAATAAATCTATATAGCTTCTATGAGCTTTGTAGCAAAGTTAACACGGGTACCCGTGTGAACTTTGCTATGAAGCTCATAGCACACTTGAGGTGCAAATTGCAAATGAAACACGTAGCTAGAGTTTCAATGAAAAATGCACCTTAGTATAAGCAAATAAGGCACGCTCATGATCCTGAGATTAGATAACATAAATAGTCCAAAATTTTGATTATACGTGGTTTTCATATCATCACAAAAGCTCATGCATACTTTGCATTATTAAAGTCTTAAAGTTTAATGGGAGAAGCCATGCATCTTTGATGACACAAATAACAGAATCAAACTTACTAGTTGAGGAGCTGCATGCAAGGAAATGTTCACCTTATTCTCTTCTTGGTTGGGATAGAGTGGCCAGAAGGATATTGTCATAAGGAGGTATGAAAAACTTCTTCCCCAGTTTAATCGGGACAAAAAGGATGGCTAGAACTGACAGGCTTTTGCAAAGAAAATGTGGGGTAGTAAGTTCCTAGATCATTTTCTTTCTTCTTCCCCCATTTTGATTTGATTTTTAATTTCTGTTTTCTCTGAGTAAAAATGCACCCCCCCCCCCCCTTAGGAAAAATAAGTCGAGGTGATTACAAGCAGCTATTTAGTTGTTTCAACAATACACGGGTCAAAAAGAGAAACAAAAAGCGCGACAGTAAAACAGGGCAACCAAAAAATCAGAATATTGAGAAGGAAACAAGCTATGCCCTAAGTTGATAACAAAAGGAGCTAAAAGAAGGTGTTGAAACAATGTGCTACAAGAGAATGACGTACCGTGGAAGTTAATAGTTGTATTTCAAAGCATAAAGGAATCCCAAAGGGTCAAAACCAACTTGGAACTATACATCATTCCTACTAACCACTAAACCAGTCTAACAACATTCGAGTGCATTAAGTAAGATAGTAGAACGAACCGTAAGTTGAGCACCATATATGGGAAATAGCAAATTTCAAGCATTCAGAAAAATGATAAGCTTTAACAAAATTTTCCCAAACAAGTTCAACACCCATAAGCACTATGCTTTGCTTCACTGGGGAAAAAAAAAGGAGGGAGGGGGTAGCAATTCTTGTAAAAATGTATCTCTTTGACTTTGGCTTTTTTCCTAGATGTTTTCCTTCCTTCAATAAGGTAAAGAAATAACTTAATTACCTATAAACAGATTGTTTCTATGCATTTGAAAAAGAAAAAGACAAATCCAGATACATTTCGAGCTTACACATTATCAGAACAAAGAGGATTAGCTCACAGTATAATGATCTCTACTTATTTGAAAGGAGATCTATAGCATACAAAGGACCAATAACTAATAAAATACAGGGCCAAGTTCTACTAGAATGAAGTTTCTTTCAATGATTTTTAGAATTTTGGGGCAAACAGTAAGATTTGTATTGTTAATTTGGTCAAATGTAAACACATTACCTCCTGATGTTTTCTTTTTGGAGGACTGACTAGATACGGCGCTACTCTTTGTTTTGTTCTTTTAGACCCTTCATTGTCTTCTTTGTCTGTATCCGACGCTAGGGATTTTGACGACGATGAATCATCTTCATTGTCACTCCACGACATCACCCTTTTCATGGTATAAAGATGACTAAAAACCAAATAAAAGAATCAATCTTACGTAAATAACATGTATTTTGGATACCTATAAATAACAATACATGGGCTTGATCTTCACCCATGTTGGCCGGTGACCCGATGCTCTGAGATACACAGGAAGGGGCACCATTGTCAAGCACTTGAAGATGAGTAGATTGATTGTGGACAATAGCAAGCGGTGAAGCAACGGGTGGGTAGGTGGCTTGGGGTTGCGGGAGCAGTCGAGTGGTTGGCGGCTTAGAATGTGGGGGTGGGATGGCGTGAGAGGTGGGCGGCGAAGGGGTGAGAGAGATAGAGATAGAGATAGAGAGAGAGAGAGAGAAGAGGGGAAAGGTGAGCGGCAGGGAGAAAAAGAAAAGAGTAGGGTTTTGCTCTTTTCATCACCTTTAGCAATGGATTTTAGTCCGTCATTTAAAATCCGTCACTAAAACTCTTTAAAAATTTTAAAAAAATGAAAAATTTTCAAAAATAATATTTAGCGATGGATTATTTCGTTGGTAATAATCCGTCAGTAAAAGTCCGTCGTTAAAAATTTTTACCAATAAAAATTCCGTCGGTAAAGGTTTTTAGCGACGGATTTCAGTCTGTCGCTAAATATTGTTTTTCTTGTAGTGTTGTCAAATCCACAAATTTACTGAGATTCATAGATTTCCATTTTCGCTAGCTTCCTCCAAGTAACTTTAAATGCCCACAAATTTATTTTGATCTCTTATGGCAAGTCTTCATTATGTTCACCATCCTTGGACTACTAGATTTTTTTTTATTATAACCATATCTTCATCATCTTCCTTCAGATACAATTCCTTCATTTCCACTATAAGAAAACATGTCTTTAGCGACAGAAAAAATCCCGTCGCTAAAGGTGCTTTCAACGACGGGATTAACTATCGCTAAAAGTCCGTCAGAATCCTTCGGTAAAAACATTGCCGACAGGCTTTTAACGACGGTATAACCCGTCGCTAAATATTTTTAAGGAATTTATAATTTTTGATGATTTTTTAAGATTTTTTAAAAAATGTTAAGCAACGAAATGCTACAGTCGCTAAAAATATATGTAAGTTAAAATGTTAAAAAATATTTTTACCGACGAACTTTTAGCGACGGTATAATTTTGTCGCTAAAAGTCCTTTAATTCACATAGATGCTTCTTTCTCTCTCCCCGTTTCTCTCTCTGTCGCTGTTTCCACCCACCGGCGTTCTCACCTCGGCAATCCCCCCCACGGCGACCTACCTCCGGCGATCCCCCATCACGGCAACCCACCCTCCGGCGACATTCCTCCCCACCACCATGCAAGCAAAAAGCCCCCGCCTCAGTCCCTCCCCACCAGCCCCCCACATCGGCGATAGGCCCCCGCCACCCACCATACCGCCATTCCCTCTCCCCTCACATCTACCATCCCCATAGCAACCGCGCCGCCCAGAGCTACCCCACTACTGCCACAGCCACCCCACAATCGTGACACCACTCCACAGCCACCTCACAGTCCCACCACCTTCGCCACAATTCCTCCCCCTCCGCCGCACCACCACCCTATGCTACCTTTCGCAAGCCACTGTCGCTGCCGCTGCCTTCCGTGCGCCATTGTCGTCGTCCGCCTCGCACCACCACTGCCCGAACTCATTTTTTTCAGGTTAAAAATTATTTATCATATTGAATCTGTTCTAATATGCTAGATATTATTTATCGTATTGAATTTATTGTTATAATGTAATTGTATTTAATATGTTGTAATGTAATTGCATTTAATTTGTTATAATGTAATTGAATTTAATTTGTCGTAATGTAATTGAATTTATTTTTTTGTAATGCAATTGTATTTAATTTGTTGTAATGTAATTGTAACAATTAAACCCTAATTATCCCTAATTATTCCCAAATAACCCTAATTGAACCAAATTAACCCTAATCAAATCCTAATTATCCCTAATCTAACCAATTAATAGTAATTAACCTAGCGTAACCCTAATTGAATGAATTAACCCCAATTAAACCCGATTAACCCTAACTGAACCAATTAATTGTAATTAACCCTGATTCAACCTAATTGAACCAATTAGGCCTAATTAATCCTGATTTATCCTAATTGAACTAATAAACCCTAATTAGCCCTGATTAATCCTAATTGAACCAATTAACCGTAATTAGTCCCGATTAAACCTATTTGAACCAGTTAACCTTAATCCCTAAACCCTAATTAAAGTATAATTAGTCTGGATAAACCCTAATTATCCTTAATTTGTTCCCAATTAACCCTAGTTATCCATAATCTAACCAATTAACAGTAATTCACCCCGAGGAACTCTAATTGAACGAATTAACCCCAATCAAACTTGATTAACCCTAACTGAACCAATTAATTATAATGAACCCCGATTCAACCTAATTGAACCAATTAGCCCTAATTAATCTTGATTTACCCTAATTGAACCAATAAACTCTAATTAGCCCTGATTAATCCTAATTGAACCAATTAACCGTAATTAGCCCTGATTAAACCTATTTCAACCAGTTAACCTTAATCCCTAAACCCTAATTAAAGCATAATTAGTCTGGATAAACCCTAATTATCCTAATAAAGTCTAATTGATCTAAGTACATCCAAATTACTCGAATTACATCTGAATTAGCCTAATAAAACCTAAGTACATCCGTCATTTGTTAGTCTTTAATGATTTTAGGTTGTTAGTTGTGCATTTGAGAATTGAGATTATTAATTGATGATTTTAGGTTGTTAATTGTGCATTGAGCATTTGAGACATTGAGATTGTTGACGGAGAATGTGACCCAATTGGATTGAATGTGTAATTTTTATTAATTTTTATTGCATTGAGCATTTGACAATTGACAATTAAGAATTGAGATTGTTGACGGAGGATGGGACCCAATTGGATTTATAGTGTTGATTTTTATTAATTTTTTGCATTGAGCATTTGAGAATTGAGATTGTTGACGGAGGATGATACCCAATTAGATTGAGATACCTGTTAGGTAGTGCGGACACGAACATCGCGTCTAATCGACGTTGACACTGAAATGTCATATTTTGGCTTTATACTTATGGACACCTCTTCAATGGGTGTCCGACACCTCTTTAATAGGTGTCCGGTGTTCAATGGGTGTCCGACACGGTGTCTGACAATTAAAAAATAAATCAATGTCTTTGGACACCGCTGAGATGTGTCAGACACGTTTTTGGAGGTGTACGACACGTGTCCAAATGTGTCGAAGAGGTGTCGATGTGTCGGTAAGTCATGGACACCGCGTCTGATCGGCACCGACAACGAAATGTCACATTTTAGCTTTATACTTGTGGACACTTCTTCAAGGGGTGTCCGACACCTCTTCAAGGAGTGTCCGACACCTCTTCAAGGGGTGATGGACACGGCGTCTGGTATTTAAAAAATAAATCAATGTCTTCATACGTGTCCAGAGGTGTCGGACACCATACCGGCACCCTATATGGGATATTGAGAATTGAGATTGTTGACTGTGCATTGAGAATTTGAGAATTGAGATTTGAGATTGTTGACGGAGGATATGACCTAAATGGATTGAGATATCTGTGAATTAGTTGAATGGTTAGTTGTTAAATTTAGGTTAATTAGGTTAACGCGACATTTTTAGCACCCCTTAGAATCTCATCGTGGCTCCAGCACTGGCTATAATTAGCCATAATTAGTCCCGGTTAACCCTAATAAACCCGATTAACCCTAATTAGCTCTAACGAGGTTAATTAGTTTTAATTAACCCTAAGAACCCAATGAAAATTAAATTAGCTGTAATTACTCCCAAATTGATCCTAATTAACTCCGATCAGTCCAAATTAAACCCTAATTACTCATATCTTGTAAACCCGTGATTAGATTAATTAAACCTTAAACCCTAAAACTTAACTAAACTCTGATTACGTGCCTAATTAGTCTTAATTAAGCCTAACAATCCAATTAAGTCTAATTAGCGCTAATTAGGACTAATCAACACTACTCCTCACAATTAAACCCTAATTAGCACAAATAATCCTAATTACTCCTAATCAACCCTAATTAGCTATAATTAGCCCAAGGTAATCCTCATTAACACTAATTAGCCCTAACATAACCCAATTAAGCCTAATTAGCCCTAATTAGGACTAATCAACACTACTCTGCACAATTAAACCCTAATTAGCTCAAAATAACCCTAATTAGTCCTAATCAATCCTAATTAGCTATAATTAGCCCAAAGTAATCCTTATTAACACTAATTAGCTCTAACATAACCTAATTAAGCCTAATTAGGACTAATCAACAAGACTCCGCACAATAAAACCCGGCTATTAGCTCAAAATAACCTTAATTACTCTTAATCAACCCTAATTAGCTATAATTAGCCCAAGGTAATACTCATTACCACTAATTAGCCCAGAGATGGTTCAATTACTCGTTGTTTATAAACCCTGCATTCTTTATATTCGTTGTTGTTTTGCGAAGTCCATTGGCAACGAGATGGTTCAACTCGTTGCCAACGAATTCTATTTAAAGTGGAATTGGTAACATATGCAACGATATTTCTGCAATTTTGATATTTCAGAAAGATTATTGCATATATTATCAATTTCTGAACGCATGCATGCATAAAAACCTTTAGTTCCCGTTCAAAGGTAGTCATTACAAAGTAATGCTTTGTAATGAGCCTTTGGATGTCCAGTTTGGACAATTTGGAAAATCTACGTGTTTATAAAATAGTATTTCAACTCATGCTCTGTGTTCTATGTCGTGGATATTTGGTACACGTTCTCATGTGTTTCTCCTGGTGCATATAGATCTGGTGTTCTAACATCCGTCAAACCTTGCAAGGCAAGGTTAGATGAATGTTAGAACACCTAATCGATGTCGTGTACTTGGAGAAATGTGGGGAGGTGCTGCCGAATTTTCTGCAGACTTGGACTAAGCATGAGTTCTTCACTGTTTTATAAACATGTGCTTTTCTGAATGGGATAGGACCACTACCTATTAGAGAATGGAGGGAAAATATATAGACATGTTGTCACATTCATGCATTCATATTTACATCGACCCTGCCTAATGATTGGTCATAATTGAAGGTGGTATACAGTACGATAATTCAGTCGTCATGTCGGTCGATCGAGTTGGATGAAAAGGAAGAATGCTGACAATTTTGAGGATCGCGTTGACGAATTTCTCGACTTCGCTTACCCGCATCCTGCACATGTTGACTTTGATAAGATAAGGTGTCCATGCGGTAGATGTGAGTTGTTGCATTGGAGAAAAAGAATTGAAGTAAAATGGCATCTTCGTCGGTACGATTTTATGGGTGGATACACAAGGTGGACGCAGCACGGGGAAACGATAGTATTGTCGTCCAACCCAGCTAGTCAAACTGAAGTTAGGGAGGAGGCACGATATGATTACCGAGATATGATTATGGATGCTGGGCATGCTAATGTTGACTGGGGTAACGACGATGGTGACGACTGTCCCCAACCGTCGAACGAGGGGGCTCATCAGTTTTATGAGTTGTTGAGAGCTGCGGAAGAGCCGCTGTGGGATGGAGCTCCAAAACACACACGGCTGTCTGCGGTTAGTAGGTTATTACAGTTAAAATCAGACCACGGGCTGAGTGAGAAAGGTTTTAATGAGTTTGTTACCTTAATCAAAGAAATTCTGCCCGAAAGTGAAAAGCTACCGCCGTCGTACTATGACGCGAAGAAGATGATGAGGAAACTTGGGTTGAGCTATGAGCGGATAGATGCGTGCAATAACGATTGTGTATTGTTCTGGAAAGAGAATAAGGATTTGTCACGGTGTCCAGTATGTGATCATTCGAGGTACAAACCGGACAAAGGGAAGAAGAAAAATATTGCATGGAAGATATTGCGATATTTCCCAGTCACACCACGGCTTCAGAGAATGTACTACTCCTCCAATACGGCTGAACATATGAGGGCTCACCGTGAGACTCATAGCAACGATGCCGATGTGCTGACACACCCAGCTGATGGAGAGGCGTGGAAGGAGTTTGACCGCAGGCATCCAGTCTTTGCTCAGGAAGTTTGGAATGTTAGACTTGGTCTGGCAACCGATGGGTTCAACCCTTTCGGTCAGTCTACCACGCCTTACTCCTGTTGGCCTGTTATTATTGTCCCGTACAACCTTCCACCAGGCATGTGCATGAAGAAGCCGTACATGTTCTTGTCGTTGCTTATTCCGGGGCCGAAGAGTCCCGACAAGGACATAGATGTGTATTTAAGGCCGTTGATTGATGAGTTAAAACAGTTATGGAATCATGGAGTCGAAACATATGATGCATCCCTTAAACAGAATTTTCAGATGAGGGCTGCTTTGATGTGGACTATACATGATTTCCCCGCATTGGGAATGACGTGTGGCTGGAGCACACATGGGAAGCTAGCATGCCCTGCTTGTATGGGCGTGAACCCCGGTCATACGTTAAAGCACGGCAGAAAGCCTTCGTGGTTCGGATGTCACCGTAAGCTTTTGCCACCGGGCCATCAGTTTCGTAGGCAGAAGGATAAATTTGACGGGACAATCGAGCGTGAGGTTGTCACACTGGACTACCCATCTGGTGAAGAAGTGCTCTCACACCTGGAGGCACTTGATACTGACATACCACACGGCAAGGGTGTGCCAGATCAGAAGATTTCAGGGTACGGGAAAGAGCACAACTGGAGAAAATTTTGTATCTTCTGGGAGTTAGCCTACTGGAGGACGCTCGTTATCCGAAACAACATGGATGTGATGCATATTGAGAAGAACGTTTTTGATAATGTGTTCAACACGGTGATGAATGTCAACAGTTGGGTGTACGCCGTGAATTGCATCCTCGGACAGTCAGTGGGAGGACGATACTTCCGAAAGCACCTTACTGTCTAGACAAGAAACAAGTGGAGAAGGTCTGTCAGTGGGTTAAGAATTTGAAGCTTTTGGATGGGTTTGCGTCCAACATATCTCGTTGTTGCAATGTATCGGAATGCAAGTTCCAAGGGATGAAGAGTCACGACTGCCACGTATTCATGGAGAGATTCATTCCTATTGCCTTCCAGGGACTGTTGCCACGGGTTGTTTGCGAGACTTTGACTGAATTATCTCATTTCTTTTGAGATATATGTTCTTCTACGATCCGGGTGAGTAACATGGAAGTGCTTGAGAAGAACATTGTGGTGACGATTTGCAAGCTGGAGAAAATCTTCCCACCTTCGTTCTTTGATTCAATGGAGCATCTGCCTGTTCACTTGGCATATGAAGCTAAGATGGGTGGACCCGTGCAATATCGGTGGATGTATCCCTTCGAGAGGTAATCTTTAAATTGTTACTGTTGTTCATTTACACTTAATGCGACACCTGTTATCATTGATATTCCACCTAACTCGATTTGCTAAACTTCTAGGTTCATGTTCCATTTAAAGAAAAAAGTCTGCAATAAGGCTCGGGTTGAGGGCTCAATTGCGGAGGCTTACGTAATGGAAGAACTTGTAAACTTTTGTAGTCAATATTTCGGGCCTGATGTTGATACAAGGTTAAATCAACTAGGCCAAAATGAGCCCGGATCGAGCACAAATTTGGAAGGGCAATTGTCAATATTCAAGCAGTCAGGTAGTCCGTTCGGCCGAACGTATACTCGATGGCTAACGGATGAAGAGTACAGTGCTGCAACAATATATGCCCTTCTAAATTGCGATGAAGTTTCGGCATTTGTTGAGTAAGTTAATGTCTTAATTCACTTACATTGTTGTACATAATTGAAAGTGTGTGATAAGTGAGTCAACTATATTAGTTTGCAGTGAGTTCGATGCGGAATCTTTAATCACTGATCCCGCTGGACTTGAATCTCATCGAAAATCACAATTTGTACAGTGGTTCAAAAGGCGTGTAAGTCTTTAATGAAATTATATTATGTGTTATATACAGTTCTGTGGCCAATTAGTATACTGATTTATCCTTAATTTTTACCGTCATCTACAATAGGTTCAGTCAATGGATAGACCAGTGGCCTCCTGCTTGAAATTACTAGCAGAAGGCCCTAACAAACAAGCATCCTGTCATGGAGGCTATATCATCAACGGGTTTAGGTTTAACGTAAAAGATGATGACCGAACAAAACAAACCCAAACAGTGGAGTCTTGGTCAACAGCGACTGTTATGCCGAGAATTGCATGGACTTTTACGGAGAGCTAGATGAGATTGTTGAGCTAACATATCTGGGTTCCCAAAACCGCCTGGTAATGTTCAAGTGTACGTGGTTCGATGTCACATGCAGTAGAGGAATCCGTGTTAGCTCTCAAGGGATTGTAGATGTCAATGTCAAGTCAAGACTTGCATCAGACGAGCCCTTTGTGTTTGCTAGTCAAGCTGTACAAGTCTTTTACGCGGAGGACGTCGCCAATCCCAAATCTCATTGGTATACAATTATCAAGTCCAAGAAATTGCCCGTGACATATGACAGTGAGCTAGACTCCTTTCAAGCCGACCAACCACCTGTCTTGTTACCTGTTGAGGTCAACAACGAGGAGGACGATCTTCCTCTTCCAACAACACTTCATGTAGGAGAAGAAGTCGTAGATGATGACGCGAAAGACGTGAAAAGTGTTGGAGATGATGTGACTGAGTCTACTGATGAAGAGGATGAATTAGAAGATGAAGAGGACGACGAGTCCCACGAAGAAGAGGACGACGGGTTTAGTGATGAAGATGATGATGATTCCCAAACTGAAAATGATTGACTTGTAATGTTGTAACATCACGGAAAAAATGTAGTAACATTTTAGAACTTGGTTCATATTGATGTGTTTTTGCACCTCCGTTCATATATATAGTCTTGATGATGATTTCTGCCAAATTATTATTTTTAATGTGTTAATGTCTTTGCAATTTATCTATACGAAGTCAGATATGGATAGGATACGGGCTATTCGTGGCTGCTTCCTCCTCGGTGGGTCCCACCTCGTCATTGCCTACTGATGACGAGGCACAGAGTGATCGCGTACAACAGATGGTGCCCCAGCTCCAGCCCCAGCCATCGCCCTAGCCCCAACCGTCGCCCCAGCCCGACGCAGATTCATCCCACACGCGCGTTGATTCTCCTTCTTCCGTGGGTTCTACCTCAGGTATAGTTGATAACGGTGTTTAGTACATTTTTGCTAATTTATATTTGAAGTATATTTGAACTGTATTAATGTCTGTATTTTATAGGATCTCGACCCCCAGCGTAAACAGAGAGTTACGCTCACCCAGGAGGGCCTGTAAGTAAAAAAAATCACATCATGCCTTATTTTTGTAAATTTGGGGTGTTAATTTATATTTGAACTGTATTAATTTATTTATTTACTTCTTTGGCAGGATCCTGGAGAATCAGGCGAGGACGAAGATCGGCGTTCTTGTGAAGGGCCGATTCTTCGAGCCACGCCTGTACTGGAAGGACTGGGATGCCGCTGCGAGGGAGTCCCTATGGGAGGAGTGGCTGGTACGGTGAAGTATTTTTTTCAGCGATAGTATTTGTTTAATTAGAGTTTGTTTTCTAAATTAATTTGTGTTATTGAATGCCTTGCAGGAGGGGTTCACGTTTGACTCGCCTGAGCAGCAGGCACTGGGGCGGCAGGCCTTCTTTGCTTACATCGGCAAGAATTACCGCCGATGGCTCCACGACGCACGGGACCGGGCAAAGAAGATGCTGCCCAAGGGTGCCCCGATGACGGAGATGAAGACATATCCCCCACATTGGATATCTCTAATGTATTGGGGGAGATGATAGATCGGTGGGCTGCGGATCCAGGTTGGGACGCCAAGAGTAAGGGCGGGGCCGAGAACAGACAGAACAGAGATCTGACGCACACGGGGGGGTCGGTGCCACACGACATCGTCCGACACATGAATGCGGTCGAGAACCCGGATCTGGAGGAGGATGAGGTCATAGCTCTGACGTATAATCAGACGCACGTGCGGAAGAAGGACAAGGACGAGGCTCACCGGGCGGGCGACTATGTTTCGAATATTGCCCGGTGGATCGATGTAAGTCAATTTGTTTAAGTTGTTGATTTTTTTTCTATCCTCAATGTCTGTTGCGTTAATTAATGCCCTAACATATCTTTAAATCACTATTTTTGCAGGCCTCGTATGAACAGCTTAGGGGGTCCGGGCAGTAGCCCAGACAGCCATCAGCGTCCACTAGTACAGGTGCGAGTACTGGGGAGTTGAAGCGATGGCTGGATACGCCGGAGGTCGTCAATCGGCCGAAAGGCTGCATACGCGGCCTGCCTAGCACGACTGCTCGTGCCGTGATAGGAGCGTCCTCACCCCCCGCTGCCCCTCCACAGACACCGGCTCCTCTGCATCCGTTGGACGAGGAGGAGATCCAGCACATTGCTACAGTGTGTTAAGGATGATCAGGGAGCATGATCAGCAGGGTACCCCTGCTGGACATGCCGAGCCGGCCCCAGATCAGCAAGATCCAGATTTGGGACTCGGCAACCCCTAATGAGCCCCTTCTCATGCCCGGTCTCAACTTGTCCCCCCCGCTCGACTTGTACTCGATCTTCTCCCCTCCCCTAACCGGCTGTATCCGGTTCCCGGCTTGTACATTACGAGTTATTTTTTTATAATGCACATTTTTTTAAGTTGATTATATATAGTTGTTCATGGGGTCAATTACACTAAGCACCCCGAAGTTTTCATGCAGTAGCGTTCTGCACCACAAAGTTTTTTTAGCTATCTGCCATCCTAAAATCGCATAAGTGTGGCATCCAACACCCTTGTCCAAATTTTGGCAAAAAAAAATTAATAAGCTGAACTTAGGAGAGCATTTTTGGAACATCACAGAAACCCTAATCTCTATCAGCCGTTTGCACCGCCAACCCCCTTGCGTCGGCATCTCACACAGGTGTCCCCCCTCCGCCGGCAGTGCCCCCCGTCGGCGACGCCAATCTCGTCCCCTGCCTGCCTTCCTCTTTTCTCCCCCTCGCCTCGTGCCCCTCCTTCGGCATCTCACGTCGGTAGAGTCTCTTCCCACGCCACGGTCGCAACAGCCCTACGTCGTTATCCCTTGCGTTTCTTTTGCATCTTAGGCCGCACTCTCCACCGGTAGTGTCACGACCCGAACCCACGGGTAAGCCCGTGTGCTAGGCACGTGACCGGCCGCAGGCCCATTCAAACACCTGCCAGGCCTTACTACAATCCTGTGACTCCAAATAAATTCTAATTTACGGACTTCCAGAAATTCAAATAAAAACTCTCATTACATGTCTTTAAAACTTATAAATAAAACTCGAGGAGACCTAAGCTCCTTACATCAGTTCAAGCATAACGTAAATTAACATAGACTATAATGTTCGAATAGTGGGCACTCATTATTCTAAAAGTTCTCTTCGGGCACTACTCCCCCGTGTGGCTCATACTGCTCCGCTTCCCTTAAGTCGTCACCTGAAAAATAAGGAATGAACGAAAGCCCAGCAAATACACCAGCCATGTTCCTAAAATAGTTTTGAAGTTTCTAAAACATGCCATGGATTTTCTTTCAACAAATCAAACATTCGATTATTGTCATTCGTAAAAACGTCCTTCATATACATATACACATATACATGAAATTTCAAAAGAAAAGATTTTCAAAGCTGAGTACAATCAACATTCATTCCATTCATATCAAACACAGATATTTCTTTTCGTAGGTATGCTGCGGTCAGCGTACGAGCCCCCCTGACTAGGGCCCGAAATCCCTCCTACACCCGGGATAAAATAATCATGTGGACGCAAGGGCGCACCACTAGCCATAGTACTATGCATCAACGTATGAGCCCCGTTGACCAGGGCCCGAAATCCAACATTCCCCCGTTGGATATGGGGCACAGCAACCAAGACAAGTTTCATTGCTCATTAACATGTACTCAGTAAAATTTTATGACTCACACGACATTCCATGGCATTCTTTCAAATTGCATTTCTCATCAACTATTTTAGAAATAAAACATATGCAGAATAAATCTTTGAACTTCAATTGATCAAAACATAAATACATATTATAGTTTTTGCAAATACATATACGGAGGAACATGACAGGGGTACTTACTTGCTGCTGACATATTTCCTCGATCCAAAATGTAGCGCGATGATCAGTTGTTACGTTTGACCAATAGCACCGTTAAGGCCATTCCTTTCATCTCCATAGCCCCGACTTCACTATAACCCGAAGGGCATCATTGAGGAAAAATGCAGAATTCCTGTCGGATATTTTCTCAAACAACTCAGACGCCGTATCCGACCGCCTGTTACACAACCCGTCTAAAATCGTGCCCAGTTCACCATGTCATTCTCAGGCATTTCATCACCGTTGCCGAATTTCCCTCAGTCACCCGTTTCTAATAACCAACCAAGTGACCTCTCGCTAAATAGTACTCAGTTAATCGCTAGGGCTAACGCTAACAATTCCCTTTTATATATTCTCATAGCTCATAGCCTATGTGATTCCCTGTCCAAAAACACATACACGGATAGGGTACACCTTCGCAGGCATACGGTACACCTACACCATATACCACACGACCATACTCTCACCACAGAGTACATGTACAACCATCGCACTGCTCCTCACACATAAAAAGGCGTTACATACTATCATGTTGCCTACACAGCAACATGCTCATGCACCTCATGCAGCTGTAGAGATAACACCACACCTACACAATATACACATCTGTCCAAACACACGCAACATACACCCACCGGTGCACACACATAATTATCCAGATACCAAAACCCCACAGTCATACCCACTCCACCGACAACTACTCCATCCCAATACAAACGCCACACCCATCTATAATTGAACTGACAGATTGCCTCATCAATCAAAACAAATCCTAAATTCTACCGACCGTCGCCATATACATGACCACAGTTACTCCAGTCCAGCCACCAAAAGCACCAAAATTTAACCACCACTTTAACCATAACAATATCGAAGTCCTACCACCGAACTCCGTTCATTTTCCATACCACCGATTGCATATTCTCACACTGCTACAGTTACAAGTCACACATAATGGACACAGACGCTCCATACCCACCTGTACACCCATTTCACTCACTCCTTGTAACTTTAACCAAGATAAATACACACTCGGTTTACATAAACACAAACTCTCATAAAACACAATCACACACCCTCTATCACAACACATACACACACAGACACCATCATAATTTAGCCCACTCCAAACACTGCAAGCACTACCACGATACTGTCCAAGCCGTCTCAAGCAATGCCGTGATACCTCCACTCCACACCGCACCAAAAATCAAAATAACTCCCTAAACACACGCACCAAAAATCAAAATAACTCCCTAAACACAAGCACCATACACCCATAGATGCACACACAAAACACCAAATTCATTCCATTTTAGTCAGTGCCAACACTGCCACTAAATAACCACCATTGCACCACCACCAACTCACAATTACACCACCACAACTAATGTCGTGAAACCCGTAAGAGCAAAAACCACCTCACAATCCCACAAACTCATAAATTGACAACAATACAGTAAAAATCAGAGGTTTTATTTTGATTTTTTTGGCAGATTCTGGGAATGAAGGCTGAAGACCGGTGACTGCCATATTGGCTCACAGTGAAACTGCAACAGCGACGTAAATTTAAGGTCAACTGTGACCATGGCAGTTGGTCGGTGGACCGAAGGAGAGAGATGACAACTGGCTCATGGTAGTCGTCTCCACTGTTGGCTGATCACTAGCCGTTTTGCAGGGAACAGATGCGACGCTTAAAATGGCAAATCGAACGGCGGAGATTGGCGATTGGAAACCGGTGACTGGCCGGTGGTTCGTGGCGCTGGACACGCAGATCTGGTGGCATTAGGTGAAGGGTTGGCAGTTGAAGAGGGAGACTCAGCGACAGGCCGGTGGTGGTTCATAGCTGGTGCGATCGATGCGTGGTGGCGATGGATGGAGGCGACGGCAATGCGTTTGGCGGAGGTACCCATCAGAGTTGCTTGGCGGTGGTGGTTGGTTTGAATAGCACTGCGGTATAAGGGAAGGCTGATATAGCTTCGATGGCAGGGGAACTGTGTCGCTGGCAGTCGTGGGTGTAGCCAAAAATGGGGAGGAGGCTAATCGGAGATCGCGCCGGCGTTGGGGGAGTATTAGGGCCGGTGCCTCTTTCCCCTTTGTCTCTTCACTCTCTGTTTTTCTCTCCACTGTTTCTCCCTTTGCCGTTTTCTCTTTTTCTTTTCTTTTTTTTACTCCTCTTATCTTATTCACTATATATATATATATATATATATATATATATATATATATATATATATATATTTCTCAATTTCTCTCTCTCTCTCTCTCTCTCTCTTCAATTTCTCTCGGTCATTTTAAAATGCCACACTTTCTGCAAAAATCACACTCTGACATATTTGAAATAACCAAAACTGATAACTATATACTAAATCCTAATTTAATAATAATTTCTCAAGTTATTTCCCTCGCTATCATTAATTGACAATCAGATTGTTCATGTCAATCGTCGCTAAAAACAAAAATATTTTTACTTGTAAAATTTGCCGCTAAATAAGAATAATTATTAAATAAAGCTACTAAAATTTTACTAATAGTTCAAACCTAGGTTCGGGGTATTTCAGGTAGTCCCTCCCTCGTCAGCGACGTTGACCCCCCAACCAGTCCCTCCCTCATCACGGAGTAATGCATATCAACAGCCAGGAATTCTCGGCTGTAACAGTCGCACTCTCCATCGGCAACATCCCTCCCCTGTCGGCGATGCTGAGCCCCTCTCTTTCTTCCGCTTCTCTCCCCCGCCCTCCACAGCGGCAACAGCCCCGCGCCGCTGCCTGACAAACCCATTGCAATCTTCCCTCCCTTTTTTTATTCTTTCTGACCAAAATGCCCCTTGTTTAAGTTAAAATTATTTATCCGGTGAGGCTGTTGGCCGGAATTCGGACAGAGGGTGTTGGGCGCCACACTTATACAATTTTAGGGTGACAGATAGCTAAAAAAAACTTTGTGGTGCGGCACGCTACCGCGTGAAAACTTCGAGGTGCCTAGTGCAATTGACCCTTGTTTGTGTCTTGGGGATTATGAGTTGTTGTTCTGGATTGAATTTTTTTATTACAAGATTGGACATCAGAAAAATATTAAAAATATTAAAAAAATGACTTTTAGCGACGGATTAATTCCATCGATAAAGGTGTACTTAATTCTAAAATTTTAGCGACGGAAAATTCCATCGTTAAAAATCTAATTTAGCGACAAAATATTCCGTCGCTAAAATTTGTATTTCGTCGCTAATTTCACAAAAAAATCTAAAATAAAATACGTAAAACAGAATTAGCGACGGAAACTCCATCGCTAAAAGCCTTATCTCTTGTAGTGTTCTTTCTCTAATTTGTCTCTTGTAAAGGCTAGCATAAGATGCTCTCTCTTCCTCAACTGTGAATCCTTGTTGCCTTGGGAAATAGATATAAACTATGGATTTTTTTTAAAAATGACCAACCTTTCCCTGTTTTTCTTTAAAGAATGCCTGGTCACCTCACCCTAAAGGACTATTAATCTAAAAGGAAAGGGATAGCATCCACTTTCTCCTATGACCACAAACAACATGTTAGCAGAGTCTCTTCAGGGAAGATATATAAAACAGTCTGGAAATTCCAAACCTTTACTCCGGTCATAATCAGACAGAACCGACACTCCCATAGCATCCTTGGTTAATCCTCCTCAGAGAAAGAATGCAAACTTGAAGGTCTAATGTATATGGTTGGGCCTAAGATTAAATGGTTAAAGCGTTTCTGGTCAAGTTTTGTAACAGTGGATATTTTGTATGTGTTTTTTTTATGGGTCTTGTGTGTCTGTGAGCGTGAGATAGTGTGTGCATGTGTAAGACAGTGTGTGTTATGCGTGTGTGACTATGTGTGTTTCTCTGTATGTATGTGTGTGTGAGAGAGAGACAATGTGTGCGTGTGTAAGATTGTGTTTTATGTGTGTGTGTGTGTGTGTGTGACAGTGTGTGCGTGTGATTGTGTGTTTATGGTTGGGGGGAGTTTGTTATGATAGTGTGTGTGAGATGGGAGGGAAAGAAGAGAGAAAGGGGGAAGGAAGGAAAGAAAGAAAGAAGAGGGAAATTGAAAATGGATAGGGTAAAAAGACCAAAATAACCCTAAGTGAATGGATGGATTCAAGGTTAAATTGACAGAGTGACTTAATTGAAACGAATTTCAGAATTTAGTAGTCATTTTGACACAAATTAATGTCCAGTGGCCAAAGCTAAATTTGTCTAATAGTACAGTGATCAACCAAGTAGTTAACTCTAAAAGTTATTTAGGCACAACGTTTTCCAGGCTAACTAACCTAAAATTACATATCTTCGTACTAATTTCTGGTGTTACACAAAACGTCAAAAGAAGATAGAATTCATAAAGCATGGGGTATACTTGAATTTGTACAATGGGCAATAGTTGTCAGTCTTGAAAGACTTCTATGATTGTTTCCTCACCTCTGCTTGTGCAAATAAAGAGCATTTAATTTTGCAGAATACCAATGAAATAGCAGGTGAGAAGTATGAGCTCCTACTTGTACGAGTCGATCCTCTTGGGCTTTTTGTCGACCACATGATGGGTAGTATTCTCGGTTCCAGCATCCTAAGGAGAAGGAAAAAAAAAGAACAACATGGGCTTCATGACATATATTCGGAGCTCGCAACTGCATATTTTTTTATGTGTGCGGGCAAGAATTAGAGAAAGATAAGGAAGGGGGTTTAGGTACCTCGCGTGGCAGAGAGTGAGTGACAGAGTCGGAGACGAAAGGAGTTGACATAATTGGGGGAAGGTGAAGCAGCAGCAATTTGGAGCGACGTACAGAGATGATGAATGTCCTACTAAGGCTTGAAAGCAACATACGATAGCTACTTTGGCCATGAACTCTAAAAATGTAAATATGTAGGTGGAAGGGTTACTTTTCGTAAAATTATTGTTATTGCCACAGTTTACTATCTATTATACAAAAAATGGGATAAAAATACCAAATTAGTAGTGACTAATGATGTGCTTCATTATTGTTTTATACTCCAAACTTATGGTGCACAAATTTGTGTAACGTAAAAAGTTATTAAGTAATATGAAACCGACATTTTCCATCAATCATTAGTAGAGTGTCCAAAGTGCTACCGAGAGGTTGATGAAGTTTTAATCACACGGGCTCTCCTATTTTTCCATCCTTGATTCAATGCATAATTGGATTGTACATTATTTTTTATGTAACTATTAGGGGTGAGCAGCGAACCGATAAAACTGATCCGAACCATTGAAACCGATGAAACCGGATCGATCGAATCCGAACCGTTGATAAGCTTGAACAGTTTGGTTTGGGATTTTCAAACCGAGACCAGTTCGGTTCGGTTCACGGTTCGAGATTTTCAAACCGGCTATGAACCGAACCGAACCGATGACTATATAACCATTAAAAAATAATATACCTTACCATGGTTAACTAAATAACCAGGGTAAATTTAATATGTTTGCCCTAAATAAAACCCTTATCTTCAATTCTTCATCTGCCGTAACTCTTCTTCTGCTCCTCTTCTTCTTCAAAGCACACCCACAGAGAAAATCAAACTCACCCACATATAATACAAATCGACCATGAAGGAAGGATTTCAGCTTCATTCGAGGATCATTGATGAATGATCTGGTGCGCAATTTTATAGTTCCAGCTTGCAAGATCCAAGTTCGTCGACCACTGCCGCGATACGTGAAGATCGGGTCTTTTGTTGACTGGGAAGTGCCGAAGAAGAAGACAGCAGGCAGCAGTGCAGTGGACAGCAGTGGTGAAGCCGGCAGCAGTGGCAAGACAGCTCACGAGTAGTAGAACAGCTGAACAGGCAACATCAAAAGGAGCCCACGTAACATCAAGTGTGATTCAGGTTGCCTGCCCTGAAGCCTGAACTATTGTAGAGGTACACTCTTGAGTCTTGACTCTTGTACTTATCATAAAAGTGTTCTTTGTAAGCATGAACTTAATTAGGGATTACGCAAAATCATTTCTACACCTAAAAGCAATCAAACAAGGAGAAACAAATAGGCAATTAGATCAAACAAGCATATCGGGCTTCCCCCCATTAGAGGTACCCAGTTTCATAATTAACCTCCAATTTCAGTTTCCAGTTTTTCCAATCTTACATGTTGAATCAATTGTTCTTAACTTCATCCTGTACATGTGAAGATGTTGGTGTTTGTTGGGTTTTCACTTTTCATTGTTCTTGATATATGGATTATAGTAAAACTTCATACTGTACATGTGAAGTTTTCACACTGCACTAAGCCAGTAATGCACTTACCTTGCATGAAGTTTTCAAACTGGAATGCCAACGAGATGAGAGAGTGCACCACTTTGAAATGGAAGCAAGATGTCCAAATTTGAGAGTACACCTTCAGTGCATGTTGCTGTTCTTTACATGAATGCAGTGATGCACTACTATATTATTAATGGTTCTGTAATGTAACTTTGTAGGACTTTTACACTTGGTGACTAATTTAAGCTTTTCAATTTGTCATGTAATGCAATTATGATGTATTTTTTTGTTATTGGACTATTGTTTTTTCTTGAAACAGAATAATGTTTGAACTACGCTAAAACCGATCCGAACCGTTCAATTTGAACCAAGTGAACCATTCAAACCGAACCGTTCAAACCGAGGTGTCTCGGTTTGGTTTGGTTTGAGAATTTGTGAACCGAGGTCCATTGGTTCGGTTTGCGGTTTGACCCCCAAACCGAACCCAACCGAACCGTGCTCACCCCTAGTAACTATGACTATATATATAAAGTTTATTTCCAAATGACTAATGATAGTTTCAAAAATACTGCTCTTGGCTATTCGAGGTTAAGTTCCATCCAATCTCTCCCGAAAGGTGATATTTGAGCTCCACATTGCACTTTATGAACTTCACGTTGGCGGTCAATGCAACTATTAAAGTGTCACTATTGACCTTTTGAATCATCACTACTAGCCACAGCCAAGCTCAAATGGCTTTTTCGGGAGCTCTTGTATCAATATTCTTCTTTGTTACAACAAAATAGAAAAGAAGGAACGGTGCACTTTAATGTCCTGTTGCAGCTCAATATTCATCCTTGTAAGAGGTCTTAGAAGAGGAGAGAACAAATGGAAAATCTTTGGCTACTACAAGGCTTGTAGAAAAATACCTACAACCCCTTATATATTAATAATTAATAATCGACAAAATATTTTCAGTTTCTTTTCTGTAAACACTTTCAACGATAATTCTTAGCAGTACTTTTAAGCTACTATTTCCTAGATACACACATTGTGTTAGTTCACAATTAAATCAATTTACAAAATACCTAAAGTTAGTATCACGAAATAAAAGTCACTAAAATATTTAGCGATCATTTATTGTCGCTATACAAGGAGTTGTAAGTATCTTCCTATAATGAGAGTAGCAGCAAAATTTTATCTGAAAGAGATATAAACTGTACTTTTAGCTATCTATGATATTAAACCCTCAGAAGTATCTTACGATTCTTGTGATGTAAAGCAGGTTAATATAGGGCTAAACGCAACTTGATCAAGCAAACAAAGCCCTGCATGAACCTTGAGATTCCATAGAAAAGATTAGAGGATTTAGAAAGAAAAAAAAATTAGATGGCACCAAACAAAGAGGTTAGCAAAGACATATGATTCCTAATATCCAAGAAGATATTGATCTGAAACTATAAACATTCCATATTCCACAATCTAGTACCCTTTGCTAGATGTTGTTTTTCCTTTTATCGTTTTTTGGGATCCCAAAAGGATCCTTTCCTCAAGTTTACATGTACCATTACAAAAATTAAATCATCTTTAAGATATTTCTCTTTGTATATAAGTGCAAATTTGTTACTAATCTAAGGTCGAGTGTGACTTAGCGAGCGCTTGAGAGGCACTGTGTAGTAATCACCTAATCAATGAATCAAAAATTGAGAACAAGCGCCCGAAATCAATGATTCAATGACATTCACTAGTCACTACTTGACTTTTGACATAAACTTAACAAAGATAACACACACACACACACACACACACACACACTCTCTCTCTCTCTCTTTAATCTTTCTTGTTTCCAAAGTCGTATCTCAAAATCTTGTTATTCATTCTTGTCCAAACATTAACTCAAGCAGTGGATTACATAGGTAGGTGGATCATTAACTTTTTGACATGTTTGGCGTAGAGCTACACACGGTTTTGTGATGCAACTTGAAAAATAAATTTTGGTAAGAGCAGTTCTACTTAAACATACGAGCTTGGTCCAAATACTGTTACAAACTTGGGGAGCATGCTATATTGCCGTACATAATATCCGTAAACCAGATGCCACAAAAAAGTCAAGTAAAGAAGTTCGTTGTAAATTTTGGAATGACAACTGCGCAGAGAAACATAGTAAAGCTGTTGCTTCCAATGTACAGCAGCCAGCTGCATATTATGATCACTAGTGCTAGTAGCAAGTAGCAAATGCAATTTCATCCCCCCTTTAACAGCTGTTAAATACTTGAAGCCACACTCATACACTTTCTTGAAGGAGATCAAGACTGTTGTGCTACTGGTAATACCATGGGGAGGAAAGCAAAATCTGGCATGCTTCGATATGCCAATGGCATGGACAAGTTGTTGATGTTTTGGGGTACTTGGGTAGCATGGGAAATGGGTTGCAAGTTCCCCTCATGATGTACGTTCTTAGCGATGTCATTAACGAGTATGCAAACCCCAGTGGCACCATCTCTAATGCTTCCGTAGACAAGGTAAACTTCAGTATAGTTCTCTATCCTCTTGAGCGTTGAGAGTTTTAGTAAATCGACACATTAGAAATTTGAATTGAGGAATCGGCTAGTTTGGTTAGAGCATATCAAGCCAAGGGGAATGCCCCACTTGATTGAAGAGGGGCACTCCCTGGATAACGGCTTTGCCATCCTTGCAACTAGGGATTCTGGATCTTGTTACCATGTATAGCTCTCCTAAGTCCTGTCTACGTAAAAAAAGATGAAAGAAATGCAAGTATATATTAGAAGCTTAGAACATGTCTTTGTTTTTTGGTTTCAATAGCTTGTACAAAAATTTAGAGGATACCTGCCGCTGTAGTTCTGTCAAATGGTGGAACATCAATATTGATTTTGTGGTCAATCCTAACAACCATTTTAAGAAGTAACACATATTTTGAAACTGATTACCTGTTACCATATATTGTTTTGTGTTCTAGTACGCGCTCAGGCTGCTCTATGTTGCCATTGGAGTTAGATTATCGGCTTTTGTTGGTATGCTGATTTTCTTTTACTTCCAGCTAGTTTATATTATCTTGAAAGTACTTGAGAAAAATAAAACATTGCATACTCTGATTACAGAATGGGACGCAACTGATTTAGCATTTTGGCTGGCATGCTTGGTTTTGCAGAAGGACTGTGTTGGGCGAGAACCGCAGAGAGACAACCTTCTAGAATGAGATTGACATACCTGAAATCCGTCCTTAAACAAGATGTTGGATTCTTCGACACTCAAGTAGTTGATTCTTCAACAACTTACCAGGTTGTTTCGACAATTTCCTCCGATTCTAGTACCATCCAAGTCACCATTGGCGAGAAGGTTACTCATTTAACTCCAACCTTAATTCCTCCAACTTGCAAGAGCCAAAAAAAAGTCAGTATGCACTTGAATTTAAACAAACACAGTTTGACTCAAGAATGAAGCATACTGACACAATTTTGATAAGATATACAAAGGCTTAAAGGGTTCCACTCGGAACCGTTCGTTGCCTCTGCTTTCACACATTAGACCATTAGTTCAAGATAATGATTCATTTAGACTATTTTTGAACCTATTTTAGGATTATTCTTTAGCTGCAATTTGTAAACTAATGGTTGTACGATTGGTTTCATAGTGACACTACTAGGCAAACGTAAGTACTCCTCTCCGCCACCCCACCCTACCCCTTCTTTCTCCCAACCCAACCTAACCCAACCCACCCCCACCCTCTCTTCCATTTTTGCTTCTATTGTGATCTAGTGGTTGTTGAGTGCAGATACCGAACTGTCTTGCTTACTTGTCATCATTCTTCTTCTGCCTCATATTTGCTTTACGCTATCGTGGAGGCTTACGTTGGCTGCTCTACCATTCACCTTAATGTATGTCCTCCCGGGGATTGGCTTTGGGAAGCTCATGATGGATGTGGGTACGAAGATGGTTGATTCTTATGGGGTTGTCGGTGGGATCGCAGAACAAGCTATTTCTTCAATAAGAACTGTATATTCCTATGTCGGAGAGCGTCAAACCATTAATAGGTTCAGCAATGCACTTGAAAGGTCTATGACATTGGGCATAAAGCAAGGATCTGCAAGGGGATTGATGATAGGAAGCATGGGGATTGTTTATGTTAGCTGGGGCTTTCAGGCTTGGTTCGGGTTTATACTAGTCACGGAAAAAGGAGAAAAGGGCGGCAACATATTTATAGCTGGATTCAACTATCTCATGGGAGGAACATGAGTAATTTCTTCATTGACCTTGTGCTCTTTGTAATAAATGTTAAACTGCAAGAGATGATCATATATGCTTCTTACCTTGGTTTGAATTTGTATATTGGTGTTTTTTTTGGGTGAAAGTCAATTTTATTAAAACCAAAGAATCATATGTACACATGATATACAATCTCCCACAGATTTTTATCATTTAGTGTGATTTGCATCTCCCTGCCACTCAATCTAATAGTACTCCTTTGCTTATTTCCCAATTTTCACATAGTTTACTGTTTGTACCTGAGTTGGGTTCTTGTTTCCAGCTCCTCACTCTCCATTATAGCCAATGCTTGGTTAATTGCATGACTTCCTCTACTAACTGGGCCTACTGTGTGAAGATTCTATTGTTTCTTTCTCTCCAAATCATATACACAGCAACTGAAATTCCTAATTTTCTCAACTTGGATTTGAACATTCTGCCTTTGAACTTTGAAACTGCATAATCCAAAAAAATGCTTCCATGAGTTCCCTTGAGGTGTTATTAGCATTTTGTTCCCCATCTCCTTCCATATCTTCTTTGTAAACTCACACTTCCAAAACAAGTGATTAATATCTTCTACTTGTTGGCTGCAAAGAACACAAATTTCATCTGTTATGAAATTCCATTGCTTCAGTTTGCTCTTTGTTCTAATCCCGTTATTGCAAAGCATCCATAGAATACATGCACATTTAGGGATGTTGCCTGTGAACCACACCAATTTCCACCTCGTCACATTTGCTTTCTTAGTTC
The DNA here is from genome assembly GCA_033070095.1 of Escallonia herrerae. Taxonomy (NCBI): domain Eukaryota; kingdom Viridiplantae; phylum Streptophyta; class Magnoliopsida; order Escalloniales; family Escalloniaceae; genus Escallonia; species Escallonia herrerae. Next base: position 42,177 of record JAVXUP010000483.1, on the reverse strand, counting down.
TCATTGCATCCCAAGCTGAGTTTACTGTAAATTGACCGTTGTTGTTCAGTTTCCACGTGACTTTGTCCTCCCTATCTCCCTGAGGCAATGGTATGCTAGTCATATTTTCCTTCCATAGCCTGAGAGCTGTAGATCTTGCTAATGGTAAGACCCATTGATCATTTTCAATAATGCTAGCCACCTTACATTCCTCCCCTAAACTATAATCATAGATGATTCTTCTTCCAAATTGGTTGACTAGGCTTCCCATAGGCCTCCAGCTGTCAAACCATAACCAGGTCAATTGTCCATTACCAATGTCATACTTGATATGCTGATGAACTTTGCCCCTGAGTTTGATGATCTTGATCCAGGTCCATGATAGATTTACTGGTGGCTTGAAAGACCATAGATTTTTTTTCCTTTGAGTATATATGAATGACAACATTTGACCCATAAAGAATCTTTTTTCCTAGCCAAATCCCAAATATGTTTTGCCAAGAGAGCTTTATTCCACTCACCCAGCCTTTTCATTCCCAGCCCTCCTTCCTGTTTTGGTACACAAAGGTCCTTCCAAGCCACTTTAGCTCCTCTGTATTTAGTGTCCTTACCATGCCAGATAAAGGCCCTAATCTTTGCTTCAAGCTGTTTGATGATGCTCTGTGGGAGAACAAAAAATGAACACCAATAGACCTGCATACTTAACAAGCCAACTGAATCCTTCCAGCATAAGAAAGATGTTTTGTGGACCAGCTTGATATCTTCTTTATAATTTTCTCTATCAAAATGTGACAGTTCTTCTTAGTTAGTTTGGTTGTAATGAGAGGAACCCTCAGGTATGTCACAGGCAACTCAGCAAGGGGAACATTAATGACTTGCTGGAGTTGATGCTTTTCTTCTTCTTTGACCCCAGCTATAAACAATGAACTTTTGTTAAAATTTGGGTATAGCCCTGATAGCATACCAAACTCATCCAGAGCCTTTTTAATGATGGCCAAAGAGTTTCCTTCTGCTGCAGCCATGATGAATAGGTCATCTGCAAAACATAGGTGATGGATTTGGTGCTCCTTGCATTTTGGGTGAAATTTAAACCCTGAATGGCTGGTGTACTCCCTTAGCATACCAGAGAAGGCTTCCATTACCAACAAAAAGAGATATGGTGGCATGGGGTCACCTTGTCTTAGCCCTTTAGAACTGGCAAAGTATCCTTCCATAGCACCATTAAGATTGATGGAAAACTTAGCTGTTCGAACACACTTCATTGTCCATTGAATAAATGTTCTTGGAAAATTCAAGACTTCCATAGCACTTTGCAAAAAATCACACCCCACAGAGTCAAGCCTTTTGGATATCAATTTTCAAAACACATCTAGGCATCCCTCCTTCCATGTGGTAGTTCTTCACCAATTCTTGCATTATCAATATATTATCAGAGATATGTCATTGGCTCACAAAAGCTGATTGCCACTTTGGCATAAGATTTTTGAAATAGCCTTATAGACCACAATGCAACAAGTAATGGATCTAAAATCTTTCATAGTATTGGGGCATGGCACTTTAGGAATCAAGGTAATACCTGTATTGTTGAAATAATGAACCCCCATTACCTTGTTCAAAGAATTTCATCACAGCATCTGCGACATCTTTCCCAATCATTTGCCAATTTTGCTGATAGAATTCAGCTGTGTAGCCATCAGGGCCAGGTGCCTTGTTGTGTTTGAGAGAGAAAATGGCCTCTTTTACTTCTTGGGCAGAGATAAACTCATTCAATCTAGCATGATCTTCATTAGAGAGCCTATGTGTCATGACTTGCCTCAGTCTTTCCCTGGTATGTGTATGTCTAGGTACAGGTGTGCCTAGAAAATTGGAAAAGTATCTAATAGCTTCCTTATGTACCTCCTCAGCTCCAAATGCTTGGTCTCCATCCTCCTTGAATATAGATGTTATCTTATTGTGAACACAGTGAATCTTCACTTTCTTATGGAAATATTCTGTGTTTTGATCCCCAAACTTGATATCTTTGACCCTTGCCTTTTGGTAGTAGAATCTTTCCTCTGCTTCTGCTAGATGGAAGTAATGTTGTTGTAGTTCATGTTCTTTCTGTAAACCTGTGTCTCCACCTTCCAAAATCTTTTTCTGCACGTCTTGAAGCTCAGAAAGGCTTCTGTTGTTCTTCTTGATATATCACTGTAATATGCTCTATTCAGTTTTTTCACCTCAGGTTTAAAAGCCTTTAATTTCTGACTTAATCTTGAGCATGTTGTGCCTTGGTATTGTTTGCCCCAACTCTTGCACAATGTATCTTTAAATGTGTGGTGTAACATCCAAAAGTTAAAGAATTTGAAAGGCCTCCTTCCTTTTCCCATGCTTAGGTAGCTCTGAACTGTGATGAAGGAATGATCTGAGATACCTGGAGTTTGTGAATTAGGGTACACATTCATCCATTCTTCATTTTATAAGGCTCTGTCCAATCTGCACCTTATTAGATCTCCTTCTCTTTTGTTACTCCATGTATATACCATTCCCACAGTGGCTAAGTCTTCTAGTTTCAACCTGCTGATGCACTCATTGAAGTCATTAACATCTCTTTGATTTAGAGGGCCTCCACCTTGTTTTTCATTTGATGCTCTAACTACAACATAATAGTCCCCCATAAGTAACCATGGGGCTTGCCCAATAATAGTCTTATGCTGTTGGAGTTGGGACCATGGTATCCTTCTCTTGGTCCCTTTATTATTGCCATATATGTATGAAAGAAAAAATTTGTCCTTACCTTCATTTAAAGTCACTTGCCCTGTGATTACTTGTGTTTCACAGGCCATAATCTGAAATTGGACTTTTGAATCATTCCATCCCACCCATATTCTTGACATACCTTTATTGTTTGAATTATATACAAAACTCCAATCCTGCTTCCATTTCTTTGTGATTTCAGCAATGTGACTGATCTCCACCTTAGTCTCCAATAATCCAATGATATCTAAATTTTGCTTTTCCATAGTTTGTCTAATCTCATATTGCTTTGTGGGGATATTAAGTCCCTTAATATTCTAGCTTGCTATCATTTTGGGGAAGAGTTGTGATCAGCCTCCTTTCTTACAGCTTCTCTTTCTTTATTCTGTATATGTAACAAAGTTTCCATGCCCCCCCTTTTGTCACCCATATTCACCAAATCTTTGTCCAGCTGTTGAAATCTATTGTGAGTACTAATACTCCCAGGGCTTGAATTATATTGTCTGGTCTGTTTTTGTTGTCTAACTACAATAGTGAATGCCTCTTCATTCACCACTGATTGCTGAATTTTCTCCTTCCACACTTGAATAGTCCTTGGCTTATGATAACAATTAGCTTTGATATGCCGAAAATTTTTGCAATGTCCACACTTTGCTGGCTTCCATTCATACTCCACTTTCTGTTTATGCACCCATTCATTAGGTCCTTGTATTGTAATCTCATCAGGGAATTGACTATTGACATCCATTTCCACACAGACAGGTGCGTACATGAGTCTCTCCTTTGTTGCAATCATTCGATGAACAAAGGCTTCCCCAATGTGCTGCATATCTTACTCAAACTGTTGATAGACCATAATTGCAGAGGTAAACTTGGTAGCTTTATCCAAAGAGGCACAAATTGGGGAAGCCTTTGTTCATCGAATGATTGCAATGTGCTGCATATCTTACTCAAACTGTTGATAGACCATAATTGCAGAGGTAAACTTGGTAGCTTTATCCAAAGAGGCACAAATTGCAGGCCTTCTTTTTCCATAGCCACTTCCTGTGCCCAAGGCTTGATGATCATTGGTTTGTTATCGAACATCCAAGGGCCTTTCTCCAGAATCTTGCTTTGTGTTTCACCATTTTCAAAGTTTACAATATATACACCAGCTCTCATCAAACTGAGAGAGAATGTGCCATAAAGTCCCCATTTCCATTCCAACACCCTCTGCATCACATGCATTGGTGGCCTCGCACCCATTACATAAACAACAACCGCCTCGCACCCATTACATAAACAACAACCGCATGCTTCCATTGATTTATTGTAGGTTCCATTTCTTCCTTAGTGAATTGGACTGTATTTTGTCCCTGAGATGTTTGCAGTTCTATATATGAGAGCTTATTTTCTTCAACACATTCCCTATTAGGTTTCACCATAGCTGCATATGATGGTCTTGTGTATGCCTGAGAATCTTGAATAATTTTGTTTCCTGCCTCTAGATGTGTAATTCGATTACCCAGGGCAGGGAATTCAATTGACATTTCATTGTTCAAAGGCATGTGAATTATACCTTCGTCCTTCGCATTTGTGCCCTTTTCCACTTCTCCTCATGTTTGATTCTCTGGCATTAATTGTGTCTTGCTTTCTTGCACCATTATTTCCTCCGATTTGCTAGGGCTTCCTTGCACCATTAATGCTTCAGATTTGCTCTGTTTAATCTCATTATTGTGTTCTTCAAATCTCGATTTTCTTCAAGAATTAATTTCATTTGTGCCTGTAACTCCTTTATCATCATGCACAGTTCCTTGTCATCATCTGATTCAGAATTAGAACTTTGGAATTTGTTTGGTTGGAGATCCCTTACATCACTAAATTCTGCAGATTCTAGATCCACCGTGACATTCGTCAAGATCTTTGAATCATGAGCATTTGACCATTGTTTCCCCGTAAATTCCTTCGCATATGGATCCTTAGGAGGACCCCGAATGCGACTGGATTTCCGTTGTGTTGCCATGTATAAAATCAGCCCATAAACCCTAGTTTTCTCGAGAGAAGATTTCTTACACTATCAAACATTTCAAGTATATTGGTGTTTGGTTGCTCTTGCAGGAATATTTTGGTTGCACTTCCATATCTCGCAGCCATCAGTGAGGCAAAAGTGGCTTTCACACGGATTACTGAAATGATTCACAGGCTTCCAAACATAGACGCCACGGATAAAACCGGGAAGGCTTTATCACATGTAAAAGGAGAGATCGACTTTAAAGGCATCTATTTTTGCTACCCATCAAGGCCTGATGCACCCGTCCTTCAGGGTCTGAATCTCAGAGTTCCGGCTGGCAAAACTGTTGGTCTTGTTGGGGGAAGTGGTTCTGGCAAGTCCACGATCATTTCGTTGCTTCAGAGATTTTACGACCCCATTGAAGGTGAAATTTTGTTGGATGGATACAGGATTAAGAAGCTTCATCTTAAATGGTTCAGATCCCAAATGGGTCAGGTTGACCAGGAGCCAATTCTATTTGCAACGTCTATTAAAGACAATTTACTATTTGGGAAGGAAGGAGCATCCATGGAAGATGTGATTGAAGCAGCAAAGGGTGCAAATGCACATGACTTCATTCTTAAACTATCAGATGGATATGAAACTCAAGTAAGCTAAAACTTCTATATATCAAAGCACATCTGTCCTTTGTTTGTTGGCTTTATTTCATAAGCAACTAGGCAGAGGCCAACTTCACCTTCTTCATTTCTGAGAAGTTAGATTTTCTTTATGTTTTTTCTTTTGATGTGAAGAGGATAGGAGGCAGAATGTAGCATGCAGGCATGCAATATATCTTAAGTCTACATAACATTTATGCTTACCTTCGGATTCCAGGTCGGACAGCATGGAGTTCAATTGTCTGGTGGACAAAAGCAACGAGTCGCCATAGCAAGGGCTTTAATAAGGGACCCGTAAATATTGCTGCTTGATGAAGCTACAAGCGCATTGGATACAGAATCTGAAAAAATTGTAGAGGACACCATTGATCAGGCATCAGTGGGGAGGACAACAATCATGGTTGCACACCGCCTGTCCACAATTAGATTGGCTAATCTCATTGTGGTCCTTCAATCAGGGAGAGTACTTGAATCTGGTTCGCATGCTGAGCTGATGCAATTGAATGATGGACACGGTGGGGAATACTTAAAGATGGTGCAGCTGCAACAATCAGCAATTCAACATAAAGTTGCAACTGCAAGTTTCAATCTTAATCAGTTAGATGGAAGAAATAGCTACAAGATGAGTGCTCCACCGAACCCAATGAGTCTGAAATCAAGCGCCCCAAGCACTCCAGCTGCGAGCCCATTGAACCCAGCATTTTCGATCACCTCACCCTACTCTGTCCCGTTTGATGACTCTTGTGAAAGTGATGTCAAATACCTAAAGCAGCGAGCCTATCCTGCTCCTTACCAATGGCGTTTGCTGGAATTGAACTCACCTGAGTCGGGAAGAGCAATTCTTGGATGCCTAGGGGCTATAGGTTCCGGAGCTGTTCAGCCAATCAATGCCTACTGCATGGATGCAGTAATATCAGTTTACTTCCGTACAGACAAATCTTCCATCAGATCAGATGCAAGATTCTACTCCCTCGTTTTCATAGGCATTGGAATCTTTCTCTTTTTTACCAGTGTCATCCAACACCACAACTTCGCTATCATGGGAGAGAAGTTGACGAGAAGGGTACGTGAGAAACTGCTCGAGAAGCTGATGACTTTCGAGATTGGGTGGTATGATCAAGACGAGAACACAAGCGCAGCCATTTGTGCAAGATTGGCAACTGAAGCTAATTTGGTTCGTACCCTTGTTGCAGATCGTATGTCACTGCTTGCTCAAGCTTTCTTTGGGGCATTGTTTGCCTATACTCTAGGGCTTGTGCTCTGTTGGAAGCTGTCCCTTGTGATGATGGCGGCACAGCCATTACTCATCGGGAGCTTTTATTCAAGGAGTGTGCTAATGAAGAGCATGTCTAGAAAGGCCCAAAAAGCACAAAAGGAAGGAAGCCAGTTAGCAATTGAAGCCGTAATCAACCATAGAACCATAACTGCCTTTTCCTTTCAGAAGAGAATAGTGGGGCTCTTCGCGGCCACCATGGATGGCCCACGGAGAGAGAGAGTATTAGGCAGTCCTGGATTTCTGGCATTGGTCTGTTTAGCTCCCAATTTGTGGCAACAGCTTCTACAGCTTTAGCTTACTGGTATGGAGGGAGACTATTGACACAAGGACTAATAACGCCAGAGCCACTTTTTCAAGCATTTCTGGTACTGCTTTTTACTGCGTATATCATCGCTGAGGCAGGAAGCATGACAAAAGACATATCTAGAGGTAGCAATGCTGTTCGGTCAATCTTTTCAATCCTAGACAGGAGAAGTGAGATTGATCCAGATGGCTCATTGGCACAAGATGCTGCTACTAACACCAACATGATTAGGGGCAGCATAGAACTGAAGAATGTGTACTTTGCTTATCCGTCAAGACCTGATTAGTTGGTTCTCAAAGGCCTGAGCCTTAAAAATTAAGGCAGGAAAAACAGTGGCAGTAGTGGGACAGAGTGGTTCTGGAAAATCTACCATTATAGGACTCATCGAGAGATTCTATGACCCGATGAAGGGATCAGTTTGTATTGATGAACGGGACATAAGGAACTATAATTTGAGAAATCTGAGGGCACGCATTGCACTAGTCAGTCAGGAACCCACCCTTTTTGCAGGAATAATCTACGAGAACATTGCCTATGGGAACAGTGATGCTAAGGAATCTGAGATAAAGCAGGCTGCTATCCTTGCCAATGTGCACGACTTCATCAGGTATGAACCCTACCGCATCATGAGCAAATTCTTCCGGTACTCTTTCTTGTTTACCGAACTTTGATTTTCTGGGAAGAAAAGATACGGCATTCACAGGAGTTTAGAGTAGTCAAATATTGTTTCTTCTGGTAAGTAAGTCCAAGATGTTCAATCCATCTAGGTAGCGACTGATAAATTCAGGCTAGGTAAATGACTCTTCATAAAGCACAATCTCTTAAAAGTAATATGGTTTTCCTGGACTTTTCAGTGGCATGAAAGATGGGTATGAGACATACTGCGGAGAAAGAGGGGCTCAGCTGTCGGGAGGTCAAAAACAAAGAACTGCGCTAGCCCGCGCAATACTGAAGAACCCAACAATCCTGCTCTTGGATGAGGCAACCAGTGCCCTTGATAGTGCTTCGGAGAAATTGGTTCAAGAAGCTGTAGAGAAGATGATGGAAGGCAGAACCTGTATCATGGTTGCTCACCGTCTGTCCACAGTACAGAAATCTGATTCCATTTCCGTGATCAAAGATGGGATAGTTGTGGAGCAAGGGTCACATTCGGTTCTCCTTTTTGTACACGGTGGAGCATACTACTCTCTTGTGAAACCACATGGTCGAAACTAGAAATTCTCCTTACTGGGAAAGGCAGCGGTTGTACTAGGTAAGTTTCAACCTGTTATGTAGAACTTGATGAACTTATCATTGGTAATTGCTATAAATTGCCTAGTGCTAATAATTCTTGCAACCATGACGTACCTTGTGTATCATCGGAGTCTAACGGCTGCTCTTCTAAGTCCCTTTCTAGAACCTGAAATTTTCAACCAGTTTACTACCCGTACAATGACATTTAGGAGTGAACCTGTGTTTTCACTTGTAAACGTCAACAATCGCATGTGTACTGTCATTTGCACTGCTACATCAAGTGAATCATAATGTCATATCAAGCAACATATAAACACACCTTTTCAGATGTGAAGCTTGGTAGTCCAAAAGGAGAATGCAAATAGCTCTGCTCCATCATGTATATTACCAGCACTCTGCCATCGTGTTAACAACAATACGACCTACTATATAGTCAATATGCATCTATCTCTAAGTAAGAACAAATTTGACATGGCTCATCCATTAACGGGAGCCTCAATCAAATGAACCTGTCTTGTATCTTTAGTTGCATTAACAGTTAACAGAACTTAGGGGGTCAAAATTTTCGGGTTAAAATTTCTGCCAGTACTTGTTTAAACAACTTATACAAGAAAGCCATTCCAACATCATTAGATCCACAGGTACGAACAGCAAACAGCTATAAGGGTTTCTAGTCAGACAACATCAACCAAAAGTTTCACTACCAGTGGATACAGTATAAAGCAATAGGTATTACAAGTGTAGGAAAACACATAATGCATAGTACCTGTGGATATATCAACACATAAGCTACATGAGTGGCTTTGGATAGAATGGGGCTTTATTACACCTGCGCCTCCAAGTTTACCCGAGGTAGCGCATGTCACCATAAACTTCATAAGTTTGACATCTAACAGCCCACCCCCACTCACATGCGCTCACACAGTTTCCAGGCAAAAACCTCACCTGAGGGGTGGCATGGCTTGCAAATCAAGACAAATATCAAGGGCGGGAACATTTTGGCAGATCAAGCCAAAAATACCACCCCAAAAATAGCCATCCAGTGAGTTTTGGCCTGGAAAATGGTCGGATGTTAGATGAAACTCATGAAACTTAGTAGTGCGATTTAGCAAAAATGAAGTTTATGGTGACATAAACTTGGGGGTGCCATGTGTAATAAACCCGGACAGAATCTCTGTAATGATCATCTGTGCTTCCAAATACCAATGTACTTATCCACCATGGCAGACTTAAGTACAATGTTCCCTATGATTTGTTCCACATACGATGTGCTTATCCACCACGGAAGGATTGACTACAATGTTCCCAATCATTTTGTTCTTCATCGTATTCATAATGCTGCAGCAGATTACTAGGTACAAGCAAATAATGCAGTTCTCCACATCCCAAAAGAGTAATCTGCCTGAACAGATTCAAGGCCATATAGCTTAATGATCCAAGATATGGCTTCAGCTGCCACGATATTTCCAACCTTTGGAACGGCACAAAACTCAAGGAACACAATTCATGACATCATTGATCATCGAATAAAAGCAGACACGCGTGAACATCGCCACTTTCCTAAAAAATAACCAAAAAAAGTTGTTAGTAACACGTCTTATAAGAAGCTTATAAAAAGGCTGGTATGAAAAATATATGGATATGTAAGGCCAATTTTAGTTACGGATGGTAAATAGAAGTGCCCATATCCCAATAACACAGAAAATGCTCACTTTATCTACCACCTACTTTTGGATTCAGAAAACTGATGGCCTACTTTGAAACTACAAAAACACATCTCATGTATCAAGCACCAGCTGTTTCCAAATTCTACCAAACGAGTACCATAAGTGACAAAGAAACGTGTGTAAGCCTCGGGGCAGAACACATGCAGCCATTACTACGCAGATGTCCGAGGATGACTGAGTAATCGCATTTATTTCTTAACCAATCTCTGTAAAGATCTTCTCTTGAGCCAGAATCTGACACAAATAGAGAAAGCTCTAGGAGGAATAAGGCTAGGGTGAAGTTCTGTCCACAAACATCAGTAAGTTCTTCAAGGTAAATATTTAAGTACACAATTTTACCAAATATGTCTTTCTTTCTGTCTTAGGAATTGTTTAATGGGTAATTGTTATCATCAAAAGTCTATAGCAACACAACCACCTAACCTACATTTGACGGGAAATCCACTAATTGCTACTATGGGTTCTTAAACTGCCATCACCAGTTAAATTGACAGATTATGAATCCAAATACCAAGTAAAATCATAATAAGAAAGTTAAACAAGATCTATATACATGAATACACAGGATGCTATCTGTAAACTGTTTTTAGGTCGCTTGTTCTAAGAGAATTGGCATCCCATTGCCTTTATTCGCAATTGTGACATTATTGTAAAGCAAATTTCTTGTCAGCTGTTTCATCTTAACGTTTGCAGTAGAATAGCATTAGCTTCTGTTAGAAAACTAGGAAATCACGGCGACTACTTAGAATTTGTAAGTTGTGAGCTCTATTAACTAGTACTCCAATATGGCAAAGCCGTGTCAAATCCAAGACAGATGAATTAATTCTGGTGCATGTGCATGCACTGACCATCCAGTGTTACTATTACTTGTTGTTCGTTATCTTTTTCGAGGAATTGTTCTCAACACCAAGTGGATTGCATATTATCTGTTGCTAAAACTACCAAATTGCCACAAAAGATGGCTTTCCCGTTCACTACTTCATTAGATACTAGATCATTAAGTGTAATCCATGGATGTACTGCAACCTTGTGGAGCTTAAATAGTGTTCAAGTGTAACCATGTACTGCACATAACAGCTCTCACAATGGGTTACATAAACTTCATAAATGCATTCAATCAGTTGGTAATAGATCGCTTGAAGATCTTAATATTATTTAAAAAATGTATATTCTGAAGCAATCCAGGTCAGAGAGTACTAAATTGCCAAAGAAATTGAGGAAGCAGTTAAGTCTAAGCCCAACAGGTTAACAACAAAGATGTGACGTTTTTTTATTTCTTTCTTCCTTTCATTCGCCTTTAATTCTGTCGTGGATGCCTTTTATGAGTAGCAAACTATATCATAACACTTGTCAACTAAAATTTTCTTTGATATGCAAGCTCAACACACAATAATTAAAAAATTAAAGGCCAAAACAAACTTGTGACCTCAAAAAAGATCAATATCATATTTATAAACATCTTGTACAATATGCCTTGCTCTAGGATAATAGGGTAGCACATGCCCAATAAGATTTATACATCATCTAAAGTGGCTTATGGCTCTATGGGTAGGAGTTCCATGTGCTTCTATACGTAGTGCAAATAGGGGTTTATAAATATAATTTACTTTGTGGCGTGCTTCCAAGCCATTTAATCTGCTACAAAACCGAGGAATGGCATTGTTTTACAGACTAAGCCATGGGCGACTTAGGTGTGGCATAGCCACACACAAATAATAGAAGAACTAGAAGATGATGAAGATGTGAACATACGGCCACAGATGGAGTGATAAAGGTGAGGATGAACTTCAAAGATGGCAGCAAAGGATTGCAGCAGCTCTGGTCTCTCCTGCTGTTCATCTCCCAAGTGCGTTGCATAGTGCATGTCGGTGCTCTTCACATGTTTTTGTGTGTCTAGGCAAACCTATGTTGGCATCTTGCGCCATCTCAATCTTGTTTTTAGGGGTATTTTTTTTCCGATAATTGTTCAGCCACAATACAGGCTTTGCCGTAATGGGATGAACGCCACAATCAATGCAATCCAAAGCTCTAGCAAGTATATGTGTAAGGCATTACAGCATAATGGCCCATGACATAAAAACCCAACCCAACTACCTGCAAAGCATAGTGCCCATTCCAGTATGGACTCTATGCTAACCAAATTGGCAGTAAATTATTTTGAAAAGTTTTAACCCTTCTGTTCTATATAACTAAACCACTGACATAACAGAAGCGATATCCTTACTTCGCTGCTAGTCTCAGCCCATTGACTGCTACTGAAGAACTCTGAAAACCATAAGTCGATAGAAAAGGGTTTTGTATTGAGTGGCTCAAGCTGTTCATCTTAAGCCACTGTGTGTCCATTTTTGTCTCTGCAGAGTATATTTTGAATGAACTTGTATAATGCAAGTGAAATTTTGAAGTGCTTGTTGACACAACGGCATTGCTAACTGGAAATAGTTGAAATGTAACAAGAAGTTTTGGTCCATGTTCTCCAGTAACGCATATTTATTTTAAAGCGGCATTATTACAGTTTTTATTAAGGCAAAGACTCCTACATTAACCATTCTTCTTCATCAATTGCCTCTCTTTTGAAACATCAGCTGGAGTTTCTGCTGCAGGAGCTGAACGGCCAACGCTGCTCTGATCTGCAAAACTTGCTGGGTTGGCATATGACTTCATGCCAGACCACCTGAACAAAAATACCAAGGTTAGTTACTGCTAAATACTCCATCCCTCCCAACTCTTAAATCATTTTTTCCTTGTGAAGTGCCTCCTGGCAAGTTACGAAAACTCATGACATTCCAAATTGAAAAAATAAATGAAGACAAGCCATTATATTTGAAGTTTTCTGATTCAAAAACGCAAAGTTATCTATAAGAAGATAAATTTAAAAGGTGGCTTCAATTTTGAGAGAAAGTAGAAACATCATCTGAGAACATTTGAGTTTATAACTTTTACCTGCTTGCCTTGACAGTGAAGCCGTTGGGAGTTACTTTCTCCTCAAATATGTCGCCTGGAAAGTATGGCAAATGACTCAAGTTAAAAATAAAAACAAAAAAGTTATATTTTCTGGGAACCACGGTTTTCGATATAAAGACATCACAAAATAGTTGATTATTGAAAAACAATTTAGATGTCCAGCGAATCCTAATGCACTCTTTTGACGTACTTTGCAAGCATAAGGCTTCAGATAAATAAGAACGCAGCAGACAATATCTAACATGAGATCACTTAAGTCGAAGATAAAAGACTGATTGTGGTGAAAATCATGCTCCAATTCTCGTAATTTGGAAATAGTCTATCCACAATAGTGGAGGTAAGGACGAGTACATAAACACTCCCCTGAACCCACAATGGTGGGAGACTTGTGCACTGTGATTGCCCCCATCTATCCCTAGAGCTTAAGGAACTTGTTTGAGTGTTCTGATATTCTCACTTCTTTACATATCCTGCTTCCAGATTGTCAGATTGTTCTAGATAGGAGATGTAAACCGTAAGATCGAATGTATCCCCACCGTCCATTGAGGAGGTGGAACTAGTATAAATAACCAAGGCCTCACTTGGCCAATCCACAGGGAAAGGATCCTTGAATGAGGGAAAGAATCCTTGTATGAGGGGAGAGATCCTAGACAACCAGGCATTGTAGCATTTTCCAAGCAATATAGTGATATCATTCTCCCAAACTCGTGTCCACTTTGTTCATTTGTTTCTAACATCGCCCAGCCTAAACGTGCAATAGGGGGCTTGATCTAGCTAAGTGCCACACCCGTCGACTTAGGGAAGTCTTTAGTGCCGTGACAGGTGCCATGACACTATGAGTTTAGCGTACTGGTTTGGCCAATAAGATAGAGGACCTAATGTCAGCATAAACTCGACACAGAACTTATTAATAGGTTTCTGGAACCCATCAATATGGAGACCCAGATTAATGACCATGTGCAGGAGAGACGAAAAGGAAAGTAATAGAATGGCAGAACTGTGCTATGATAAATAATATTCTAGCAGGCAAATGCTAACATAACATTCTTATAATGGAGCACACCACCAACGGTTTGGCTGTTGGCTAATGCTAACTTTACAAGCTGGATTAAGATGGAACATTTCACCAAAGCATACATATAAATCTAAACTCTAACAAGTTTGTGAAAAGTAGAAGATGAAGTCCACTGCATGGCATACGCGAGAGAGAGAGAGAGAGAGAGAGAGAGAGAGAGAGATTCGTTTATCATATTAGCTAGTAAGGCAATCACAGGAATTGCCAGATCTCATAGCAAATTCACAACATGTTTTTCTAATATCAGCAGAAACATTCACTCTCTCTAAACGGAATATGAAAGATCCTCAGAGTTTTTGTCGATAGAGTACAACCATAAAAAGTCCACTGCACTACTGCTACATAAGTAGAGGCAAGAAACTAGGTGAAGCTATCACAAAATGATCCTGAAGATGCGTTTCGTATCTATAAATTAAACAAATGAGGCTTGCATATACTGCATCCGGTCAATAATGCAGAGTCAGCCACAATATAGACCTTGTTATGGCATCTCGTATCAAAATCTAACCTCCATAAATGTCCTTATCTGAGAAGTACTTTGCCTTCAACCAACGAGTGTAGTCAGCTTCATACTTGTTAAAACTTTCAACATAACCCGTGATGTCCATATTCCTACACCAAAGCAAGGATATAGCATTGTTCAGCCTCTGACTTTTCAACATAGAACTGGGTGCGAACTAGATGAAATCTACTGAACACAAGAAACATCTAATGATAGTTTGCACGCAGTTAAATTTTAGATAAAAGGCTACATGTGACGTGCTAAAATTAAACAACAAGCATGAGCTACATAAACCCTCAAAACTGAATGATGATGGCGTCCTTGCCAGCATGAAAACAAACAACGTAAAGTTAAAAAAAAAGTAGAGAATGTTTTCGCTTCTAGTGGATTCATAAAGGTGAGAGATTGTGCAAACAAACTTTGCATGTAGATATATTGAACAGGCATCTAAACTCCTGCTCTACAATGTTTCAAGTCAATGCATATTCAAGCCGGATGCCTACGATTGGGACTTGTGTCTCTCCATTTACCAGAAAGAAGAAGTACAAGCACTTACACCTCCATCAGCATTACTTCCACCTATAAATCCAAGCTTTACTACCATTTCCCTGTCCTTCCTTTTATGGTATTATTGATACATATGTTAAGACCCTGCAGCTTTGGAGGCAGGATATACTTTCTCGATGATTTACACGCCTGCATATGAACATACTTTCATCTCTCCAGAGCCTATTAGGAAAACACAAAGAGAAACAAGCATAGGGGTCCTTTGAGTCTCTCACTTCTGTTTCAGCAGATAACTCTCGTCTTGGTGAGATTTTCTTGGTACAAACAGAACATGTCATATTAAATAGAGTTCCTATTTTCAACTCAGTTTCAACCACTAAACGAATTTCCTGTGTTTCCTCCACCTTTCCAATGATCAAATGAAGCTACCATATTCAAACACATTTGGACAAAAGTGTGGGAGTAGACATGGAGCCAAGTGTCCACCATGAAGACCGCCCGTACATAGGATGAGCCCAACTTAACCTAAAAGCTTAAGACAATATGTTCCCATTGGTATACATTCCTTCATATTTGTCACTCTTAATCGATCTGGGACTAACACAATTCACGTTTGCATTTCAACGCCTCAACAGTACAATCAGCAATATATAAACAGCAAGTCAGATTCAGTCATTCGGTCATAACCAAAAAAAAAAAAAGAAAACTCTTCTAGGTTTCTGACATGCAGGGTTATAAGGAGGTACTAAATCTATTTTCGCTTACTCGTAGAGGAAGACCCTCTTGGGCATTTTGTCGGACACCTCAAGAACAGAATTTTTGATTGTCAGATCCTGAAAAATACAACGTAGAGATTGATGATCACTTATAAGGCGAAAGGGCGTATACAAACACATATGCATGAGAAAAGGGTAGGGAGAACCTGGTCCTGGTGTGACGGAGTCTGCGAAGCCATTGAGGGAGCCAGGCAGAGGAAGAGCAAAGCAGCAAAGGGGTTACTTGGTTAAAAGAGTAGGAAGGGACTGACAGGTGCGCTACGGCATGAACCAAGTGTGACAGGTATTCGCTTTAGAGCACCAGCACATGGATTGCTCAAATATAGATTTGAGATTTCATCTAGCACTGGAATTTGATAACAAAAGTTATTAGCGTCGCCGGATTTTATATTCACTAATCAATAAGTTAATAATAAATCTCATGAGCTATTAATTAAAAGAGAGGAATTCTTTTTTTTTTTTGGGGTCGAAATATATACCATGCGAAGCAAATAAAGTTCACAAATCACGGTCCAAAATAAAAAGCGAACTGGAGGACATGCCATCCAGTACAAAATAAAGTAAAATACAGACTTTAAACAAAAAGCAAGCAGACAAATCACTATCAAAATACCATAGACGGTACACATCACAACTAACCTCATTCAGACTAACGAAACAACATTCGAGATCACACCAAACCAGTCTTGCTGCAAGCCACCACCTAAATGACCTACAAAATGAGCTAATGTTTTTCTCGGACAATATATATAGAGTAAAATGCACTGCAGCTATGTAGCAAACTCTGAAGCACTATGTACATCACTCAAACGCCGACTAGTCATCTGTGTCAGAAAATCTGAGTGAGGAACTAAGAAAACAATATGCGACTGACTAAGAGCATGTAACCAAAGTAGAGCCAATTTCAAGCAAGATGATGTCGCATGCATAAGACTATTAGCAACTATCAGATTAATGCAACCCCCAAAAGGAGTCCAATTCAATTTAAAAAGGACCAGACCTATACCAAATTTGGACCCGCTGTCCAACTCAAGTACTGAGATAGCACAGATAGCAGGACTTCGAGCAAGTGAACATGGGCAAGTATCTAAAAAATGAATGGGATAGAGGGGAGGGAAGAAATGACTGATGCCATTATGAGCAACTGAGTTATCCACAGGAGACTTGGCGGGTACACGTTCCACCCTCATTTGAAATAGTTTGGATCCTCTCACGTAGTTAAAAGTATAATTCGAATCTTAGAACGGAGTCTTGGCAAGGAGAATTCAAGTTTCCGAAAATAGAGTCATTCCTAGCCTCCCAAATATGCCACAATGCTACTGAAATCCAGAGTACACAAATCAAATCCCCCAACTTTTTGTGAACACGCAAAGCTAGCCAACACGAAAGCAAATGTGATATGTTAAGAGTAAAGTCAGACACCGAAAGTGAATTTGCCATAAATCTGGACGCAAGGACAATCCAAGAATATATGCTCATGTGTTTTATGTTCTAATGAACATAAAGCCATACGTTCTAATGAACATAAAGCCATACGTCCACAATAGGACAATTTCGTTTAACAAGTTTCGAACGAAGAGGGAGACGCTGATGCAGTAGCTGACATAAAAAGAACTTGATTTTTTTTTCTGAAAGGGGCAAAAGCCTGGGAAAGGTGTTGGATATGCCAAGGCAATAAAGGTCAAACAGGGAAAAAGTCCAACAGCAAAAAGAAGGGAGGATGAGGGTTTGAAAGACACAAGGGAGGATTATACAAATTGAGAAAAAAGGAGGCTAAAGTGCATCAAATATTTAACTCGTCAGAGAACTGACAACCTGCATCATCTGTGATTAAAAAATTGATTATGTTAATGCTTGATGATTGTAGCCATCGAGTCAGTGTTATGATCCCTTAGTTCTAGCCATCGAGTCTTAGAACATTGTTCCCAAAAAACCTCTTCACAGTTTAACATGAAGTCAAGTTTCTGATGTAGAGTGATATCAAGCAACTGATTAAGAGGGTCAAGATGGGCATCTTTTTGGACAAAAAGCAAACACTGTTGGGTAAGATGAACGAGGCGTGGTAACTGACCAAAATTAGCAAAACCCTAATCTGCCAGAGCCGTAAGCAAGGTTTTAAACTACAACATTAAGGAATATAAAGGCGAACCAGAACAAGTCAAATTCCAAGCAGAAGCTATGATAGGTATACACTCTAGATCCCGACAGCCACATTGCCTTAAACTATGAGGTCTAGGAAAATGCAAACTAAAAAGCAGGGTATCACACAGTAAAGGGTATCACACTCTAAATTCTAGCATTGTGAACCAAAGCATCAGGGAAGAGAGTAATCCTATCAGGTGAGGCCATAACTCGATCAAGCTTTTCAAAAGCAAAACTCAAGGAAAGAGAGCCCCTCACCCAGGTCAAAGTAGCACCAACCCAACAAATATCCGAATGCTTTCAGGAGATCCCTCAAAAATTAGGAGCCAAATATTTGATCAAATGGCTGCCTTTTTTTCACAAGGAGACAAAACCTGATTAAAATCTCCACACAGACAAAGAAAGGATGAAAGATCTGGCAAAAGCGAAGATATGAGGTTCCAGGTAGAGTGACGAGATTGCACGTGAGGATGACCATAAATGAATCCAAAATAAGCTAGTCCACCCCCAGGGGGCTAAAAGGAAACTAGAATCAAGTGCTTAATCGCAGCATCAACGGTAAAAGTAACAAAATTCCGCCAGCCCAACCAAAGACCACCACTAGCATGGAGTGAATCTACACCAACAAATGAAATAAAACCTAACCGACAAAAGAAAACACTAACTTTAGCAAATGCCATTTTAGTTTCCATTGGAAAACCCACATCAGGCATATGCAGCCAGATCAATTGAAGAGCTGCCCGAACTATAATGGGTTGACCCAGACCACCACAGTTCAACTTTAAATTTTCATTTATCAACCCGGGTTTGATAAGGCTCAACCGCCAAAGCCAACTTCAACTTGAACGAGAACACAGGCTGAACTACCCCCGAAACATCCCCATCTATATCCATAGGATAAAAATGAGTTCTGCCCAACCAGGTATGGTAGCATCCCGTGAAAAAGAGGTAGCCTCACGCAATAATATAGGCTCAGAGCAAACACTTGAAAAACAAGGGATAGTTTGTAAATATTGGCCAGAGAGAGGACAGAACGCAGAACGGACCTGAGGATAAAACCATGGCAGTTGGAGAAGGAGATTTCCATTTTTTGTGTGCACCATCCTCCGGTTCTTAGGCACCATAAAGCTCGCGACCAAACTTCTTGGATCCCGAAGAGGAGGAAGAAGTTGCCATGGGGATCGAATGCATAATCTTGGAAGAGGCCAGCACCTTGGTGAGATAAGCGGGATTCAAGCTTAAACAAGCATCAATAGCAAGAAAATTTGACTGACCATCTTCATCCATGTCTGAATCTTTAGAGTATGAGTGCACAGTAACATGAAAACTTGGGCTAGATTAGCAAGGCAAGTTCTCAGGCATAGTAGTTAGGCCGCAAGGAGAAGGTGAAGTCTCGCCCATCAAATTAACACCTGAAGGTCTAACACTTTGATCATCGGCACTAGGAATAGCCCAAGATAAGTTTGATCCATATTGATAAAAAAAAAGGCTCGATGTTGTATATTATCCTCAGCCCAGGCGGTGATATTAGCGCATTCTACATGGGGTGAGACAGGCTTTACAATGATATTAGGCCTATCAAGAACTGGGTCCACAGAAAGATCCATACGGTCTATTGGAGGAAAAGGCCCAAAAAGAAAAAGTCCAAATCATTTAACATTAGATCCAAATATGAACTCAGCCCACATTTCACTAAGTGAGGCTTTATTTTTGTCATCTTTGCTACTAGACAAGATTGAACACATGTCACCAAAGGCTTTCCACATCGCAAAGAGGGGGCAATCTAGTTGACATGTCAGGGTAGACGTGGCTGCCAAAGTCAACTCATGGGAAATCACTCTAGAAGCCATGCCGGTCGCCGGCAAACCTGTAACTCCGGTAACGATGAGGAAAAATCACCAGGGTCATCATCTATCTAATGAGTAAAAAGACTCTAGCGACCACCCCTCCACTGCAACTTGTGTATCGGCTGACATGTCAGTCACCCGTGAAGAAAACAGTTCCCTGTTCAAAGCGATTAACTGAAACCATAGATCCAGAGTCCTCACGATCAGGAACAACCCCAGTATTAACAGCTTCGGCACCCTCCAATTCAGTCCTTATGCAACTAGTGTTATTTCAACCGAAATTAGCACAAGCAAGCATACTACACATGTACAAAGGATGCTTATGCTGAAAATACAAATGGGTATTCTTCAACAATGAGTAACGGTTCAAAACAACCTCCACCTTATTCCTAGCTTGAACAATGGAGGAGCTGTATAAACTGTTAACATGGCCTATAATTCCACAGTGGTAACACACACGAAATATCTTCTCATGCGTAGCCCAAACCTAGGTTCCTTCCCCAACCATAATAGGTACATACACACCACCAAGTGGCTCATCCACAAAAATCTTAACAAAGATTCGAAAGAAAATCCCTGCATTGATGTCGAGTATCATTACTATTGACAGTCGAGACTTCACTAACGTATCCACCCAACACAAAAGAAAAATCATATGAAAAGTACTCAAGGGGGACATCATTCAATCTAACCCACAGCTTAACAATGTGAAAACTGATCTGAGGTAAGCACTGAAAAGGTTGCCAACGGATAAAACTTAATAGAGCACCATGAATATTCAAGGTTCCCTCGGCTAAGATACACTCTAAATCAGCAGCCTACGAAAAGTGAAAAGCATAGTAATCTCCCACAAGCTTAACCCCCACCATTCCCAGTAACTGACAAGATTGATGAACACAATGCTGAACAAGGGAGAGGGAAAATAGTGCTGGTCCAAGATTTTCCGCAGAACAGTTGTTTGCACAAGAAAATATCTTTTTCACTGATGATTGTACTTCGATTAAATGTCATTAATGGCATATACTTTTTATCATTATTTCTGAAGAGATAATGGAAGATTCAATAAGTGGAAGAAACCAAATTCTGAGAATGTGTCCCTATTGATAAGGGATAAGTATTTTCTACAAATTCTGAGAAACCAAATTCTTGTAATGGTAGTTATTTTTTACAAAGCGTCTAGTATAAATAGTAGGTCAAAGATCAATGATCAATCAATCATCAACTAGACAAATCAAGATTTGAAGTCTTTTTCTTTCTTGTGTTTAGAGGCTTTTGCTGTCATCGATAATAGGAAGTTCAGTTTCAAGACTTGAAAACATTGCTGTGTAGACATTCACAATCAATCGAAAGTTCTCTTTGTCATTTACTGGCGCACAATCTTTTACTTGTAATTTTTATTTGTTTGTCAAAGTTTCTAACTTTCAGGGAAGTCCCCATGCCCTAGGGGCAAAAAAGATCTCACGCTTTTAATCGATTGTGCCGTTGGTGCACAAATTGATTGTGAGTTTGTCTAGCAGCACAAACATTGGCACGCCTGGTGGGACCCTTTTAATCTGAAACTGAGAAATGCCAATAATATGTTTCCAAGAAATTCCTTGGAATTTCAGGCTTGATTTGATGAATTAAGGGCCAATTTCTGGATAAATTTGACGAAATGCCGTACTTCGGCGTCATTATTGCCTGAAAATTTTAAACCATTGTCTATTTCATTTTATATGAAGTCGACAGTGGATGATTTAAGAAAATTTTGGTATGATCTAATGGATTGCATTGATTCAATCCATGGCCAGCCTATTCTACCATTGATTGCGGTAGATACCTCCAATGAATTACACCGGTTTGAAAACAATATTAAAACCTTGATGGGAGTCGATCATCCATCTTTCTTAGAGGATGTATAGAATGAATTAAAAGAATGCTAGCCTTTAATTCATAGAGTTATGTGGATGAGGAAGGAAGTGGAATTATTCCTTTCCACCCTTGTTAAGCTTGAAAAGTTGCAAACCAATATTCATTCTTTAACTATTGCAAATGATATGATGCGAAACATGGCTGAAATAAAACAATATTTAGAAGATGGATGAAACCAATTCATGGTTAGTAAAAGTAACACAATCACCTATCAAGAAGAGTCGTTTCATAATATCCAACTTCAAGCGTTATCTCCACGCAATTTAAGTGAGTTAATTGAATTCATTGATGCAACTGGCTGAAACTTATACCAAAAATGGTGTAAGTAATTTTTGTAAAATCGATATCATGCCAAAAATGGCTGAAAAAAGTTGAACAACCATGTCCATTCTCATATCAAATTGATATGTCAAAAGAAGATTTAATTGATACGCCCGGGGGGGGGGGGGGGTGCAAGTTTGCAAGCCTATTTTGGCTGAAAGCAAAAAAAAAGCCATTTTCATGCGGCATGTATAGCGAGCCAACCATCGCTATCGATTCAAAATTCCCCACTGTTAGTGAGTTTGAAGCTTTTGTCCCCATGAAAATGATGAAGAACATGTATTTTGAGAGCCAATTAATGTCACATTTTTTGGAGAAGGATACCCTATTTGGGTTTGTGAAGCACACCATGGTAGAGTATTAATTACAAATATAGTCAAGTATTATTCATTCTAGTTTTTTCATGCATGTTGAATTAAGAAATGCTCAATCAATTGGCTTATCAGTATCCATTCTATATGTTGATTTGGTTAGTGGCTTCACAAAATGTGGTCATTGACACCGGAATATAGAGAGCTAATGCCAATCGATGGCTTATGTATTGTGAAAATGCAAGACTATCAATAGTGAATGGCTATTGATAGTAAAATTACGGCTATCGATAGTGAAAATGCCTTCACTTCGAAGAGTGCAAGATTATCGATAAAGAATATTGTCTTACAAAATCAAGATGATACAGTTTAAGCCAATAGATGGCTTATCAATAGTGACAAATGTAAGGCTATCAATAGCGAAAAGGTTATCGATATGAAAAAATGCTTCCATTTTAAGGAGTGTAATGCTATCGATAGTAAAAAGTGCAGGGCTATTAAGAGTGAAAGCCTTTCGATAGTGAAAAATACTTTCGTTTTGAAGAGTGCAATACTATAAATAGGAAAAGGCTATCGATAATGAAAAACTATCAATAGAAAAAATCTATCGAATGCAAAAGGCTATCGATAGTATGAAAGGCTATCGATAGGAAAAGGCTATCAATCGTGAAAGGCTATAGATAATGAAATGATATCGATAGTGAAAGTCGATTGATAGTGAGAAAATACTTTCTCTTTGAAAGATATGACTCTTCATAATCGATTGTGAGAAATACAAGCCTATCGATTGTGAAATGCTATCTATCGCGAAAGGCTATCGATTGTGAAAGGCTATGAATAATGAAAGGCTATATATTAATCGTAAAAGTCTATCAATGGGAAAAAAAAGTGCTTTTCGTTTGAAAGATGACTCTTCGCAATTTTGAAGTATTCAATTGCTTGAGCCAGAGGGGCAATGTTTGCACAAGAAAATATCTTTTTTCACTAATGACTTCACTTTGATTAAATGTCTCTAAATGGCGTGTACTTTTTTTCATTATTTCTGAAGAGATAATGAAAGATTCAAGAGGTGGGAGAAACCAACTTTTGAGAATGTGTCCCTATTGATAAAGGATAAGTGTGATTGGTTACTCATTAGTGGATAGTTATTTCCTAAGTGGGTAGTTTATCTCCTCATAATGTAATATTTCATATAACCTTTAAAGTGCAAGTCAAAACACCCATAAGAGTGAGCTGAGGGCCCAGTAAGCACATATACCATGTCCCATAATAGATTTTGAGTTTTATAAAACATGTCATGGATTTTCTTTTTAAGTTCTAAAATTAATATCAACATATATATATATATATATATATATATATATATATATATGGGAGCTGATCTGTTGATAACGCTAACAAAATAAGAGATCTTGCAAACGCGATATGGCCATCCATCCTGAAAGGATGGACGACCAGGATCTTTTTTTTTTAAAGGTTGTCAGTCGTCCACGATACTTTATCGAGAACGGAATTTTTTACCAAACTGCCCTCCATAACCGTCCGTTACACCGTGTAGCGGATGACTTTTTGACCTGACAAAAAGTCGTCTGCTATATTGTATGGCGGACGACTTTTTGCCTGCCACATGTCACGTCAATCCTAATCCTGACCACGTGTCAGATCTTGTCCTCACGACTGTCGTCCGCTAGACAGTGTGGAGGATTAGCTGGCACATATTACGCAACACTGCCCTAATTCCCATCTCTTTTTTTACCATTTTCATCTACTTGAGATTCGTTGCTTCCATTTTCAGTTCCTTTCAAGCTTCAAGTAACACTTGCGAAGCAAGGTAAGTTTGTGAATTGTGAAGTTTTGAAGTTTTCTTTATGGATTGAATGATGAAGTTTAATTTTTTTTTTTTGAATGGATATATAGATTTTTTTGGTTTATAATTGTTGTATTTATCAGTCTATTCATCAAAATAATTTTACTTTGTTATGTTCAAGAAATTAATTCGGCTGACTTAAAAAAATTTATCGTAGTTAAATTCAAATTTTTTGAGGTTATGTTTGTTGGCTTTTGGCATGCTAAATTTGTCTATTCAACTTAGTAATTTTAATTTGTTATGTTCGAGAAATTAATAATTGTCATGCTAAATTGTTAAATTGGAGATACTTTTGAGATTATGTTTGATATATTTGCCATGCTAAATTATTAAATTGGAGATACTTTTGAGATTATGTTTAGTATATTTGCCATGCTAAATTGTTCTATTCATCAAGGTAATTTTGATTTGTTATGTTCAAAAAACTCTCTTTGATAGTTAAGCGTAATTAAATTTTTACATAAGTTTTGTTTCACAATGTCTGATTTCGTGTCAAGCTCCAACACCCCAGTAGATGTTAGTGATCTGTATCTAGGGCGAACATTCCAAACATTGGAGGAAGCCGAAGAATGTTTTTGAGCGTATTCGTTGAGGGTTGGTTTCGGCATTAGAATAAAGACTTCAAGAACAAGTAACATAACAAAAAAAAATATGCTCTCGCTTATACGAGTGTCATAGGGGTAGACAACCACTGCAAAATGAGACACACATCGGTAATGATAATAGTGAGGATGAAATAGGATATGTGCGGAGAAGACGAGACTGCTTTGGCGCACGAATTGCTAGGTCAAGATGTTCGTAAGCCATAAACCCAAGTAAGATCATTGACTTACTACTAGCTTGGAATTGGCACACAATCACCAATTAGTAACCCCTTCTAAGGCGAGTCAGATGCATCAACACAAGAAGATGGGTAAGGTCACAAGGAGCCTGATTCACACAATGAGCAACGCGCCGATAGGACCTACCGACATTGTTAATGTTCTTACTGAACAGGCTGGGAGAATTCAGAATCTGAACTTCAACACGACAGATGTTCGTAACGCGGTCCGAACCCAAAGACGAGCCGCGTATGACCTCGATGATGCTCAATCCATAATGACCCTATTGAAGCAGATGCAGATGGAGGATCCGCAGTTTACCTATGAGTATAAACTTGACGAGGAACATCGGATAACCATAATTTTTTGGGTCGACGGTCGTTCGAGGCTTGCTTATAAGCATTTTGGGGATGTTGTGACTTTTGACACCACATACCGTACCAACAAGTACGTTCGCTCCTTTCACAGGCGTCAATCATCATTACCACTTTTATCCTGTTCGGGTTTGCTTTGTTAAGGGACAAGAGCGAGAGTTCTCTTGTATGGTTATTTAGGGCGTGGCTGGAAGCAATGAACTTCAAAGCACACAAAGTTATCATCACCGATCAAGATTTGACAATGAAGAATGTTATTGTTACCATCTTCCCAGATACTTGATACAACTTGTGCACCTAGCACATAAGCAACAAATACCCTGAATGTCTGCAAAGTGCGTTGTTAAATCGTTGACGATTGAGGAATTTGAAGAGAGGTGGGAAAAGCTTGTTTGGGATTACTCATTGTAAGACAACAAGTGGCTCCAACACTTGTATGAGCTCAAAGAGCAATGGATTGGCATTTTCACAAGAAGGTATTTTTCTACAGGCATGAAAATGACGGGTAGGAATGAATTTTTGAATGCCTGGTTAGATAGTTATGTGGGTACAACTACCATTTCGAAGAGTTTTGTCATATCCACCCAAAAAGCAGTTGTCTCGGTATTCGTGAAAGAAAGGGCTGCAGACTTTGCAAGCACGTACAAACAAAGGAGAAGGTTACTTGAGACCCTGTTGGAGCTGAACGGTGCAAAGGTCTATACGAAGGAGCTATTCATGTAATACCAAATAGAGCTGCAAAAATCGGCACAATACAGTATAAACAAGGTGGCAGAAAGTCTACACATGAGTTCAAGGTTTATTCGCTGATGAATGACCTCGTCCCTGAGAAGCTGCGCAGAATGTATACGGTCAGCCATGACACATTGACGGATTCGGTGACATGTGTTTGTAAGAAGTTTGAGTTCCATGGCATCCTGTGTAGACACATTCTGCACTTTTTCACCCAGAAGAATATCAAGGCAATCCCCGATAAATACGTCCTGCCGCGGTGGACAAAGGTTGCAAACAGGTTACACGGTACCATTGCCTTTCTGGAGCATCCGTATACTGACTTTGAAGAATCAGAGACGTTGCGGTATAATCATCTGGTGACAATGTTTACGCGCTTATCTGTAAAGGGTGCTGCTACAACGACCGAGTATAAACATCTCCTCGAGGTAGCGGAGCAGCAAGAGCCCATCGTCGACCAATTTGAAGTAGCCTCAGTCAGCATTAATGGGGTTGACACTGAGCCTACACATGGATCAGAAGATGATGAGCTGGATGAGGAAGAGTACAATGATATCCGGCCTTTGGATCCATTTATATCACAAACGAAAGGCCGCAAGAGATCTACGCGGATGAAGAGCTCTATTGAACAAGCAACTCAACCTAAAAAGCTGAGAAGGTGTGCACTGTGCAACAAAATGACTAACCATGACAAGCAGAACCATTACAAGGCACTGGGAATAAGTCCAGGGGGTTTGCAACACGAGGAAGAAGATGATGCCAAATATGAGGAAGAAGAAGACGCAGTGGAACTTTAGTCTAATGAATTTTTATTGTAATAATCTTTTATGAGCCATCAAGCCTGTTAGAATTTTTGTATTAATTTTTTAGTAATAATGTTTTTGTAATAACCTTTAGTCTCATTTTTTATGTGAATTTTTACACTGTCCGCTACACTGTGCAGCACAACCATTAGAATTTTTAACATTAGACTTCAAAAACTTAAATGGGTGATTAGACCATCCGCTACACAATGCAGCGGACGACGCAGCAGAAACCTCACACCTCAACAATTATAATTGTAATAATTTTTTTGTAATAAATTGTAATAATTTTTTGGTAATAACCTTTAGTCTCAACACCTAGAAATTTTTTGGGTGTTTACGCTGTCCGCTACACTATGTAGCGGACGGAGTAGCAGGCACAATGTACCTAGAAATTTTTTGGGTTTATCTCGTCCGCTACATTATGTAGCTGATAGCTCAGCAAAATCACCTCAACACTTAGAATTTTTTGGGTGTGTAGGCCATCCGCAACACTATGTAGCATACGTCGCAGCAGAAAGAATGCACTTCAACACTTAGAAATTTTTTTCGTGTTTATGCCGTTCGCTACATAGTGTAGCGGACGGCGTAGCAGAAGCAGCAGAAACAATGCACCTCAACACTTTGAATTTTTTTTCGTGTTTATGTCGTTCGCTACACTATGTAGCGAACGGCGCAGCAGACACAAAGCGCCTCAACACTTAAATTTTTTTTGGGTCTGTCCGCTACACTATTTAGCGGACAGCACAGCAGGCACAATCCACCTTAACACTTAGAATTTTTTTTGGGTCTTTATGTTGTCCGCTACACTATGTAGAGGACGGCGCGGCAGAAACACTGCATCTCAACACTTAGAATTTTTTTGGGTGTGTAGGCCGTCCGTTACACTATGTAGTGGACGACGCAGCAAAAACCACCTTAACACTTCGAATTTTCTTACCACCACCAAACCTATCTCAATAAGGGCCAAAAATCCACAACACAAAAATCCACAGCACACAAATAAACCACCACAACACAAAAAAAATACATGTCTCAATCGATCAAACTACAAATAAATTGGTATTTAAATTCAAAAAATAATCATTTACAAAAAGTCAATCTTAATCCTCATCTAGAGCCCGTTTTTCATTTTTTGACGGATGTAGAGTAAACCTAACTGGCTAGGCCGGCCTTTATAAATTTGCCATGCTATTCTAAATCTAAAGGCCTCTACTTCTGTTGCGCTCCAGACGGCCGCCTTGAGGCTCTCACCCTGACAAATATAGTCCATGTACATGCTGACAAGGACACCGCAGTCAGAGGTATTAGCTTGCTTGGGCCTCTTCTTCTTCACTTTAACCTCGAACTTTGGCCTCGCTGGTACTTCTAGTCCACAGATGCAGTGGACCATGGCACATAACAGATTCTGTGGACAAATAAAAAATGGCGTAAGCTACGAGTTAACATTTGCAGTACGTAAATTACAATAAGCATTAAACAACAATCGTAAGATTACCAAAGCATCCAATTGGGCTTTCCAAAGCTGCTTCACGGGCATATGCTCGGTATCGTCGTGGAGACTGTCGAGGACTGATATGATTTTCTAAGTTGGTTCATCGCAAATCAAGTACCAGTGCCTAAGAAATGGTATTAAGAACACGTCCGCATCACGGGCGCTCACCGGACTATCCCTATTAAGAAATGCAAGGAGCGCATCAGATCATTCCCACTGTTTCAAGGTTTTCCTCCCCTTCCTCTCGACCCACTGTACCCATGCTGATACGAGAAGGCCATAAAAATACGCATCGAACAAAAAAATGTGTGAACAGTCATTCCGGGTTTCCCGACTCTGCTCCCTCAAAATGTCCACGTAGGCAGAGATCACAGTGTCGTACAACCAAGCCCCTGGAGCTAGGCTAGACATTCCCCCCCCCCACTCGCAAGTGTAATCGTCATTCAGGAAAATAACACTATACGACACTTGTCATGAGCGGCCCCGCTAAAGAAACGCTGGTGGATTTGCTGGGCTTTTGTCGGCCCTAGAGGCTTCAACAAATGCCCCTTGGGATAAGTGAGGGGGTCGGCTGGGGGATTTTGTCCTTCGGGGGCATCGACCTGGAGATATTGCCCGCCATGGGCTTCGGTCGGGGGATATCCCCCTTCGGGGGGGGAGGCGAACAGGGGATATTGCCCTCTTGAGGCTTTGGCCGACTGATATTCCCTTCTGCGGGGGGGGGGGGGGGGCAGAATGTCCCGCCCACGGGACAATAGGCATTGGCTCAGAGAGATTGATGTTTGCGTATTGCCAATCTTGTGTGACTTAACTCTGAGAGATGGGTAGTGGTTCCTAGTCCGAAAGCAACCAAAACGAGGGGCCACTGAAATCGAACCATGGCGCTGGAGCATGTCCCGCTTTGGAGGGACCACCAACTCCCTGGCTTACCCCCGATGTCTGCCCTGAAGGATCACCGTAACCCTCGCTCACATGGGAAGGCTACCACCCCGGATAGTTCATTCCCAAAGGGATGCCCGATGCGGGTCCCGTATACTGGCACATAAAATCCCCGCAGCCTTGGGACAATGCATGAGCCTGTTGGTGAAGATCCAATCCCATGGCATTCACCAGATCTGTAGCTCACTCAGCTTCTGGAATAATGCTAGCGAGGCATTAACCTACATCCAAAGAGGTAATAAGCATAACTAGAAAACAGGCGAGATTGAATGTAAAACAAAAATCATTAAATCCAATTGATTGCGTTGATTGGGCAACTTACGAGATCAAATGCCCACTTCTCATCGATCTGGCCCCTAGGGTGGTACTTCAACCCTCTTTCAAATTTTATCGGG
>JAVXUP010000483.1:0-7500 GCA_033070095.1 Escallonia herrerae | reverse complement strand
G
The DNA here is from genome assembly GCA_033070095.1 of Escallonia herrerae. Taxonomy (NCBI): domain Eukaryota; kingdom Viridiplantae; phylum Streptophyta; class Magnoliopsida; order Escalloniales; family Escalloniaceae; genus Escallonia; species Escallonia herrerae. Next base: position 7,499 of record JAVXUP010000483.1, on the reverse strand, counting down.
GGGCGTTAGGGTGATAATGAACCCCCGGAGGCATTTCGGTAATTTGTCGCTCATCGGGGGCTATTTTGCTAATTTTACATTATACCAAATTTCTCGAAAGACGGTGGTTTAAATAAATTTTATTCTTCTTTTATTTAAATCTATGACTTGTTGAGAATGATATAATTTTTATTTTTTAGATTCCAGTATAAATATGGATGCAACTGGAGGAAATAATTTTTGTGAAGGTTCTGATCCACCTTACGTTGGTCAAGTTTTTCAAGCACTGGACGAAGTTGAAGCATACTATAGAGCATATTCGAAAACGATAGGTTTCGGTATTAGAACTAAGACGACTAGAAAACGGGCGAATACAGATCAAATTGGTGCAAGACTATTTGAGTGTCATAGAGGAGCACCGCATGTAACTCCGGTCGTTCGGATCAGTGACGAAGGGACAACAAGACAAAGAAAACGGGACACATTTCCGGGTACCGGCTGCAAGGCCCATGTGTATGCAGTACACCGAAAAAATGAAAACCATTGGGTTGTCACAGGAGTGGAGTTGAGCCATAATCATCAGTTGATGACCCCCAGTAAGATTGGTCAAATTCATCAACACCGAGAAATAAGCGCGGCACACAGACAACTAATTTTTACAATGGCCGAGGCTAAAATTCCACCTTCTAAGATGATGGGGGTTTTCTCAAGCCAGGCTGGGGGGATTGACAAGTTGAGTTTCAACGAAGTAGACCTTCGAAATGAACTTCGTGCTCAGAGGAGAGAGTCTTTCGGTAAGAGTGATTCTCAAACTACACTTGATCTCTTCAGGTCCCTTCAGAGTGAGAATTCTGGATTTTTTTACAGTCTCCAACTGGATGATGAGAACCGCATTAGTACTATATTTTGGGCGGACCCCCGTTCTAGAGCTGCTTACCAAAATTTTGGGGATGTTGTGACGTTTGACACCACATACCGCACCAATAAGTACTCTATGCCTTTTGCTCCGTTCACCGGGGTGAACCACCACTATCAGTCAATCTCGTTTGGCTTTGCCCTGCTTAGGGATGAGACGGAGGAGTCATTTACGTGGTTATTTGAAACGTGGCTTCAAGCAATGTATCATATTCCTCCAAAGACCATCATCACCGACCAAGATCTGGCAATGAAAAATGCAATCGCTAAGGTCCTTCCAGATACTCACCATGGCCTGTGCACATGGCACATAAGCAACAAATATCCCGAACGGCTTCACCATGTATATGCAAACCATCCGTCATTCAAGACTGACTTTAATACATGTGTGAAGAAATCGTTGACGGTAGACGTGTTCGAGGAGAGGTGGGCCACGTTAATGGATACTTACTATTTGCACAATCACGAATGGTTACAATCGTTGTATGAGATCAAGACACAGTGGGTCGGTGCCTACACCAAGAATTTTTTTGCAGCCGGAATGACTACGACCTCGAGAAGCGAAGCTATGAATTCATTCTTTGATGGGTACGTAGGCCAGTCTTCAAGTATAGCGGAGTTCGTACTAGAGATGCAGAAAGCCGTTGACAGGCAATTGTACCGTGAGAGAGAAGCCGACGCGGCTACAGTTTGCAAAGAAAGAGCTATACTACTTTATTCACCTTTAGAGGCTCATGCGGCTCAAGTCTATACCAAGGAAATGTTTCGACAGTTTCAAGAGGAACTACTAAAGTCGAATCAATATGGCATGACAAAGTTGCACGAGTATTCCACCAGAGACATCAAGGTTTATGCTTTGACAAATGTGACGAACTTCGCCAATCCGTGCTCTTCGTCGGCTCCGAGGACCAGACGACATTTTACCGTAGCAATTTGTAAGGACACCGGGTTGGTTAATTGCAACTGTCAACTGTTTGAGCATAAAGGTATACTTTGTCGACACGCGTTGAGGGTTTTGAGCGCCAAGAATGCTAGTGAAATCCCTCCACCGTATATCTTGGAACGGTGGACGAAGGAAGCCAACAGAGTCCACGGTCACATTCCTTACGTGCCCAATGTTTCAGTTGATTTCGAGCAATCTGAGTCGCTGCGATATAATCACCTTTGTAACATCATGCACGGTTTATCAATGGATGCAGCGTCGACATTTGATGGGTACAGGTATCAAGTTGAAGCAGCCGCACGGGATAAGGCTATGCATGCACAGTTTAGGATGGCATTACCAGAAACTGTGGACACTCCGACTACTCGACCAACTCCAGGCGGTAGATTCAATCGAGCCAAACAGCCAGTCATTGACGGCACTGACCTACAACGTGAGGAGGACGACATTTTTGATCCAATTATTTCTCAAACAAAAGGGCGAAAACGAGCAATACGCATGAAGAATCCGATTGAAGAAGCAACGGGTCAAAAAAAATTACGAAAGTGTGCGTTGTGTAATAAGATGACTGATCATGACAAGAGAAACCATTATAAAGTGTTAGGTATCGAACCTGGCAGTATGGTCGAGGAGGACGATGATGAGGAAGAGTGTTAGGGTTAATGTTTCAGTTGTATAAATTGAACTTTTATAATGTTTAAATTTGTGATTTGGTTTGTGCAATCTTTAATTTGTGATTTGATTTGTGGATTATTGATATTTTTGGTAACTCCGTTTTCGGGCACACTTTAGGCCCCAATTGATAGCTTCCGAAAAAAGTTGTAATTTTTTTTGTCACTTTTTTTCCGCTCATTGCACTTCAGGCACGCTAGTTAGCCCATTTGTAAGACTTTCGGCGAAAAACGAGACACATTAATTTTTGAGTTTTCCTAGGAAGGGCCTATTCGGGCACACTTTAGGCCCCATTTGATAGCTTCCGAAAAAAGTTGTAATTTTTTTGTCACTTTTTTCCGCTCATTGCACTTCAGGCACGCTAGTTAGCCCATTTGTAAGACTTTCGGCGAAAAACGAGACACATTAATTTTTGAGTTTTCCTAGGAAGGGCCTATTCGGGCACACTTTAGGCCCCATTTGATAGCTTCCGAAAAAGTTGTAATTTTTTTTGTCACTTTTTTTCCGCTCATTGCACTTCAGGCACGCTAGTTAGCCCATTTGTAAGACTTTCGGCGAAAAACGAGACACATTAATTTTTGAGTTTTCCTAGGAAGGGCCTATTCGGGCACACTTTAGGCCGCATTTGATAGCTTCCGAAAAAAGTTGAAATTTTTTTTGTCACTTTTTTTTCGCTCATTGCACCTCATGCACGCTAGTTAGCCCATTTCTATGAATTTCGGCGAAAAGCGAGACGCGTAATTTTTTCGAATGCCGTCATATGAAAGGTATATTCGCGCACATTTTAGCGCCAAATTCATAGCATGCGAAAAATTATGTACATTTCTTTTTGGTACAATTTTTTGTAACATCACAGCAGCTAGCCACGCACGTCAGGATAATGGTAATGAAGGCGTCTAGCTTCATTCTTTTTCAGCTCCCAGGCTATCCTATACCTAAACGTCAAGGCATCCTTCCTAGTCCACGAGGAGTGTTTGAGCACTTCCGAGCGAGCAATGTAGTCCATGTACTTGAGGACGTAAATCCCGCAATCGTGACCGTTATATTGCTTTGGTCGGTCCTTTATCATCACGACCGTCCAAGGGTCACCCTGTGGCCGTCCGCATGCTAGCGAGAGGACAGTAGTCTGCATCCAACAATAAAAACGAGAATCAAGCCTATGAGACAAGAACAATATACTATGAGCCAAGGTCAAAAAATAAATACTAACCACTAAAGTGATGTACTCGTTGTACATCTGTGCCAGCAGCTGTCCAGGCTCGTCCTCCCTTAGGCTATCGTATATGTGAACCGTTCTGAACGCTGGATGGAGAACTAATAGGAACCAGTGGTTTGCATGATGACAGGGTATCATGATAAGGTTCGCATCAGCAGCGGGACATTGATAGTCTGCGTTCATCATGCCTAACACGTTTCGACCTGGTTTCCACTTACTCCTGCCGCCCCCTCGCCTCCATTCTGTGAATTCTCTCACCGTTAATTCCACAAAATGAGTGGGATACATGTTAAGCTTCAAATATTCAGAACGGTTAAAACGTTGCTCTCTAATCCGGAGCAGTTCTATGTAAGCGTTCATGACAAAATTTGAAAGATCTGTCTCCGGCGCCAACGTTCTGATATCCTCATGACCTAGGAATGTCGCAAGGGGAAAGTCTGCTGAATTGACAGGCTCATGCCCGAAGTAGTGCCGGTCGATCCAAGCCATCTTGTCCGACCTCAATGGCTTCGTCGCTTGTCCTTTGTCCGACCGAAAGCTTGGGCGCGAGGCCTGGATTCCTACTTGGGGAACCTGACTCTGGCACTGAGAGTCGTATGCGTCAGGAGGCAAGCGACTATACGGCTCCCACACCTGACTCTGGGGCTGATAGTCGTACGCGTCAGGAGGAGGGCGACCAGACGGCTCCCACACCTGACTCTGGGGCTGATAGTTGTACGCGTCAGGAAGAGGGCGACCAGACGACTCCCACACCTGACTCTGGGGCTGATAGTCGTACGCTTCAGGACGAGGGCGACTAGACGGCTCCCCTTCGTAACCCCGGTACGCAAGACTAAAGTTTTGAACTTCAGTCTTGTACTTCTCAATGGACCTCTTGAGATTGTCAGGAGCCTGCGCGACAAACCAGTCAAACGACTCCAGCTGCTTGAACACCTCAATGCCCTGGTCAACCTAAAAAACATGCATAGAAAATATGGCTAATCATATTTGACAAATGGTCGATAAGGTGCGCAAATAAATTATCAAACAACACTAGCATGACTTACAATGGCCAATGCCCAGAACTGGTCATAGACCTCACGTGGCGCGTACGATGTCTTCTTCACCTGGGAAGGGCGATTCACCCTCGTGCGCGTCACCCTGAGAAACCACTGTAAGTATTCCTCAGTACTAATGCCGTCGTGCTTCAGCGATACAAGGCTATCATACGTTTCCTGCCAGGTATTCCACTGGTGCACCTCGTCACCCAACAAAATCAAGGCATCAGCCACCTCGAAGTTCGGCCCTCGACCACCCCTGTATGGCCGCATGTCTACAGCGGGTTTTGGTATCCCTTGTGGACAGCCAGCTTGCTTCATAGCTCGATCGGGCATCTGAAACTCACATTCTTCGAAGTGAATGAGCGGCACCCGAACCAAACCTGCCAGCACGTACGACACCGGAAGTTGCCAACACCACTCATCCAACAGATGCATCACCTTGCCATATGGCTGCCACGTCACCTGGGATGCATCTAGTATCTCTAGTTCCCCCCGATAGAACTTTAGATGGTGGTGAGGGTCTACCCGTCTCCTCCGGTTGGTCGTAGGCCCCCAGGCCCACACCCTAGGCCACGTCTCATCGGAATCTACCAACGGTTGTGGACGACCCATGGGTAGCCTCTCGTAAGACCAAACCTGTGAATGCAAACATTATATGGAATTAGTAATTAATCCCGAATATATTGACTAAGGATCCTACCAAGAAAATAAATGCTCATACCTGTAATAGAGTCAGGCAGGCGGCAATGGACTTGGCACCGTTTCTCGTAGCCTTATGCAGTGCTCGATATAGGTGCGCAAGGACAGCTGAACCCCACGAATAGGAGTATACCTCCTCAAGATCCTCCAAGAACACCATATACTTCGGATGCACCGTGTTTTTCGAATGCGTCGGAAGTAATATAGCTCCAATAATATACAGAAGGAATGCCTTCGTATACGTCACGAAATCTTGAGGAGTGTATTCATCCGGTAGCACGCCGTACTGCTCTCTCAGCCATTTAAGCTTGACGCCGTTTGTTGTAAGCGCTGCCCTTGGAATTCCCGGAAAATACTGCATAGCCATATTCGCTATGGATGCAGACGGCACGTTCAAAGTAACGGGTCTGCCGTGACATGGGATTCCAAGTATAAATCCGACGTCCTCTAACGTAACAGTCATTTCACCAAACCGGAAGTGAAATGAGTTCGTCTCGCTCCTCCATCGTTCAACTAGAGCGGATATAAGGCAATCGTCGTGTCGAGACCATTTCCCGGGATCGGTGAACAGGGTTAAATTTTGACGGTGTAATAGCTGTATTTGTTCCTCGTTTAGTACCCACTCTTCAAGGTGCCTTGTGCTTTGAATTGTTTCCAAAACACCCCTATCGACACCGTCAAATACGTGCCTCGCGACGTGGTCATCGTCATCGTATAGGATTGATGTATCATGAGGTCCAGAGCTGAAATTCATACCTTTAAGAACAAAATATAATTATAAACCAACTTAGCGTCCATAATATCCATAATATTTACATTCCAAAACTATAACTGGATCTTTAACCTAGCTTACCAACACATTAGCAATAGTCATTATTTCAATGTATTAAAACAAATCCTCAATTCCCACCACTCCGAACGCTTAATTACGCTAGTTCCCACTGAATTTAGCGCCAACGTGGTTATATAGCAATATATAGCCCGATGGCCCCTACACCTCCAACACCTCAAAACCGCTTTAAAGTCAAGTTTTTAAATGTATTACGTCAATTATATACCAAATATATCAGGAAAAATTTTAAAGGGGGCAAGTTACCAAAACACCCGCTACTTATGCAAAATATCCCCTGGCAGTCATCGCCGGTGCGTCACAAGGTTCAGAACATCTGGAACAAAATAAGTTTTCGGGTGTCTCACACCCTTTCCTGAACTAAAAGTTATTTTAAGGTATGAATTTTAAGCTGGATCCTTCCTAGCAAAATAGCCCCCGAACATCGGCAAATTACCGAAATGCCCCTGAGCGTTCACTATCACCCCAACGCCCCCGAACCAGCTTCAAAACAACATTTCAGGTGGTTTACTTACATTTCTGGACTAAAAAGTCGTTTGAAAAACTTGGCACGGGAAAATTACCAAAACACCCCTTGGCGCGGGAAAATTACCAAAACACCCCTACGCGCGCCACGTCAGCTTCAAAACAACATTTCAGGTTTTGTAATTATATTTCTGGACTAAAAAGTCCGTCAAAAAACTTAGCACTGTAAAATTACCGAAATACCCCTCTCGGGGCGGCGAATTACCGAAATGCCCCTGGCATAAAAAAATATCAAAAGTGCTTCGAAATGCTACTTGAGGCTTCCTGAATTCATTCTTGACATAAAAAGTATTTTACGGAGGTTTCGCCCAAAAATCGCGAACCGGTGTCCGGATCAAGCGCTTAAAGGGCCGTTCGGCCAAAAAAATAGGTAACGGCTTCGGAATGGCCCGAATTCCTGGGGAATGGAACTTCCCAACATCCTAGGATTCTCATAAAAGTTTCGCGCGAAATCGCGCTAGCTTGATATTTTAAAATACACTGCAGAGTTACAAGGTTCCCCGTATCAGTTAACCCCTTTCCAGTCTTTGGAAAAATCTGAAATTTTTACCTGAGACAGATCCTTTAAGAATAACTAGGGTCTCTTTTTTGTATTTTGGCAAAATCTAGCTCTAGCTATTTTTTATAAATTCGTGAAAAACTGTCTATATTTGGCACCCT